>VZZY01017640.1:56734-90679 GCA_013400335.1 Eurystomus gularis
TTTTTTTTTTTGAGCAGCCTAGTGGATAAGGGTAAGGTTGTGTATGTTGTCTACCTGGACTTTAGTAAAGCCTTTAACACTGTTACCCACTGAATTCTCCTGGAGAATCTGGGTACTTGTGGCTTGGACAGGTGTACTCTTTGCTGGGTAAAAAAAAGACCAGATGGCTTGGCCCAAAACACTGTGGTGAATGGAATTAAATCCAGTTGGTGGTCAGTCACAAGTGGTGTTCCACAGGGCTCAGTTTTGGGTCCTGTTCACTTCAATATTCTTATCAATGGTCTGAACGAGGGGAGTTTCTGTAGGTTTGCAGACAACGCCAAGCTGGCTGGGAGTGTTGATCTGCTTAAGGGTAGGAAGGCTCCCCAGAGGGAACAGGCTGCCCAGGGAGGTGGGCACATTTAAAAGATGTGTAGATGTGTTGCTTAGGGACATGATTTAGTGGTGACTTGGCAGTGATGGGTTAATGGTTGGGCTCAATTATCTTAAAGGTCTTTTCCTTCAAGACCACCAATCATGGAATCGTTTATGATTCTATTATTTTTTTATTCATTATACATAGTTTAAGGGGTGTACATCTACTAAAGTACTATAGCATGAGTATTTCTGAGAGTCAGTGGCATTTCTTACTCTTATTAGTACTTCATTAAAAAATAAATTTAACGGAATTAGTAAACATCAAAGTGTGCAGAATATCCTTGCACATATATCAACACACCAAACAATTTTCCAGCGTTGTTAACTGCCAGAAAATCACTGCAGAGATTTACCAACTCTATACACTTCAAAACAGCTCACTTAAAATTCCCCGTTGCTTTGATCAAATACCTGGAAAACATGCCCTAATGCATTGACGGTCTGGAATAATCATGCTTTGGTCATTCTAATGCATTGTTAATGTTCAAAATCACATACAGACTTTTGACATAAAGCAACTTTCCTCTGTTTTTTTCTGTTGGCATTGCATTGTTCTAAGGCAAATGTTCAGGTCCTTTGCAAATTTTTAGGAAACATTTTTACACTTTACGTTCAGAGATTATTTTGCTGGTGATATGGTTATCCCTCCATTGTCATCAGTGTTTCATCAAAGTTTTCTTGATGTACCTAGATATACAACTGCATATTGTTGGACTAGATGACCTCTAGAGGTCCCTTCCAGCCTAAAACATTCTATGATTCTATGATATATAAGCTTTTCATTCAGACATGTATTTCTTATTCTGTATGTCATGTTGGGTGTGCTAGTTATGATTGTGAAGGAAGTGGTTATCAATGGGGAACAAAGTCCTACATTCCTACAGTCTTTGAACACCTGAAATTGTCTTTACTTCATAGGAGTATTACAACGTGAACCATTATTTTCCACTGTGCCTTACTGTCGCTAGTTGATGTAATCTCACTGCACATCTATAGCGTCAGCAATTATTATTATTAGCTCAATTTCTTATGCAGGAAAACAGACACTGAACATCTGTGCAACTTGTTCAAAGACTTACCTCAGCTAAATGGGAAAGCAATGAAGAACATCCAGATCTATCCTTAACCACATGACAACCCTGCCAGATCTAAAAAGACATATTGAATTCTACTTAATCACTTCTTGGAGCATGATAAAACACTCACCAATAAACTTTGATGAAATAGACATTTTCAAAGTATTAATGATTGGCCACTACTTTATAAGTAATTAATTACGTGATAAAGATGGAATTGTCCCTCCCATCTGCTATATGGATTTCTCTATGTATCATGCCTGTGTATCTCTGCTTTGCATTTCTGTGTGCATGTCACTTCTAAAGAACTTGATATTCTGAACACTAACCAACTAGTTGCTATCTTTCAGACATTTCATTCATGTTAACTTTTTGGTTTAAAAAATTGACTTTTAGTATATAATAACTTAATACTTGTGGTAAATCATTCAACTATTCTCATTATTCCCAGTAGATGAATTGATGAAATAATTTATTCAGAGCGTATTAGTCATCGTGCAGACTTTCCAGTGGTCCTTGGTAGAGCCTGCATTTGTACATACACAAGTTTTAGACACAAATCATTTTTATGGGTCTTTCAGCGCTCTGTCACTTTTGCACAAAATCAATAGAATGTGCACACATTAAAACTCATTTAGATGTGAAAAAGGCCATGATGATGATAAGAGGCCATTTTGGAAAACAGGTTTTTTTTCTCCCTTCTAAAGTCAAGCTTGGCTTCTGAGAACACCTAGGTAGGACTACAAAGTGCCTCCAGAAGTATCTCATTATTCCATGTTCCACTCTTTTTACAGTATATGTCTGTATTTATTTATTTACTTATCCAATGCCTTTCAATGTGTGCAAATATGTGTGTTGGTTTGGTAGTGCTGTAGTATTTTTAAATGTTCTTTGCATTTCTGAAAGCAAAAAAAGAGAACAGAACATGTGGCAAAAATTAAGGATGTGGAATAAGTAGTAATACCACTCCATTCAGATGCTGTTTTAGGACAGTGAGCAGTAAACTCTTGCACATATAATTGGTTTTAACCAAGGAAATGTGAAAAAAGGAGCAGATTATAATTTCATTTCATGGCCAGGTAGTAAGAGGGTTACCTTGTTTTGCTACAGTTGACAGCACATAGTAGTAAATTCAGATCTTGTCCAATATGCATTTTTAAGTTCGACCTTTTAAATTAAGTTCATCAGTCACTGGCCTTTTATATTTTTATTTACTTATTTGGTTGTTTTAGAAAAATTCTTCATTGCATTAACCATATTAAAATCCTTCTCCAGAATAAGATCAACACCCAAGGCTAAATTTAAACCTCAGGAAAGGTAGAAGAATCTTTAATTTATGAAACTGAACAAGTAGACTTATCTAAACATCTCTAGGGCTTTAATGGGGGATATCTATAATTCTCTGAATTGTATTCCTTTCACAGTGATATTTTGTAATTCCATTCTATTACCCTTGCTTAACATTAATGAGATAAAAAGATCACATTATGGCGATTGATGTTCTTCAAATTAAATGCACGTTTCCATGTACAAAGCTGCCTACTAATTTAAAAAACATAGCATGTAACATAGAATCATGACCATGGTCATCACTCAGCTGGGATCAGATAGCATTTTTTATCTATTCATTGGATTTAACAAGGCATGAGATAGAAGCAGAATACAAAGTGTGGGTAGATTATCCCATATCCCCCTTTTGGCCACTTCTTGGCAATCTCAGCAAGGAAACTGAGGCTTCATGTTGCCATGGAAATAAACCTCAAGGTCAAAGGGGCATATGGAAGGTCAGACAATGACAAAGGAACATCTGAGAGGCCATCTGGATGAGTGACCTGACATAATTAGTCATTAATCCCACTCTTGGGAACAATAGAGTTAGCCGAGAATGTGTTTGGACTTTGATCGTGGTTAGGGTGATCTCATGGGGAAAAGGGAAGAAAGCTCCACTGGTAACTAAGCAGATTACCCTGGCATGCTGTTAACTAAAGAAGAGTAGTCAGAAGAGGCCAGTGGGATATGCATTTTACATATGCTGTGTTTTTTCCCTTTAGTTACTACAGGCCTCTCTAGAGCCATGTGGCTCTAGGATTAGCTTTAGGGTAGTGATTTTTTTTTTTTCAGTTTTCAATGAAAAGAGAGCAAGTATTCCAAAATACTTTGCTTAAAATTCCCGGGCAACAGATGGGAAGAGAGCTGAGGAGCCAAAGGCATCAGCCAGCTTGGTTTACAGGTGTCAATATTTACTAAGTACAGTTGGCCAGGGTGCCTTTAGGGAAAAAAGGGAGAGAATGTCTAATCAGTAAAACAATAGCAATCATCCCTGTTGTCTGTTTTATACTGAATGGCTAGAATTATAAAATAACAAAATGTGTAGCAAAAGCTCTGCATCAGCCTCTGTCTTTCCATTCTCACTCCTTTCCCTTACATGTCATATTTTCATTATTGAGACTAGTGCCTTGATGAGAAGATATCCCTCATGTATATCTGAGATTCTTCTATTTGAATAGTTGGTGATATTTGGTGATTGATTGTCTACAGCGTTGTGGGGTGTGAATGTGATAATGGACTACAGTAAATGCGCTCAACTCAGGACATGAAAAAAATTATTTTTACTTTGGAAAAAAAAAAAAGCTTTTAACTGTGCCATTAAAGGAACTAACAAATGAAACAGATGAAGGAGACTGTAGTGTAAGAACAGAGGAAGATTTCAGAGATTTTTTTTTTTTTAATAAAGTGAAATGCAACATGTAGTGTGCTCCTTTTCAGCTGGGGTGTATTTGTTGTATATTTTCCTCTTAAAAACAAAAAGATATTTGTTCTGTCATATTGTACAATCTCTGCTTAAATGTATTGTCTTTGTCTGTGACAAAGACATCTTCCTAGGCTAAGAGTAAAAACTAAGCCACTGATACTTTATTATAAATACAAGTAAGCATCCAGGAACTCCCATAGAGAAGGTCAGATATGACATCCACAACTGCGATCCTTTGCTCTTCCTGTGTAATGAAAGTAACTTTTGCAAATAATTTCTGCCACCAACAGTTTCCACATTTTAATGTAAGTCTTTTATAATTGAGCAAACCCAGGAGGAATATGTGCTGCTTCTCTATAATTAGTACTTGATTTAATAGTGCATAGAGGAAACCCAATATTCTCTGTTATATTGTTCTGATTTTTGACAGCAAATGCTGCTGTTTTTTCCCAGGATCATATAATTGATCTGTTTCATTAATAAGCAGTAATTGTAACCCAGGAAAACATAATATTTGTCAACAAGAATCAGCAAAATCCTTGGAAACTGTAGGTTTGCCACTCTTCTCTTCATTCCCTTTAAAACTACCAAGTGAAAGACTGACAAAATTCTATTGGTCTGTACTCTTAGAGAGCTACATGTTGGTTATATTATGAATATCTAAATCCTTTACCTAATGAAAAATTAATTATACTTTTATATTTCTGTTTTCCTGACAACTTGTTATGGACTACAAGAAATTGCTCATGGCCGTCAAGAAATGAAGGTATATTATCTCTGAGGAAAAGTTGTTATTCCTTGAAGCACAATCAATATTATAGTTGTCATTAATGGATTGGCCCTTAATGAATAGACTTTGTATGAATAAACACAAATCAAATCTTGTCAGATTCCTAAAAACGTAGAGGCAATTTTGGCAAAATTTCAACATTACTCTTGAGGGAATATTCCAGCCCACATGATCAGTGGTGTCCACAAAATGGGAAAACTCGAAACTATACAGGATGCAAAAGACATTAATTTGGAACAATGTAAGAGCAACAAATAGCCTCTTAAGTGTTCGTGAAATCATCTTGTTTTCATTTGAAAGAACCATGTTATGCCCCTTTTATTAGGGGAAAAAGATTTCCACATTATCCTATTTTTGTTTTTCTCTGATTTTTTTAAGAATAAGAGTGGAGAAGAGAGGGATTATGTAACATGTTGGCCATTGTGCATGACTTCATTGGGTGATTATGTTCTTCCTTCAACAACATATACAAATGCAAGCACTTGACTTCAGTAACAGTATTTCAGACTCCACAGATAACAGGTGCTAGCATAGACACACTTGAGGGAATCATTGTATTGACAGAGACAACCTTGCAAATCTATAGATTCTTTTATTTCCTTTGTAGTAAGAATATGATGTGCTCATAGGACTGTATCCAGCCTTCATGTACCATACTGTCCATGAGTAAGTCAGAACAGAATAGCTGAATGGGGATATAAACAGGCCATTATTTAATAGCACTGTTGGGTTGCTTAAGGTTCGACTTGGTGTAGTTAAGATATTGTGTTTCAGAACGACTCGTTCCAGGGCCCGTGGTAACATGCTGCATTTGGTTTCATTTATCAGTACTATTAAATGAAATACATCGTCTGAGTCCCCACTGCCGCCTAATACCTAGACAATACTCAAAGGACAAACTCTTTCCCCTGCAGAGTTTGATTTAACAACTCTATATCATGCAGGGATGTGTTGTTTTCATACTTTTCAGTTTGTTTATTTCTCGGTTGTGTACAGTTTTGTAGATATGACCTTCATTTCCTTGTTTTATTTAATATTTGGGGAGATTTAAAAGTGTTCAATTCTTGATCTTTTTTCCATCTGCCTCAGGCAGGATCATGTTGTCCCTCTGTTGCATGAATGACAAATTTCTGCTCTTGATACAAGTCACACTACAGTCCATTCCCAACTTTGCATAGGTTTCTTAAGACCCTCTTCAAATTACTAAAGCTTTACACACAAGAAATCTAGCTCTTAATCTACCAGTTCACTGAATGTGCCAACAACTGACTGATGACTGCCTGGCTAGGTGAGGTGACATTTTAGGCTAGATGCTGAGCCTGGATTTCTGGTGTCCTTGCTGCAGTTGTGCTCAAGCACTTCACCTTCATGGAGTGGGGAGGTGGGCAGAAAATAACTGCTGAAAACAACAAAGCATTTTTTTCTTCAGCTTTCCCTCAACTGCATCTGTCTGAGGGCTCCTCGTTTTCTCCAGTGCTTCCCTTTCCCCCCAGGTCACTGAAGCTGATAAGAAAATTTTAAAAACCCAAACAATTTTCTCTCAACTTTTAGCCTCTCCTTTGCAGCCTGGGTTCTGTACATCTTGGTGTTGCTCTGGCTCACCAAAGAAAGGCCAAGCCAACCAGTGGTGCTGGCTGGTACCTTGTTCAGGATCACAGGGGGATTATGACCCAGAACTGGGGATTACACTCCTCCGGCTGTGCTTCAGCTTGGGCACTGAATTAACTGGTGGTGGAGGGGTGTGCGACTTCATACAGCAAAGCTGCAGAACTGAAGTGTTCATTTCCACCTAGCTCTTGTAATATTCCATAATCCCTGAGCTAGTCTATTTATTTTCACAATACTTGATTGAAAAATGGCTTAGAAATACTGAGAAAATTCTGGTGATAATTGAAATATCGATTGAGTACTGCTATTGATATTCTACCTTGGAAGATTCATAGCACTCTGAGATTATTTCCTGTCCTGTTATTTGTTTTCACAAAATGGAAGCCAGAGGTTATGAGCTGATTTCTCATGACCTAGAAACATTCCAGATATAGACAAAGAAGTTGCAAGAAGTTTACTGCTTCTTCAGAATTTTTCATTACATGTAAATGAGAAAGAAAACCCAAACCCTCTGAACTGTTTTTACTGCCAGTTTTGAAGACTGGCAAATTTATACAAATATTCTTAAAAGGAGTTCTGAAGCAAGTTTTTCCAGTATTAAAATCTTATTTTAAAATCTAAATAATAAATTTAAAAAGAGGATCTCGAATACTATAAATTTATCATGAAAAAGTCTTGCAGCCTGGATGTCTTGGGCTCAAATTCGTAATCTAAAAGAGGAAACGAGGGATTGATCTTCAGTCCTTTGCATGAGCATACTCTTTACTGGGCTATCTCATCTGCGTGTGTAGGGAAACTGCCTCTTTTTCTATTATTCTTTAAATTGTCAAATATATGCCTCAAAACCAAAGGGATTTAATTCCAAAAAAGTTCCCAGTTATTTGACTGTTCTAATTGTTCCTTTTTGATAAAAACTATTTCAAAAAGACATATTTATATTCCCCAATAAGTTTAGATTTACTAAAAACTGCTTTTTCATTTGAGTGTGAAAAATGCCAAATAGGTATAAATTTATTTCTGCCAGAGTTTAATGTATTTACACAGATGTAGTCCTTGACCCGATTAGATTTATATCTATAAAACTGTAGCATAATTTTATGTGCTAGAATACAATCAAGGTAGACATACCAAGAATGAATGGGGTCTGTAATTAATCTTCATACTGTTTAGAACAGCTGTTAGGCATAACCACATTTCTAATTTTAACTGTTACCAATATATTTAGTACCATATATGAGTCCATCTGAAAGAAGAATTCTGTGGAATCAGCCGCTAGGAGACATTTGAATATACTGTGACGAAGAGAGGTTTCCTGAAGCAGAACATCTGCCTCAAGAAGTACAAGACACAAACATTGATAGAAGAGTGTAAAATGGTAAGCAAACTGAAAAGCTGCTGAGCTTGGTGTAATGCTTTTTGAAACAAAAAAATACTTTAGGTTCACCTGAGAAGTGTAAATAAACACAATAATGCACATAGTTCCTAAGGAATCACAGTAAGCAAAAAAAACTATAGCCGAATTTTCTTCTTTTTTTTTGTAACAGGAGTACTGAACATTTACTTGCTTGTAATAGAGGAACTTAAACTTAGGTCTTGAAGCTGACATTTCAGATCAAAGGCCAGTTTGTAATAAGTTTTACTGTACAAATCTTTCTAGTAGTTCACACAACACTTCAGGAAAAATAAAACCCTCAGAGGAAGATAATTATGTTTGAAGAAAGCTTAATGTGTTAAGATTCATATTAATTCAGTGTTAAGATTCACATAGCAAGCCTTAAATTTGCTAGTGAAGTAGGTAAAGCTTGTACTCTTATTGTCATACTGCTATTACAGAATTCAGAAGCAGAACTAAAAATCTTGTTGTGACTGGATGAAACAATCAATTAAATACTAATATGCAGACTTGATACCCATCTGCAATGGCCTGCACATGCGACTGCCACTATAAAAGCAAGAAATAACAATTTTGTTATATTACAGCCTGTTTGAAAGTATACCTGTGCTATAACTGAAATGTTCTGTGGCTGATGATCTGTCCTAACATCTCCTCTAAAATAAATATGAAATTTTTGTCCTATGATTTGGGAATATTTGATCAAAGTATTATATACACTCATGTAGTAAACCTGAACATCATTGAAATAATAATTACAATTAAGCAAGAAAAGCAGTTTTCCAATATGTTTTAATTTAAAAGGGAGCTTAACATATTTTTATGCTAAACACATAAACACATGTTCTAAACATATATCTGACAAGAAGACCGATATAGAGCCTAAAAAGGCTTTGATATTTATCACTCATGTTCAGGAATATGTTGCAGGACTCATACTCACAGTACTTACAGTACTCTTAAAAGAAAAAGAAAAGTTGAAACACTCTATGAGTGTATCATTCAGACAAAATAAATGTTTTGAGAAGTCAGCTGACTGATTTCTGCCCAGCTCTCAAAAGCCCCTCAGTGTCAGTGCAGCAGCTTTTGCTGTTAGTGGTGGACTCCACAAAGCTACAGCTTTCCTTCCTTACATAACAAACAAAAAAAGCTAGTATTGAAAGATGAGTACTACAACAGGGAGGATGCTCAGAAACAAAACCACCTATACCAAGAAGTAGTCTTGAAGGACTGTAATTTGGCAGTCCATTCTGCTTAATTGACCACATCAGTAAATCATTAAGCTAATTCTTTTGCTTCGCCATCTTCATCACCCAAAATGAAAGTGCTTCAGGAGAAGAGTACAGAGGAGATTCTGGAGGAAACATACAGGTGCTCAAGCTCTGAAACTGGACTTAAAGTGCAGATGGAGGAGACTTTTGTGCTATTTTGAGACTAACATATAGTAACAGGTTGGTCTTTTTTACTTCTCAGGTTTACATTACTTGTAATGAGAGAGCTATTCTGCTCTGTTTCACAGCAAAGTTAAAGATACAAGTTTAAATCACTGAGTCATGGCTTTCAGTCTTCACCTGTTTGAATTTGCTTTCAAAGGGATTGCATGCATCCTCATAGTCAGTTATGAGGTCTTAGCTGGGAGCCACGATCAAACAGCTGAGAGATGATAGAAAACAGGTCCATAAACTACTTCTCACTTATTCCCAAACATACAAGCACTTCCAACCTGCTTGTTTGATTTTGGCATGAGGCAAGTTCAATCTGAATTTTAGTCTTATGTTATCAGCTTGCCTCTGCCTTGAAAAGGAAATGCTCACAGAGGTATTGCTGGGAAGCCGTTTAGGAAGCTGCTCCTTGCTGCCTCTCAGCTGTACGCTAATGGCTTCCAGCTGAACTAACTGCATTCATGCTTCTTCCCCAGCCTGTGCCCCTGCAAACCGCTGCTGGAGACAGCCACAAGCTCAATCAGATGTCTTAGGTATCAGAGCTGGGAGCCACTGTTTCTTAACAGTAACTTTACTGCTTTCCTGCCTATCTCCAAGTGAGTTCCTGTCTTCAGCTTTGCTCCTTCCCTTGGTGAAATGGGGTTAGCACTCGCTTAGGCAGTGTCTGTGCTTCAGCTGGGAGCCATTAACTGACAGCTTGTGAAATGGCAAAGAACAATTTCCTAATTGCCTGTCAGCTGTAGCTGCCTGAGGAACTCTTCCAGCACATGTCATAGCAAAGTCAAGCAGGTTATTTGGGTGTTTGAAACAACCCCCATCAGAGACTTAGGCTACTCTGGTTTCATTTTTTGTGATGGAGCACCCACAGAGTGCAGTGATGGAGGAAGCTATACATCCTTACGAATTCTCTACATTTAGTTATTTGCTCTTAACCCAGACATCGTTATCCATGACCACACTGTCACACTCTGTGCACGTAGGACACAGAGTCAGGAAGCCCCCTGTGACCACACTGGGGATGACACTCTATGTGCAAGACCGTGGAGGTTTGCCAGCAGCCTAGAGTACGCCCTGGACAGAAGCACAGGCATCATTGCCTTGTGCATAACTTACATGCTGCTTTATTGGGAAGCTAGTGGAAAGAAAAGTTAGTCCCTGCTTTTTACGTAACAGCTTACTGACAGAAGGAGGAGGAGACACAGCTATGTTAACCACTCCAGCCTCAGTTCAAATGGCCGGAGTGAATGAAGCTACATATCACATGAGGCTGTTTTACCTGCCAGGGTACAGAGCAGCCTGGACTGGGGAATGCTTCACCATTACTCTTAATGCCAAACATCAGCTCAGCCAATAGTGCAAGGCCTTCAGGTCGCAAGAAGAGGAGGGAACAAGTGAGTCTATATGTTCGTAGCCTATTTGTTAGAGCTATGAGGTGTTAGACTGGGTTTATGTCCCTATTTCCTGACTGGTTTGTATACTTTATCTCAGCCAGTTTTATATATTGTTGCCCCGGGAACTGAGCAAGTGGGAGTTAAATTGCGTTTTGTTTTAGTTTTCACCTGCACAAGCTCCCTAATCAGGGATCTTCCAGTGACAATATACTGTCACTCACCAAAGTGGCAGTAGTGAGTATAGAAAGGAGCCGAAAGGATGACTGAAATGTCACATCTTCACCTGACTCAGGGCAGTACATGGAGGAACAGGGACTGGGATACAGAATTTCACAAGTTATGAACTTGCGAAACCAAATGACATTTTTTGTACCAAGAGCCAAATGTGCTGGTTCTGGATAAACGTAAGAGAACAAACTATTAGTCTAGAGGTGGAAAAGCATGATTTATCTCAACAGATCTTGCATCCAAAAGTGTGCATAGTATCTGCACATTAAAAATTAAAAGCAGCCTTTCTAACTGTTTTCATCCTGTGAAAGCCTGATTTTTATTTCAGAAACCTCTTTCTTTCTGAAATTGCTTATACTGAATCTGTGGAAATTAAACAAATTGGCAGGCAGTATAGAATTAGGCCCTTGCTTAAGAGTCCAACAGGTCTGCAGGCTGACACACAAGAAGACCAGAAGGGATGAGGTAAATCTGTTTTGGATAGGTTGCTGTTCAGTTTCATGCATGATAGCAGCAGAGAGCTTAAAGACTGTTAGTTCCATAGATATCTAGGTCTCCAAACCCACCTCACTAATGCGTCCCTCTCAATAATAGTCTTAAAACATAGCCTGAGGACTCAACCTCACAATTCAGTGCGTATGTGTTACACTGCCAGCTATAAATTCAAACCCCAGATGGCTTTGTGCTTTATACTACAAAAAGACCTCTCTGATATGGTAGCATGACTTAAGTGACCAAATCAGCAAATGAAACCAGCTGTATTAAGTACTGAAAATATGCCTCATTCAGAGAGCAAACCACACATGGCCTTCCAAAGATCCAGAGTTACTGTGGTCTGCCGTCAAAAACTTAACTGCTAGGGAAGATGCAGCACTCTTAAATTCTTATCTCAGGTAAGATAGCTTATGTATTTTTCTGACAGTGTGTTTGCTTGGGCAAGACCTAGTCACCCTGGGAAGGGAAAAAAGCTGACACCGCTCACATGACTACTCTAATTGTCACAAAGTAATTAAGTGCTTTCAGCTGTGTCTATATTGTGCTATTGTTTACTTGGCTTGTTCACACTCAGCTGTAGGTGGCTCTTCCAAACATTCCTGTGTTACTTTTGTCCCCTTTTTCAGTATGGTTTTTGAGGAGATATAATATTGACAAACACGTCAAACTTAACTTTCACACCTTGTCTTCTAAATAAATGGCTTGAAAGCATGCTGATGGCCTCTATAAGGGAATGTGTAGAATGCAGAGGTGAGTGCTTGGAAGGAACAGCCACCCTTGAATCTCCAAATGTGTAGCTGTTTTCAACACAAATTTAGTGGCCATCTTCTTTCAGGACTGGGGTGTAATTCTGAACATCAAATGCCTCTTTATTTTTAGAATATTATTATGATATACACAATATCCTTGTGGCAACCAAGCTACAACTCTGGTAGCAAGACTGAGGAGGAAAAAAAAAAAAAAAAGAATATAAAAAAAAAAGGAATAAAAGCTTAATGGGATGACAGTTCCCATTGTTCTCAAATTGCACCCAGATACAGTGGAAGCATTCCACTGCTGCAGCATGTGTTCAATGGTTACAGTCATGGGCAACAGTAGAAAACCCTGTGACAAATAGATGTTGATCACTTTGGAAAATCTCAGCCTCAGTTTTTGCTGAACACTCCTATAAGGAGGCTCCTTTACGCTCTGCAGCGCTGTATTCAGTGCAGGAATGTAATAGGAATGCAGTGTGTATAACATTTATATATCATTATCATCAACATTATCATGATGTGTTATCTGTCTGGCAATCTGCTTGCAATATGAATGACAATTCTTCATATTGGTCTTGTTTTTCCATGAAGCAGATAATTATTGCTGGCAGAGCAAGGCAGCTTGGATTTAAGAAGGCACCAGATGTTGCTAAAACTGCTTTTAAACTTCTCTTTGTTGCTTCCTGGAGCTTGCAGCATACAGAGAAATTGTAGCAAAGTACAGCTACACGAGGCCTGGTAGCCTAATCTCTTCAGCTGTTTCTGTTACACTTTAGCACCAAGTCTGTGTTGTGAACACCCAAGGAAGCCAGTAAATCTAGTCCAGGTCCTCTCTGTGGTCCACTGGTACCAATTAAGTATATTCGTGGCAGCCAGTATCCACCTTGTTGAGAACAACCGTAACTAGGACCCATACCAAAGAATAGCTCAGCTTGAGGTAAAGAACCCCCAAAGTTTATGTGAAAGCCAAATGTCTTTCCTTTTGACACAAATATTTTGCACTGAATTTTGGCAGCAGAGGGCCAGAGTTTGACACTGAATATTGGTTTCAGTATTAGCTATTTGAGAGTATACATATTTGAAACTGGACACTAGCCTCAGAGCTTCCTACTTAAGACACTGCTTCCACTTGTCAAAGAACTGTATTTTCCATAGGATTGTCCTAAGTTCCACAACACGTAGCTGCAACTAATTACTTGAATGCTCCTGAACAAAGATACCATCAAATATAATTTTATCATAGGTTAATATAAAGGACTTGGGAAGGGAGTTAAGGAAGGAAATAAACTGGGCTGAACCATTTGCAGGAGTGTATTATCTATGGCAAGAACTCTTATCAATAGGTAGTATTATATAAACAATAATTTGTGGATCTCAAGAAACACCCATTTTCAATTATTTTTTCTAGTTCCATAATGGTTTGTTTTCTTTTTTTCCTTTTTTTTTTTTTAAATATATTTATCAACTTCTAACTTCCCAAAAAAATGAATGACACATGCATCTGGAAAAAGGTAGCTTTCAGTTAGGTAAAGGACTTTTTGTTAAATTTTAAAGAGAATTACAAGTGTCTTAAAATCACAGTAAGTTTCTTCTAAACATCTCTTGGGCCTGATTCTCTCTTTATAGACACTAAATTACACAAATGTGCTTATTTTTTGATATTTTACTGGAGATACTCCCAATCCTACAGCTGTAAAGCAATAAAGAATCAAGTATGTCAAGTAGATTTAAAATTCTCCAGATTATGCTGGTGTATAGGGCAAAAACAGCAAGATAATCTTCCTAACAATAAGCCAGTCCATTTTAATCTCATCAAACAAAAAAGTTCTTCAAAGAAATAATATAATCAAAGATGCATTTGCATTGATAAAACATCTAGCTATCTAACTGAAATAATTATTTTAATTACCTTTATAGATAGTCATTTATATCTGAGATATATTTATAAGCCAGATCCTCAGCCAACCACCTTAATTTCCTCTATCATTATCTATCAACTTAACATCTTACTATCTGTAAGTGGAGAAAAGTTTAGTGGAAAGAATAGTTGGAATGTTAAAAGTATTAGCATTTCATTATTTTTCTTAATTAAAATGTCACATAAAATGTCTCATATCTATATGCCACAATCTCGTTTTCTAAAATGCTATGCCTAGGAGATAAAGCTAAAGGTTAAAATTAAATGCAGTTATATTCCCTAGGAATAAAATGGATATACATTAAAAGTACAGTTAGGCTGTAAATTCATTTAAGCTTTTAAATATTACAAAAGAATATATAAAATGCAAATTAAAGGAGAAAATCCTATTTATCCCCCCTGTTTGTATGGTAATTGGCTGCTTTTAATGAATTAATCTCATGCACAGACTCCTGCTAAATTAGACTACCTATAATGTACTGTCTTCAAGTAACTTCACATTCTCATTATGGCCTCCCTAATTTCTAAAGTAAAATTAATATAATTAGGGAGCAAATCAATACATATTGATCTTGAGTTACTTCAATGGAACAAAAGAATAACAGATTAAAAGGAGGTGATTTTTGTTAGCATTGATTTTGTTAGCATGCTGAAACAACAGTGTTGAAGAATTAAGTTTTAAAATATTTTTCTTCCATGAATGATATCCTCTGGTCATTTTATATTCTCTGTGAAACAAACATTTTTGCATGGCTATGTTTGAAAGAAATGAAAAAATAATCTTTTCACCCTCTGTATTTGTGTAACTATTGCCTTGTGGCATAGTTTTCTTACAGCAAAAGACATTGAGTATATTTTCTTTTCATGGATATCAATTCAAGGCTGCAAATTATTTCATCAGCCTATATTTCTTTTTCTGAGTGTGAATTAAAGGTGGATGCATTCTGGCAAACACTACCTGAATAAATAACTGGTCTTATACTGGGATACAATCAAGCATATGCAGTGAGGAACTTGAAATTAATAATGAGAAATAATGGAAGCATTCACAGAAATCAAAGCAGCAATGCTTTTCAACATACCCACCAACTTATTTCATGTGGAAGAAAATGACACTTCCTAACAGAAGAAAGTAAGTTCTTTTTATTGTATTCAGGGAGACATATTGCTATATAATGGCTTTACACTGACACTTATTAGTAAGGTGTGAAGGAAAAATAATAATACGTTACTTCAGCAGCTGAAGTTCATATTCTAAAAGTTGCTGCTAGGGATGGAAATGTCTCAGGTGGTTCTAGACAAAGGCTTGTGCCACTCCACGTTCCTCTGGAGCCTCCACAGGGCACCAGGCTGCTGCTGCAGGTAGACTTTACCCAAACTCATAAGAGTATGTTGATTGAAGTCAGAGGCAGTTAATTTGCTTTTCACATCTTAAAGTCTCTACAGAGCGTAAACCTTTTTTACTAACTCATATTTCATTTCTGTGTTTCACAGAAGCTTTATGATATATGAACAAATTCCCTTGCTGCATGTGATAAATCTAAATTGCTTTGTTCAAAAAGGTAATTAATTTAGAGTTTTTCTTTCAATTTTCACACCGTACGAACATGAATAAAGCTTTTCATGGTGTATAAATTTATGTACAGTGATTACCCAAATGAATGGCAGAAACAGCTGCACCTTAAATCTTTACACTGAATATTCTGATCTAGTTGAAACTAAATTGCAGACTCTGGGTGCATTTCAGACATTCACTTAAACATACTTTTAAGGAAACAATAGTAATATATACAAAAGATGTTACAAATATTAGAGGAAGAAGAGCTTTTACGTTTTCTTTGTAAATATGCAACAGGTTTTGTGCTATGTAATTTTGTTTACTAAATTTGACAGAGGAATGGTTTATAGGATATTTGATGGTATTCTACATTAAGTTGTATATTGATACCATTCTAGTTCAATGACTTGTGTAACAATCTGAAAGCAAACATACCTGGCTTTGTACATGACAGATGAGAAAGCCATTGCTTAGTATGAAATTTTGTCAGTGAAAAAACAAGAATACTTTTAACACAAAATCTTTATGAAAGTAAGGTAGATGTAATGTAGAGGCTGCCATCACTAAAACATAATGCTTTTTTCTTATATTAAGACACAGCCTTATTCTACACTGGCAAAGCAGATGCTGGTGACATCTTGATTTTTTTTTTTAATTGATAATTTAGGAACAAATTATCTGTTATTATAAATGAAACAGCTACAGTTGTGTAACAATATGACAATACCAGGAAAACTTGGAGACTTCCTCTCTTTTTATCATATGGTAATATTTACTTTAGTTCTTTTTATTTATTGATTACACTCTTTCTGCATTAGGAGATCTTAGTCTAACTTTTTTAATAATAGTTTTCAGATGTTCTTGATCTTGGACCCTATTTAAACAAATGAAGATCTGATGGTAGATAATTTTGACTTGAAGAAAAGCCATGGCATCTCTGCTAGAACTGAAATAATCTCATCCAGTCTTCATGAATGACAATTATTTTGATTTCAGTTTCTTAGGGAACTTCAAGAAAAAGTATCAGGGAAAAGGTACCATTGTCAGGAGCAGACTAATCCCGGAGCTCAACAAGTAAATGGCATTTCTTTTTGGTGTCCATGAAAAAGAAACTGAATTTAAGGGATGGACCCTGAATAAAGATATTCCAGGTCAAGCATACCCTGTTACTATCTGAGTTCCTATTTGGATCTCAAGTTTATGCTTTCTTAAGCTGAATCACTGACTGGTAAGTAGAGCCACGGGGAAATGAGTATTTTTGTATTTGAGTTCTTCTAAAAGAACTTTTTAAAAGAACTTTTTTTAAAGGATCTTAATGGCAAATTATTTGTCTTTTTCCTTCTCACCTTCTTTTACTTTCTTTTTTTCCTTCCTTTTTCCTTTTTTTCCCTCCTGTTTCTTCTTTCTCTCCTCTCCCTCTTCCTTTCTTTCTTTCTTTTTCCATTTTCCATTTTTTTCCCTAGTTATCCCTTCTCTTTTCTCCTTTTTTCTTCTTTTCACATAATTGGTAATCTTCTCTGGCAGAACAGTCCTTTTGACATCACATGAAGATTCCCACACTAAGACTGGAATGGAGAGGAGCAAGTCTTCTTGCTAGAAGCGGAGAACTATCCTTTGTGGGCAGATTTGATATCCAGTATGTCATGCAAATGCTTAAAAAGAAAAAGAGGTAAAGATACCAGTGAAAAAATAGATTCATTCAAAGCAAAAGAAAAAAGTAAAATAAGCAGAGTTGACTCCAGAGCCATAAACTGAGGGAGAGATAGACTTGGTGCTGGGAACTCACCTATGACACTAAAGTTGTGTAAAGCTTCTGTCTCCAAAAGGTTTTGTCTATGTTAGTGCTAGGTTAGTGCAAGACCTAGGAGTCAGTGCTAAGTTCACTCATGTGATCTGAAGATAAACTCCTAACTCAAAGGAGACTTTTTTCTTTTTAACTGGAAGAGACTGGCCAAATTCACATTTGGCTAAGGCAATTAGAACAGTATCATGGAAATGAGGAAAAATGTGGTTCTTTGTGGTCCCTTCTGTTCCTAATTCTTAAGCTGTAGCAAATGTATGACTTGGACAGAGAAATGGGCAAAATAGCAAATAGCCGAGACACTGCAAATAAATTATAGTTCCTTCACAGATCACATACAGATTGAAGACGGAAAGCTTAACAAAAGAAAGCTCCTAATTAAAGAAGAAGTTAAAAATAAAAGGTTTCTAAAAATTGGAAAATTAAAAAGTAAAATTTGAAACTCACATAAATTATTTTTTCAATGAAAACTTTACAAAAAGTCACAGGAATGTAATAAAGAACTAAGTACACTACAAAATATACAAGAAAGAGTCAAGCTAGACCACAGGAGAAATTAATCTGAAGGAATGCTATTTATCATACAGAGTTAGTCACAGAGAAGATTCAGTGGAGGAGCAAAATTGAGATGGAGGCACAAAAAATGGGAAAGACAAGTTAAAGGGGTCCTCCTGGTGCCTGCCTTCTGAGACAAAAAGGTCTGTGTTTTGAGCACACAGGCACATGTGTATCTGTCCTGTGAGTGCAAGTCTGGAAATCTACTGGAGACTGCACTGACAAGGTTTGCTGGAAGCAACATATTTGTGCCTGGATAGCCATACGAAAAGGAGAAAAATAACCAAATACAGAGTTTTGTAAGATATTTCTCAGGGAAATTTCTGTGGATATATACTTCCTTCAGAAGGGGGTAATCTCCATCACACAAGATTTCCTAAAGAAGTAAGATTTATGGAATTGAACTGACATTTTAGGAAAAAAAAGAGATAATAATCCTTAGTTCCATATCCACACGTGGATATATTTCCATTGCAGAGAACTGTTGAGAAGATATTGATCAGTAAGTTAGTTTAACACTGAGCTAGACCTACATTTACTTTCAGACTTCAATAGTTTTTTAGCTTGCTTGTAACATCTCTCATAGGATCCAGTAAGAGATTTTTTTTTAGTAATGATTGTAAGCCTTGCTAGTCCTTTGAAAAAAGCCTTGTAACATCTCAGGGAGTGGTAGAGAATAGATACCTTTAAAAGTATTGAATGAGAAAAGGGGAACAAGAGTATGTCAAGATATGATGAAAATTTAAGTAAGGAATCTAAAATGAATCTCAGACATGGAAAACTATGCAATACAGATTGAGTTCAGTGGATTTGGAGAAGCTTATTACTGCCACTTGGGCACAGATAATATTATTTTAAATGCAGAATCTCAGAAAAGAGGTTTCTAGAATTGTACTGCTACTTTGGGTGAGAAATAAATCAGATCCCCAAAACATTCATCTTTCCTGGAAAACACCACAATTTTTTACAGAAACACTTCATTTATTGCCAAAGAGAATGGACAAAAGTATAACAGCAAGGGATGGTTGGAGGCAGACAAAGACCTCCTGAGCTATAACATCAAGAGCTGTCAGGGACATTTCATGTTTAAATTCTGGTGGGATTCTCAAACTATGAATTCTCTGGTGTATCCCATGCATTGCCTGGTAAAATAATTTGCGATTACCTTACTCATATCATACCTTTGGAGGAGCACCAGCCATACCCTTGTGTTGGTAATTTTGACAACCTAACCTTTATACTCAATAAATAGGAGGGTACTTGATAAATTTACAGGGCAGGAGTTGACAGAGAGAAGGTAGGGGTACACCATAAAATCAGTTTACGATTTCTGAAAGGATAGCTTCTTTTTGAAGTTAATTTATTCTGTAAAAGAAAGTTGCTTTTATAAAAGAGATGGGTTAATAGCCAAGATTTCATAAGAGCAGACCTTTATGCCTTGTATGCAGAGCTCCTCAGATGTCTGCGCAGAATTTCCAGCATTCCTCATTATTTCCCAGAAGGCAATGGGGAGCCCTGGATATTTTTTTTTCTCAGATTATTCCTCACCTTAATTGTACATGATTAGGTCCCCCTTGGGTGCCATAGTAGCAACTGAGAGTGGCCCTACAGTATTTGATAGAGGAATTAATCATTATTTATTCTGCAATGCCTGGATGCCCAAATTATAAGGGTTTGTAATATCTCAACATGTTGACTGTAAAGATGAGTGAAATTTGAAATTGCTCTTTGAAAATGCTATTACTCAGCAATTTAAAACTTAAATTAAAAACAAAAGCTTAAGGCAAAGTCAGAATGTCCTTAGGGAAAATTTGCTTTTTGCCAAAACTGTGATTTTTATTGGAAAGGTATTCTACATCCTACCAGTTCTGGCGTATGGCTTCGAAAACGGGACTTACCATTGCATTTCCCATAATTTTATAGAGTCTGTCCAAAGTTTCATCTATATTCTATGACAATGAAACTTCTAAATTGTCATTTAAAAGTCCTTTGCCAAAGCAGACTTACAGGCACTGTGGACAAAATACCAATGAGCTATTGCTACTTTGTTTTCCAGCCCCCATAAGCTGTTCTAGTGGGACAAAAAGAGCATGAAGCTTTCTTTTCCTCTTTCTCATGCCTTTTTTTTTTTAATGGCAGAGGAAGGTTAAAATTGTATTTGACAAGAAAAAGCAATAAAGCAAGCACTGGGAGCAGGCTATCCTCAAAAAAAACCAAACCCTAAAATAGATTTAAATATGGAACATCAAATTTATATAGCCAATGTCAAGAAAAGTCAAGAAATTCACAAAGTTTTCAACAATTACTGATCATATTCTATAAATACTCCATTTATAATCCTGTTTCCTCTCTAAATGTGAAGCCTAATAGATTATTGATTATGCTGTAAAATCTATACCATAAAATATACAAGATATGCGCAGTGGTAACACTGAGGTTGCTCTTGTAGCATTAACTTTTATGTTTCCTAACTCTCTGGATTTTAAGTACAACCTTGAATGTTACATTGTTGTACTAACAGTTCATGTAGCTGTTGCTAAAATAAACGGCACTTACCTTTAGCATTTACCAACAGACTAGAAAAATAGTACAATGGTCTTTTTCAAAATTTTCTTTTCAAAATTTGTTGTGACAATCCTGACAAACATATGGATAGTAACGGTCTTACAAGCAGGATGCTTGTGTGCTTTACTAGTTCAGAAAGGTCTGATTGATGTGAAAGACCAAGGTCTCTCTAAAGATAATTTAGCCATTTCCATACAGTTTACGCTTGTGTTAGCTGTATCCTACAAGGGGACTCCCAGGGGGATTTTCTCTGACCTTCCCTTTAAAAGGTAACACATAAGAGATTCCTAAAGGAACCATCATCTAACAAGACTAATGATAGTTTCCATGCCTATTATCATTCAGTGAGAGAAAAGAGACTTTAAAAATGCAGTACCACATTCCTCCCTTGATGTTTCTCATGATCTATTAAGGTATTAGATGCCAGATAAATTAATCATTAAAAACTTACAGTTAAGACTTTACAAATAATAACCAGGTGTATTTTGATTACTTTTTATCTCACGATATATATTTATATATTTCTGTCACTAAGCACAAATGATACGAGACAATTTGTTTATTAATGACCAATGGCTAGAAAAGTTCACAAAAAAAGACCTATATTCTTCAGTCTATCAGTGCATTAGAAAGTTAGGAGGATTATGGAAAACCATTCATTCTTCATTTCTGAAATAGCTCATGATTTGTCATTCAGCTATCCTTTCATGGTATTTTAGGAGTGTGAGCTATTGTGATGACTGTTTATTAGTGCACACAACCTACCACTTGATTTATTTTTTCCTGATCAATAGTACTTTGCTTAAAAGTTCCTCCAGTACAGAGTTACTACAGAGAATTTGCTTGGGAAATAATTTTTATTGAAGCTGTTTTTCCTCCTTATCTTAGCATTTTTAGCATAAAATATTAGCTGTAGTTCTGCTTAAGTCCTTTTCACCAAAATATGATTATTGACATATTTTTCACTGTTACCCAATGTATACATTTAATAGAGAAAAATAAAACTCTTTCAGAGTAGTGATGACTTTTTGAATTTCACTGTTGTCATAAAGATTCATTTTCTTCAGGGTGTGTATTCAGTTAGTCCCATGGGAATCATGTGCCCACATTTCTCTAGTAACCATGTTGCTTTCTACTGATTTTAAGCTTTCACTTCAAATTGAAACATTATTGACCTATATGGCTGGAGCTTAAGTTTCTTGATGTGAACTAGTTCAGCTCTATTTCTAGATCCCTAGGTAAGCATGCACTTTCATCGAACATGAACAATTCTTTGTGTTTCTCCACTGGAGTATAACAAATATAGATGAATTCAACAGAGTAATTCTAAATATGTTTTTGAATGCCAAAAAAGTATTCCAACAATACTGGTTATAGTTCGTTTTATGAACCAGCATGTTTATAATTTTTTCACTATGTTGCCTTAATATCTGTTTAGTTTTACTGGGAGTCTTGCTTGTTATATATGGATATTTGGAAAAGTTGCTCCAGAAACTCGACTATTCATTCAACCAAGGGTACCAGACTTCACAGCATGAGGTACTGATAAAGATATATCTAGAGGTATAGTCATGTAGAGATACATTACTATATAAGAAGACTACCTCGAGGTCTCTGTGACCTCCTGCTCTACCACAGGTGTCACATCATTTATGACAATAATAAAATGGACTGGCCAAGGGCAGTAAAAGCACACCCTGTTTTGAAGGTGATTGCTCAGTATGTAAATTAAGCAGAGAAGTGAGTCAGTGTGGACAATGTCTTCTACAACAACACCCATTTTCCCCAAATCCACGGATCTGAAACATACAGAAACATGCTTGATACGTAAGGAGCTGTAGTGTACATGGCATCCTGGAGAGTATTCAGGAAGAAAAGATAAACTTCCTCTTCTTCATCCATAGTCAGACAGCATGACGGATGCTCTACTGTGACCGGTCTACACCAACCAACAGACCTTGTGTTGTTTGGCACACCAGACTCTTGTGGCGTGTTCCAAAGCCCTCTGCTTCCCTCAGAATTGTGAGGAACAATACTAACCTTAACAGTGGTGGCAAAGTTTCTACTGACTTTGACAGGACAGCGTGAAATACACGTCTATATCTGAGGTATGTACATCTGTGGTGTGACATGACATCTAATAGTAGTTTCCCATTCTGAAGAAAACAAAACTTAAACAGAAAGGAAAATGGAGAGATCAAATGGTGATTAGTGAATCAGTTAATAATTAATTTAAATAACTACACCTTTCCCAAAGTCTTTACTTTTCACATGTTTTTTGGCAAGCTTATTTATTATTTCTGGAGATAATCCACAACTTGCCAAACAAAACAACTGCTAGAAATATCTTAGTATATTTTTGAAACCTGAAATCTGAAAAGTTTTAGTGATGAAGAGCTACAGTGATGAGCAAACCTTTAAGGGTTGATTTCTGATCTGTATCCTCATTAATATAACTACAGTTAATGTGTTACTATATGCATAGAAAACATGAAAAACGAATGAACAAAATTTGAAATGTTCTCTTAGTTAGTAAACCTCAAAATTTATGCAAGTCAATGGAGAAAGGTTCTGCTCCAAATGGTGTGAGCTGGTTAATACAGAACATTTTTGAAAGTTAACAGTTTATATGATTTAAGACAGTTCTCGTATTAGATGTAAGCTTGCAAAGGACTTTCTAATACTAAGAATCTACCAGAGTAGCCATGTAAATACTTGAAAAAAATTTTGCCCAATATATTAGGAGTCACTTACCCACCTCTATCACTGGCACCTGAACAAAGAAAAGGAATAGGAAAGCTGTCCTTGAGACTGCATTTATGAGACAAGATAAGAATCCAGCAGTTGTTGTGTTAATCTATGGACATTCCTGTCCTTTCTTCTGATCTACTCACTTAGACATCAAGCTGAAGTGTCTTTTGTGGCATTGAAAATGTGTATTACACAAGGCAAACTGCTAATAATGGTATTTACACATACATCAGTGGATATCAAGTACCTGTATGACATACCTTCCCTAAAGGTCAGACAGCTAGCCTAGTATTGGTCAGTAATAGGACCAAAGAATAACATATTTTTCATGTTGTTGAACAAAGTACTTAAATCTAGGAATTGTATAAGCATTTGATAAAACAAATCCTTACCTGGCAAATCTATGAGTCAAGAAATACAAGGCCAAATACAAAATTGCGCCTAGAAATTTGAGAATCCTCACAATCAAGTAACTTCACAAAAATTAATGTAACATTAGCCAGAAAGGAAAATGCTAATAACATCATATTCAGTTTCCTTTTTTGGACTCTTCCAAAGCTGGAAACCACCTTCATCCCATCTCTCTCGGGACATTTGCCTGATTAGGAGTCTGGTCTGTGGGCACTAAGGAAGACCATCAAGGACAGATCAGATCTTATGCAGGCTGAATTGCTTTTGAAGGTTCTCCCGCTCTCCAGTAGCCCTAAAAACAGAAACCTTATTGTAGCGATCCAACATTTTCCCAGTTATCTCTATGTAAGTATTCTGCGCATTGATTAATTATCTTTCGGTAACCATGCTGCATTTTCTAACATTTCTCATTTGATTTCCTAAGTACCCTGTTGAAGACTTACGTTCAAATCCTATAAATGTAGAAATGGGTGGTTGCCTATAGTGTCAATAAGCAACATAACATTCATATAAGGCAAATGTTTTATTATGGGAATTTAAAAGGTGTAGTGCGCAGGGGACGTGGAATCTGGAGTGTGGAAATGAGCTTGGTCACAGGAAAAGAATGTTATACAAACAAAGAGCAGTGAGGAAGTGATGGAAAAGCACATCAGAGAAACATTCTCTTGCTCTGTGGCTTAGCTGTTTCTAAGCGTAATAAAACTGAGAGATATGAGTGTAATAAAAATCATGCTAGACACATCTCTAAAAAAGGAACTGACTGAAGAATAAAAAGAGCACTTTCCTCACATATGTTTTAAATTTCCCGGAATGTATTCATCTCCAGTAGCAAAGTACAAAAGTACCAGTGGCTCCTGGTTAATTTAAGATACTGGCTGACGAAGGCCAAAGTATGCATGGAGCAAAAACTTTAGAGCCATTCTGAGAGACATATCTTTTGTCCTCTGTTCATTTTACAAATGTCTGTATTGTCACAAAATACTGTGAACAGTCTAGAAAGGGATGGAGTCTGGATGTCTGTAGCAAGTGTATGTTTCAGGACTTGTGGGTATCATCTTCATGAAAGGCTTTAGATCAGATGACTGTGCCCTGAGTTCTTCATTTTTTAATAAAAAGCCTAGCCTCACATGACTGCTAATGAAGCATTATGCTTTAACTTCAGCTTTAACGTCACAGAAAATCACTGTGGCAAGTGTTCAATTCACTATTTAAGAGTAAATAAAGGTTTTTCTCCCATAATCTACATATGTCTTCTCTGTGTTGTATTTCTCTGAAGCTTTAGACTTGTTGACAATGAGAGTGGATAAACTGGTTTTCACAGTGTCCTTTTGTAGGAGCACACTCACTTGTGTGCAAGCACAGGTGTATGGAAAAGAGTTCTGCAGCATCTTTCCAACAGGTCAGTGATGTATTAGCCTCAGGTCTCAGCTATGCCTTGACCCACACCTCCTGCCTCTGCTTTACTTCCAAGGAGTGTAGAAAACATATGGGGATAGCAAGATAATTATAACGAAAATTTAAAAAGAAAGGATAGAACACTTCAAACATCTTAATCAAATCATCACTAGAACTAGCAAACTGAAAACAGAGTGGTTTCAGAAGGGTCTTGTTGAAGATAGTATCCATAATGCAGTCTTTTCCATGCAATGGAGACTCAGGCCAAGGCTGAGGAGCTTCACATGTTAGGTTGTAGTTTCACAATACCTAAGAAGCAAAAGCATCTGAAAGTGTAACTTCTCCCTCTGGCTGATTGTTTCCATGTGTGTGGCAGCTTGCCACCACTATTGTGACAGACTTGCTTTTTAACCCTTCTTCTGGTCACTCACTAGGACAATTACAGAGGAACAGATGAGTTAGGAAATGACAGCACAGGGATGGGAATGAACTGTGAAGGGAAGAAAAGTGGTCATTTTCTACCAATTGGTATAGTAAAGTTTTTACCAGCTGTTCTGGTAAAAGAAGCTAAAGAAATGCAACTTCAACCTTAGTTACAACTACAAAAGGCTTATTTATATTCAGTTTTGAAGTTTTAGTGTATTTATAATACTCTGTTTCTTTAGGAGGCGGGGATCCTTTTGAAATTTTCTCCAAGGCTTTGGGAGCAGTGGTTGGATAGATACAATTAACCTTCAAAATGGATATATTGAAGTGAGAATCTGTGTAAATGAAGTGCTGGGGCCTGAGTTGTGGGCCCCAAGTTGGAGTTGACCTGTGGATGAGTTACAACCTAGCAGAATGTTTTGTTTTCCCCAGTGGCTTCATGTTCCAGAGGCAGAACCTGGCCCCTGTGTCTCTGTGGCTCTGCCCTCACCCAGGTGGTCATGGTTGGGGTGGTGGGCAAGGCCAGGACTATGTCAACCAGGAGCCAGTTAGAGGAACTTCTTGTTGACTGTGGCTTCTGCTGGGGCTGGCTGCATTTTGCTGAGCTCTCTTAGTGGTGTCCTTCCATGTGAAGGGCCACTGAGGGAGCCATCTCTGTCCATTGTGTCCAGCAGGCGATGCTGGCACCACAGTGGGCAGCAGAGGAGTTGGGTCCACAGGAACCTGTGGCAGGACTGCCAGAAAGAAGACTTCTGAGGGGATGTTGCTGAGTTCAGTGTTGGCCTGTGTGATCAGGCAACTGATGGCAGCATAAAATGATAATGGCTGAATTAGCACAATAAGTCAACAGACTATAAGCTGACAACAAGTCAACAGAGAATATGTATTCCATCTCAGCCAGCACTTCCAAGAAAAAAATCAGGTTTTTGCTATAACATCAAAAGTAGATTTACTTTGCCTCATATTTGAACATGTTTGTCATAGTCCTTCAGTTTAATCTTGAAAACTGCATATTTGTATTTAGGAATACTGAAGAATTACATGGAAACTGAACTGCATCTGCCTTGCACAGGTTGTCCTACATCATCTTGTTGACCATCATGCACTATGAGATCTGTAAGTCACAACATATGTCTTAAAAGTACCTGCAATGGTGAATTCAGCATTGAGAATCCTGTCTACAAAAGAGAAGAGAGGCATTTGGCACCAAACAGTGAACTCTTATGAGAAGCCGGAGAAGACTTTTGTAAAAACACACCTTTTTTTTTTTTCTTTCCTCCTTAGAAAGAACACGCATTACAGGAAAAAAAAAAAACAAAGCCACCAAAATCTGTTTTCCCTTAAAAACAGGTTTGCCTGAAATGTTCAGCCACCTGTAGCAGTTTCTTAGAAAGGTTGCTGCTATTGCTTAGATAAAACTGTTCTTTATATCTTTTATTTGTTCAAAAGATTTTCAGTGTCCATTTTGAGGCATTGGCAGCTATTTTCTGAATAGGTAGACTCTTGTTGCTATAGTAATTAAAGCCAAAACTAGTGCTCCAGTCAGAAGACCGCAGAGCAGTGTTTGTTCCTGAGCTGCTATTGCAAGTAGGACAGTATTTACCAAGCTTCTTTGACTCTTTGTGCCAAGAGTAGTAGAAAAGAAATAAAGCAGATGTGCACACTCAGATGCACATGCACACACTCTATTCGAGATATGAAGATTTTACTAACGGTAAACATTTTAAGGATACAGACCCAGAAAATTCAGGGAGTGTACATTCCCTCCCTCATCTGTCATTTTTTCCTCAGTTTACAGGAGACAAGTCCTGTTTATGTTGAAGTCAGTGGCAAAAAATGCATTTTGATGTCAACAAAATCAGAAGTTGATTTGGAAGTATCTGTGGGAATGTAATTAATAAAAAATAATTTAGAAATCCTTTCCTCAAAAAATTACCAAGGTCATTTTGGTATTTGGAAAGCTTGAGGTGACTAATATGTAGTTCTTAAAACAGAAACATTAGACAAATATTGAAAGTCTCAGATGAAATGGTTCTGTAGAGATTAGTAATTCAAAAACATATGCAGCTTTGGAAGAAATATTTCTCTTTGTCCTGGGTGTAAATCCAGCAGTTTTGAAAAAAACAACAGACACTTTCAAAGCCAAGAACTGATTTTTGGTGCTGAGGTTCCTGCACATGCAATATGAAACTTGTTAACATCTGATGAGAACATACACCAACCATATCGTAGACCTCCAAGTGTAATAATTTGGCCATATGAAAACAGAGGCAGTAAAAAATCACAAGTTCATTAGAAAAAAATTGGTAAAAGAGGATGTGCAGTCCAACTTAACAGAATTGTTCGTAACTGTACCTCTAAACATCTTAAACTAGAAGGAAGAAGCCATTGAGTTTCTTTATTAAATACCCATGTGGGATGAATGCCCACAGCACCTCCTTCAGTGATGCACTGAAGCAGATGTCTCTGCAAGCGAGAAAGAAGGAGGGAAATAATGTGGAAGCAGTAAAAGGAGTGGAGATACAGTTACCAAAGCACAGCTTGTGTGGCACTGAGTGCTAAGTGCTGGCTTGAAAGAAGACCACAACTGCAAATATGGAAGCTACTGCTTCTTGATTTTTTGCTGTTGTGAGAGAAATAGGACCGGGTTCCTTTGGGATCAAACAGGATAACAGCTGAGACACTGCTGACTCAATATTTCTTTCCAATAAACAGCCCAAAGGGTCCTGAGTTTTTGCTAAATGCCTAGCTAAAATTATTTAAATTAATTAATATCAACATTGTATGATGATAATGTGTGCCATTCAGCTTCTTATTTACGTATGAGAGACCTCTCCCTCAATGTGCAATTATACATTTATCTATAAAAATATTTATTTATCAATCTTTCTGTTGCTTTTATTCACATGTCCTATGTTGCAGATAGGATGCTCTGATACTTCTGGTGCATGGTTCAAGATGAAAAAGGATTAAATATAAGCCCATAAATCTTAAGATACCATGTTTTTGTCACATTTATAACAGTAGATAGCGGTGGTGTCAGAGCATGTGTTAACAATTAGCAGATTCATTTTAATAGCAGCTTCTCTGTAAAGGCTTCAATATTTCTGAGCACAAGGATTGTGTCATTTGGCTAATCTGCTTATTTTACTGTCCAAATCAATGCTTGCCCATTCTTTGAATTTCATGTTTGCATTCAGAATCCTTTTGACTGCAGGTTTGGGAAGCACCAAATGCTTCCCCATCTGGGAAGGTCATTTTAATCCCCAAAATGGACTTGCTGACATGAAAACAACATATCTGGAATCACTGCCAACTCTGGGCTGGTCTTTCCAAATGGCACTTCAGGCATGGGGCATGGGAAATAGATATTTATTACCCGCATGCCCTATTTATAGAAATGAAAGTAGTTAGCAAAACATATTATTCACATGTTTTGTCTATTTATTAGTGTTATTTTCCTTTTGTTTTTATTCACCCAGTAACTTTCTACTGGCCAGCAGGATCCTTAAGTAGCTGCCTGCTACCACAGCTGCTGATGTTAAGTTACATACTGCAATGCTGAGTCCAGCCTCTCCCGAAGGGAATGATATATAGGCTCATATCTGACAACAACTGAAAATAAAAACAGGGCTGTATAACCACACAGAGCAGGAGGTTGCCTTGGGCAGCAAAATATAATGGGCTGCAAAATGTTAAGAGACTGTTTACACACTGGTAACCTATTGTGCTGCCCCAATATAAATCATTTCATCCAGATAACATTGCACTGAGGTATGTAATCATATACATGTATAGCTGTAGGGAGTACATGAGGTGTCCTTCAGCTGAGTGTCCTGTTTTCCATATTACAATTAACAGAGTCCACAACTTTACCTAAGGGGCAACAGTTTCTAGATTGCCTTGGGTAGAGGTATCCACATATTTTTTCCAGCTGGGGACTCTGCTGTTATTTGCTGCAAGCAGGAAGACCACATATAGACTGTTTAGGGTGGAGCAAATTACAGCTACTCCCAACTAATATGAGAATTCGTGTTTTAAAGCCACAGCTCCCACCTCAGTTGGATCCAAGCAATTCTGTTAGAACCAATATAGCATATGGAATGCCAGGGTTTACTGGAGTGGTCTTACGCACAACTCTGCCCTTGGCTGTAGCTAGCACTTGCAGTTAGGACAGCTGTAGAACCTAGACAATATCCAGTGTTTGACAGTTGTTGATATAAATGAACAGTGTTAAGTCTGAGATTAAATAACTGGTTGATGCTGAGCATGTAGAAGGAACCACCGTCAGAACAGGAGCTGTCTTCAACTGTAAGTCTTAGTAAAGTTGTGCCTCTTTAATTTGGAGATATATGCCTCCATCTTCAACATCTATACACACTTTGCCATCTGTAGATTTGCATCAGTACTTTCAACAATGTATCTCATAAAGTCGTAGGGTTGTTTGGCTTAATTAACAGAGCAGTAAGTCTCCAGATAATTACCTGTAGCTTCTTGGCTTACAGTCTTCCCTTTGGAATAAAAAAAACCCATGAAAATCTACAGCTGTCTGATTAATAGGCCTACGGTAAGATTTTAGCTTCTTTCTTTCTCCTTTTTTTTTTTTTTCATCCATGCGTTTCCTGTAGAAGGAAAAGCATAAATTCGGAATTATTTTGAATTAGTTCAGTCTTCCCACTGAAAGAGTGAAAAGGTGAAAGGTAAAATCGACTTTGTAAAAGACTGGTTAAGAGTTACATAGTCAAGATTTTAATTTCCAGTGCACAGGAACCTGAATAAAATGAAAAGGCATTTCTATAAGAATACAACTAAGTAGAGCTTGATGAATGAGATAAAGCTTTTCCATTAGTATTTGGTTAAAAATTTACATTTATTCAGCCATGACAGCACTTTGTGTGTGTGCTGATTTTCTGCAAACACTGGAGAAATTGAATTTGAATGTCACAAATATAAAACCAATTTCAAAAAGAATTGCAGACAGAAGCAACCCTTTAAATTCACATACAGAAGTAGTTTGTGCTGGGAAGTCTAGGGGTCTCATCCAGTCAGGGGAAAAAAATCTGTACTATTTTAAGTAACCAAGAGCACTTACGTTTTGAACACTTGCATGCATATGTATTGACATATAAAGAACCCACAAGTGTAAATTTCCCTATGTAAACATAGTATTTTAATGTAAAACACAACTGGTCTTTAATGTTTATTCTGTGGCTGAGAAAACAATTCATCAGTTATTTAAAAGCCTAGATTCTTTCAGCATCAAACTGACACACAAAAGGTAAGATGTGAAGGAAAAAGCACCCTCCAAAGCAGCTTCAACATAGAAAAGATGAGTGCTGAGACAAAACAGATGTGAAAAATCTTCTCCTAGCTTCAAGTCATCAGCTTGCTGTAGTGCTTAGTTCCAAATACACATTTGCTTTTTCTTTAAATCTAGGAGTCTAGGACTATACAACCAGATCCTTCACTTTGTATATAGTGATCCTATTACTTTGGTTATTTTCCATTCCCTTGTGAAAACTTAAAACCGTCAAGGCTCTTCCTTCGAAAATTCACATCTTCTGATGTTCCTGGATTCTTAAGTTTCGGAAAATCTTTGAAATCCTTTGGGGCCTGTGCTCTGTGACAAGGTATCATGGAAGGCATCAAATGAAAGAAAGATTTTCAAGAAAAAGCAAAGTGAAAAGAAAGAAGACTGAAAAAAAAGTACATCAGCTTTCCTTTTCATCACAACATAGACTTTTAAAATCTGCAAACATTAATGTTATACATATTGTAGTATGATATCATATGAGATGAGATGAGATGAGATGATAGAAAAGGTCGGATTTATCTTCAAATATGCTGAAGTGCACAGCTTCACAATGTAAAGTTTAATAATTAAATAAGTTTTCTTTACTTGGAAACTATTTTTCAAATGCTTACAAGAATTAGGACAGCAAAGCATTTTAAAAAATGAGAGTTAACAATTTAAATTAGAAAATGTTAATCAATGTATGGTTATTTGATGTATTAAATTAGTATTTATTAGATTTCCACTCATTTTTAAATCTTGTGCAGGTACACTGAATCTTGAAAATAAATATCAGCCTGATTCAAAGATAACTGAGAAGACAAGTAATGTGATGTCTGCTGAAATGAGTCCTGAATTAAATACTTCAATTGAGAAAAAATACAGACGGATAACAGAAGAATTAACACCAAGATGCAGAGTTATCTTGGCAAAGATAAAACTAATTAAAATATTTAATTTTTTATAGTTTTAAATTTTTACAGCTCAGGTAACACAGTATCTTTGTTCACAGTATAAGAAAAGGTAGACACCTTCACAGTCTTTGGCTCATAATCATAAAGTATTTTTCTAAAAAAGTAAAATATCTGATTGTGGAGTGTTTTGAATACTTCCTTGAAAACTTCACCATCAGAAAACTGAGTGCACCAGCCTATTCTAAGTCAGCTCAACATTTGGTAAAGGCTCTCCCCACAGACGTAATCAAATGATTCCACCTGTCTTCATTACTGCAGCAATAGCAACATATGCTACTGGGACAAATCAGCATTCATTGACATCTTTGATCTGACATGTTGAATTATAACTTAAGTTACAGCTACATTCCCTACACACGGTAAAATGGAAATCCCATCACAGAGATTAACATCTCCGTATTACTGAGCAGAATTAAAATTATAGGCAACAGATACATATAAACTTCCCTGCTATTTCTCAGTTCTTAAACCTGAAGAGGTTAACAATAAAATGGCATCTTGGCTTCTACTCAGCTTCTTCTGCCTCAGCTAGACTTTTCTCCTTATTCTTCATTGTTATAAGACAATGCTGATAGTTCTATGTGTAGTTTTATATTAAGAGTCTTGAACAAACTATATGAGGGCTTTTCTTTCCCTTCCTAAAAGACTTCTCCTCTGAGACTTGAAGTACAATTTCACTTATATTTCATTAGAAATTACAGCTGAGTGAAATAATTTTCTGTGTTGTTTCATGAGACAGGAATAGTATAAAGTTTTGCATAATTTTTTGCATTTAATAAGAAATGTATATATATATATATAATACATGTATTATTTCACCAGACTTTGGACCTAACTCAGTGCTGCTTAATGTGATTTAGTGACCTCCCAGTGTGAGAATGAGGGACCTTCAGTCTGAGTTGAGTGGACCTGGGTCAGAGATGGATCTAAGCACAGCTGTTCAAAATTCACTGTACTCTTTCCAAATGTTGTGAATTCACAGCTTTCAGGTGACTCCTGAGTAAATGTTCAAGCCATGCTGGAACCACTCTTTGATTATTCCTCAATTTCAAAACTTGCAAGGAAAAAAGTTAATGAGGAAAACTGAATAGCTAAGAGGAAAATGAAATTGTCCTAGGGCAGCATAGTTTTACTTTTACTTTTGTTTTGTTAGAAGTTCCCCTGAGCCCTTTAGAGATTAATATTTAGTGATCACATTTCCATCCAATGTGTCTTCCTAAATTTTACTTAGTTTTGAGACTGATGTAACCAAGCCTGTGTCTGTATAAACATAATCAGAGAGGCATACAACTAGTGCTTTTACATTTTGCTTTTAGGTGAACCACTCTTCTGTTTTCACAGACAATTTCCCCTCAGACCTAGCTTTGAGATAAATAAACAGTGTTAAAGATGTTCATTTTACTCATTCCAATATAATAAAAATAATAACACCTCATTATTTTCTTTGGAGGTTGATAACTGGATCCAGATCACAGGCTCTGTAAGTCTTTCCCCTTGATGACCTCTTACTTTTTTTTACTTATGCTAGCTTTTGCTTTTTAATCTCCTTCAATTTGTTTTACATTTTCTTACTCTCCTTTTACTCCTGCCTAGCATTTACAATGGAAAAATAGCACACATCAGCAGAGCCTTTCAGATAATAAGCTTTTTCAAATTCTTTCCAGCAAAATCTCTCAAATTTTTGCTTTGTATATGCATTAGAATTTCAAATCTGAATTCTCTATGGATATGAAATTTTAAGATGTCTAAATCAAGCCCAGATGAATTATTAAATTCAAGTACCCATTTATGGTGGAAATTTCCCCCAAAATTTAATTTTTATGTTAATGAGGGGTGTAAAATTGTGTATATAATTGGTATTGTGCCAAAATATGCCTATGAGATACTCACTTTATAATTTTATTCTAGGCACAACAGGATGGGTTTAAACCCTAAAAAAAAAAAAAAAAAA
>VZZY01017640.1:90708-163528 GCA_013400335.1 Eurystomus gularis
TTCCATTGGTACAAGAAAAAGAAGAAAAGAGCTTTTAAGTATCATACAGCAAAAAAGTGGGTTAGAGTGAGTCAGCAAGCATGATAAGCACAGAGACAATAGGGAGCAGTACAACAACATGAAAAACAATTAATCTCACCTATTACACACACCTTTATCAAGATGCAGTGAACTGGCATCTCCATTGCCTCTTTTTCTCTACTAACTGTAAAACGATTATAGGTGACAACATGATATGATATGATATGATATGATATGATATGATATGATATGATGTGATGTGATGTGATGTGATATGATGTGATATGATATGATATGATATGATATGATATGATATGATATGATAGCCAGTGCCTGAATTTTTATTGGTTAAAGGCAAAAGAAAGAATTCCCAATCTTGCAGTTCTTGAAAAGGAAGTAATTATGTTCCCACTACTATTAGTAAAGATTATGCTTAAATGTCTCAAGTATAGCTGGCTTGCTTTTCCAAATAAAAATCTGATGCTCTTATCTCTTGGCACTTTCAACTGCTGATAAAACTAGTGACAGAACTTAAATCTTGGGCATGCACAACTATATACCTACCTTTTGCCATGTTTATAGGTTTGCATAAGTCAAAAGGCCACTTGTGTAGAAGGGAGAGTGGGGGCAAGACACTGGTGAATCAAAAATCTTGAAAACTGGAATAAATGATACAGTCAATGTTGTAGTGGGAGGCAATGGAAAATTATACCAACCTCAATGTTTAAAAATACATCAGTGTAACAATCTACTTTTATAGGCATCATAGAAAAGAGAATTTAAAAATAAACCTTAAAACTGGCATAGTAAAAAATGTATTTCAGGCAACCTAATTCAGAAGTGGGGAATAATGGTACTTCATTTGAATGAACTGAAATCTAAATAACCAGTAGCATTACTGAGCTTTGAAATACCAGTATTTACATAAAATATAAAAAGTATTTCTACTATATATGCAGAAGAAAAGAAAAATCAACTCAAAACCAAGAAAATAATGCTCACTCCTCTGTGCCTAACCTTACTAACAGAACAATTTCAATTTAAAGACGTCCAGTTGGAAGAAACAAAAGCTCATCCTTGTAGACATAAATAGCCAAAAAACACAAGAGGAAATCCTGGTTAACATCCATATAATATTTGTATACAAATGGAAAAGTATACTAAGACAGAAAGAGTCAATGAAAGGCCAAATGTAAATTGAGAAGCCGAGGACTGCAATTTAAACCCCTGGAGGTATCTTCACAACAGCTTCTACATGGAAGATGAAGGGATAGCCCCAAACTATATCAACATATTGTTTGTTAATTGGCTGCCATGTGTGGCAAAATCTTTTTATATTAATCCCATAGCAGATGCTGGTGAATATTCAGTGTAAAGTAGAGAAGAGTTCATGTTAGCATTCCTAGAGCTGTGATTATAGCCCATAGAATCATGGTTGTAAATGGTCTCTTGGGATAATCTGTGTATAAAAGAAGGACTCTAGATGGAGAAAATAAATCATGTTCAAATATTATATAATTTACATCATTTGCTAACTAAGAGAGAACATTAGGCCATTAGTCCGTGTAAACAGGAGGACAAATGAACAAAAATTATAGCCAAGGGCATTTGAGCATTCAGCTTAGTTTTGTATTTGATCTGATCAATATTACGCAAAAATCTATCCTGACTTCTGTCTTTGGGTCTTTTTATCTAGTAATGACAGTATGAAGGCAAAAGACAAGTGTTCTATTACTAGTAGTAATGATTTATGTTCTATGTTAGCTATCCTAGATGAGCTACAAAGCTCTGCCCCTACCTCTGCTTCAGCAAGCTGAGCAGCTGCTGTTCTCATGGCCAACTAAAATAACTGCTACCACAACAGGCGACAAAAGCAGTGCTTGGCACCTGCTACCTTGACCAGATGAGGCAATGGTAGGCTATCATTCAAGCCAGCAGCAATAGGGCCACATAAAGCCAAACACACGCCCTTGCTAGTTCAGCTGCTGCCCTATCAGGGCACATGAGCCAGCTTCCCTCTCCCAGTTGCAGCCCTCAGGAAGCATCTTCCTCCTAAAAAGGAGATAGAAAGAGCAAGCAGGCCAATCTAACCATGTGACCAAGAGCAGTTCCCAGGACTTCCATGGAACTCTGTCAGGTTTTGCCACCTGAGCATTTTGTTTCCACGTCATACCATGCAGTAAGGAATAAAGACAATGAAAGGCTCTCCAGGTCTTGCCATGAGGACGTAACATTTAGACCTGTGCAGATTATTGTTTCTTATGAAGTTCAATGTCTCTTATAATTACTTCTTACAGAAACAGGGGAGTGTGACTACAAACTGTTTCTTCTAGATTATATCCTTGTTTTCTCAGCATTGGAGGGATGTTCAGCACATTCGCTGGAGAATAGCAGCCTCTGTCCTATGTCCAAATCTTAGTTTTAGTATCTCTAAAGACCTATGAAGTAAATACAATTAAATTCTTTCTGTTCATACTGTTATGTGGAAATAACACAATGATAATTTTATATCATATAAAGAAACAGCTGGCTCTTCTTCTTGTTGCCAAAAGAGTGACAACCCCCAGGAGAAAGTTCAAGAATTTAAATTCCGCATTTAAAATCCTTTGACAGGTTCACTTTTCTTGAAACATATCATGACTTTAGATCTCTGGGGATCCTACAGAATTTTATTAACTGAAAAAAATGAGAATTGGACTCACAATTCATAGCCCAAGTAAAATTCAATACAAACAAACAGAAAAACCAAAAACAAAGCCAGAAATAATTTTGGGTTTCACCCAGTATTTTATTCCAGAAAGAGTCAATCCAAAGTAAATACTGTTGTCCTTATCTCTAGGATGGAATAGGAGTTTTAGAATAAATGAGTTTTCATTAGAAAGTAACAGTTGCTCAAAACTGGATTTTTAAATGAAATTGCAAAAGGTTTTCAGAAATTTCCAAACTTCCTGTCAAGCTGAGCCTGAAGTCCAGCTAGCTTACCTGGTGTGCTAGCTGAGATGTCTGGGATGCTCACAAAGCTGAGCATCTGGGTAGCTGAGCATCCTGGTTTCCACCCTGTGAATCCAACTTCTCTTTGTTCTAGAAGGGCTGAAAACTGTAACTGAGATGAAGTTTACATAACAAAGTATTTTGATTATGTAAATACCAATCATGATTGGATTTTTCTCTCCATGGAAAGTTTCCAGGGAGATTCTATATCCAAAATTACATGGGAAGGCTTTTCTCTTTTCCTAGAATCTTTTACCAAATACAGTTTCTGGCTTTTGACCAGAGTCTGTAAGAGCTAATTCCAAAGGATATCATGGAAAAGAAGAATTCCATGCTGTTGAGATGGTTGTTATACTCTGAGGGGTGGGGTATGAGGATGAAAAACTGTTCTCTTTCCAGTCCTTAAAGTTTAAATGAGCCTTTATGGTACAACTGACTGACTTCATGGTACATTTTCCACCAGCTGAGAGTTTGCTTCTAATATTCAGAACTGCAGAACTCAATGGAGATATTTTGGCACCTGCAAAGTGTACATGCTTAAAATAGGGTAAAATTGCTTTAGCTTCCCTCCTTGGCACCTTTTGCCTCAGCTAAGCCCATTTATAATCTAAATGCTTTCTGCAGGATCCTAACTTGCTTAGCAGACCAAGTCTCTGTGCTACCTTCCACTCCAGAGTAATTTGTTCACAGCACTATTCACATGTCACTATGCTATTTTTGCAGCTAAAGTCACATTTTATTTTTTATTCTCTATGTATAGCTTGATTTTCTTTTCATATTTCAGTTTCTTCCCATATTTTTTAGCCATTCTCAACTCTTCAGTTCATTTTTATAAATATGTAGTGAACATACCATATTAAAGAGTAAATATTTACCATGACTTGGTATAAATACAGCTCTGTGGTACACATACATTCTAAATTTAGGAAATACTGTGGTAAAGGGAATGCCACAGAAGAGTATTTGTTTACCTTTTAGAGGCGCCCTAGTTATTTAAGTATAATTAAGTTAGATTCTTTTTCATAGGTTTTTGTCCATCACTGGAAAGTATTATTGACACTAACAAAATTAACAGCAAAACCCACACATTTTTCACTATGCTTTAGAAAGAACTTTTCACTCACGTTAAGAAACAACATGACACATTCTTCATATCATGTTCCAGCTTGGATGATTGTTTTCAGAGCTATAAAAAGGAAAATTGTAAGAGATATGGGTAATGAGTCTATGGTAAAACAAAAATAATTAGAAGCATGATCACTTTATTACTAGTATTTATTCTTGTGGAAAAATATCATTCAGAATTTTAATTCAACATACACTTTACAAACACAATTTGACTGTCAAAATTTTCAAAGGATATCATTATCTGAAGAACTGAGGCTGGTTGAATTATTTTATTAGCAACATTTGGCTAGCAAATAATTTCCATACCAGCCATGCTCTCTGGAAACAATTTTTTCTCTTAAGTATTTGCCAAAATAATTTCTTTCAATAATTTTGTATTCTTTTACAATTTGTTTTCATAGTGTTAAATTCATTACAAGTCTCCTGTGACTGATCACTTCAGACACATAAAATTGTTTCTGACATATACTTTGTATTTTTCTCTTAGTATCTGTTTATTGAAAAACTGAAAAAAAATATCAAATATTCCAATATATTTATGGTATGAATTTTTAGTTGAATGAAAAAAATTAGATTTATGATTTGAAGCATTTCAGCCTGACAATGAAGAGACACAAAAGAACTACACAACATTAGCTCTACTGGAAGGAATAACAGTAATCCAATTAATTCAGGTCACAGAGGCATAATACCAATGATTTATGTTTTTTCTTAAGTTTCTAATCACAACTAGCCTTTTCAAAGAATCTTATGAAGTGAATGAGATTCTTATTTCTATTATTTCTTTCCTGATTTAACTTGAAGACATTGATTCTTTTTGTGTCTGTGGAAAAAAAAAAGTTAACTGTAAAGTTACTGAGCTTTTAATTTTGAATGCACACAGATATCAGCTGTTTTTTATATTTTTACTCATTTTTATTTGCTTTTAAAAGACCTACAAAATAGCTTAGAAATATTGCATTTTTTCCAACACAGTTTAAAATGCAAAATATTACATTTTAAGTAAAAAATATTTTCTTTGTTTCCAACAAACTGTGTAACAGACCCTGCTAAAATTTCCCTTCATTAAGTAGCCGTTAATAACTATAAATCATTTCTGCTGAAAGCAATCTGTAGAAGACACTGAAATATCCAAAATATACCTGTCTTGGCCAGGAGATATCTGTGCCTGAATCCCTCTTCTACCTGACATACAGCTGGGTCAGAAAAATATTTCCTATATCACAGGAGACCAAGTCAGGCATTGGACCTTTAAATGCCTTACTGACTCCCTACCTGCAGAAGCTGCTTTGTTGTTAAAAATCAATCCTCTATTAAAATAGATAAGAACATAAGAACGAACATGGCAGGTAAGAGCAGGTAAGGTAAGTCCACCCAGCTTTGTGACAGTGACCAGCAAGGGACACATCGGAGAATAGAGGAACTACAGAGCAACCTTTCCTTGACAGTCTCTCCTAGTTCCTAATCTGCAAGATATCTTGAACCACAAGTGGTATCAGAATCATGACACTTAATAACCCTTGATAGGGCTTTATTATTTGATTTTGTCTATCTTTTTGATCTTGTTTATACTTTTTGCATGCGATTTTTACTTAGGAAGAAGAACTTCCTTTGGTTTCCTTTATACGTGCTATCTGATCATTTCATTTGGTGTCTTCCATATCCTGAGCTATGTGAAACATCAAATGATTGCTTCCCGTTCATCTTCTCTCTGGCATTCAGGATATTATATTCTTCTCTCATATCTATTGCCTGCTCAGCTGAGTCATTTCCAGAATGAACTGTTCTGGTCTGTTTAGTTTCTTCTTATTTTTGTGTCATCCCTTTCATCCTTCTCTGTACTGTTTTTACTATATCCTGTTTGATACATTGCAACCATAACTCCAAGAAGTGTTAAAGATTTTTTTTTCTTAGTTGTCTATTCCTTCTTCATAATAATGTCTTAGCACCCTGCTTCCTTTTTAACCACTGAGGAGTACTGAACTGATAAAGCCAGAAAACTACCTACAGTGACTCCAAGATCCCTTTCACGAGTGAAAGTATCTAATTTATAGTCCATTTTCTGGTCTCTGGCTAAATGCTTAGAGTTATTTTTCCATTAGTGCCTTATTTTGCATGCACTGACATTGAATTTAATCTGCCATTTCATCATCTACTCAGTAGTTTCTATCAATTCACTTAGCTCTCACTGCCACACACTGATGTTGTTACTGCAGTGCCCACCCTCTTTTTTGGCCCATGTATGAATATACTAAGCACCACACGTTGAATAATAGACCCTAGGGAGAAACCAGTGCCTGACTCCAAAACAGGGTTCAGGACAGAGAACCTCAACTTTCCCTATAAATCCCCATATATTAGGTCTGGATGAAAGCATGTGAAGATATTTGAAGGACAGGGATTTAGTCCTTGCCAGTGACTTTGTGTGCTTTTTGATTCAGAATTTCTATCTAGATACATTTTTAGGCCTCTCCCATCCTAGTTTTTTTTGCCCCCGTCTCTCTTAGGTGGCAGATTTTTCTCCAATCATTGAGTGGAGAACTTGGCTGAGGACCCTCAATTACACCTCTGGACAGTGTTGATGAGTTAAGACTTCACAGATCTTGCTGTGAATATAGAACAAAAACATATTTTTAGAAAGTGCTTTGACAGGAGCTATGATACATTTGGCTGTAGCTCCCAGCTGCCATAGCTGGTTGGATTCTAGTTTGGTCCCAAGTTAACAACTGATCTATCACAATGCTAACCCCCAACAGGGTAAAGGCAAGTGTATTTTTAATTTTTAAGTAAGTGTAATTTTATTATTATTTTTTTTTAGATATGCTCATGGACAAATAGTATCTAAGTGTGGCCTTGTTTCTGTTGGAAACATGGCTTTTAGATTGCGGGACTGGAACGGGAGTAAGGATGGAGGCATGGGCTGGTGGGTGGATTCCAGTGTTATTGAAGGTCAGGACAGCTCATGTGGAAGAAAGCTCTTGTAATAAGCCCAGGCAGGGAAATGCTTTGCTTGGTGTTTGCATGGTGTAGATACCAAAGTGACAAGACTGAAAGGCACAGGAAAGCAGGTTTCACAAATTCTGGTGGTCATCAAGCTATTTGTCAAAGAGTAATATCATTTAATTACTGCGTGTGCCTAATTCATTTAAATGTAGAACTTATACATAAAGGCTATATACATTGCTATAATTGTCATATAGTTGTTGGATAATCTAATGACAAGCAAAATCTGATTACTTTTTTTTTAATTACTTAAACCTAAGGAGCTTAATAACCTAGATAGCTTAGTTTTCTTCCTCCCTTTTCGGAGGAAAAATGAATTATCTGTTGAAACCAACAACAAAAGTGCCTTCATCTTATCTGGGCTGACTGTGAAAGATTTATAATAAATTGTTGTCAGAGCATTGTGACCAGCATTGAAATAAGTATGCGTGCTTGAGATTTGTGTCCCCCCTGCCCCATAATCTTGATGTTAAGATTGAACAGCTTCTATGTACCTGTTGGTAGCATGTGTTTGCTAGGGTAAAGCAATCTTTCTTTTCTTGCACTTTCCTCTGCTGGAATGAAGCCAACCAAGTTCTTTAGAAAGAAATGGGAAGGAATGAAAATACGTAAATTAACATCTAGTAAGGGGTTATATTATGTCAGTAAGGTACTGACATCCTTCTCTATCATTGTTATCTCTCTATCTCTCAACATGGGGTTGTCAAAGCTTCTTTTTTTTTTTTTTTGCAGTAGGACCTCTGCATTGTCCTGACAAAGCCTGAGGTGGTAATCAACAGCTGTATTTTTAAAGCAGTACAAAGACTTTAAGATACAGACCCTAAAACCTGTAAAAATATTTTAGATGCTTGTGGGGAACGAGTAAGAGTCTAATAATTATGGATTCATTGGACAAAAGAAAGAGAAAAACTCTTTAACTTCACCACAGGTGGCAAGACAACATTCAATAACATCACTGAGGTGGGTTATCTATCCAAGCACAACCAACATGTGTCTGAAAAAGGGAAAAATACTTCATATTCCATGCTATAAAACTTATGTCATCTGTGTAAAATTTTTGAAAAGAAGTAATAAGCTATTATCTTTTTTACCTTTGGAAGGGACAACTTCAAGCAAACCCAATATACATATGGAAAGGCACTAGTAAAGAAGACATGGAAGCAGTGTAACTGAAGCAGTTCAGAACTCCAACGTGTGTTTAGAAATGCTTTATAGTGAGAAAATAACAAATCCCACAAGCCTGCGTGACAGGAATCCGCCTTGTGATTCTCTCCAGATAGAGCACATGGCTGGGAGGTCAAACACTGTTATTCAAATGCCTGTGAGGGAGATCTGGACTGCTGTTTTCTTCACCCCAGTGAGTGTTGTAGCTACTACAGGCTGTACAATATCCTGAGGTAGCCCTCTTGTTAGAAGCTTTATATAAAATGCTAAACAGTACCATGATGCTGGGTATCATGATGTGAATTCTAATCCCTTCAGTAAAAAGGGAAATTAATGCTTGCAGTGCTTACAGTTGGGGCAGAGATCAATGAGATGAATGAAGTCTCTCTCTTCCTGCACTTTTGGCACTTGTATTTTGACTTAATCTATATTCTTCCTTTTCACTAAATTATTCAATAAATTTGACTTTAATTTGTAGACAACACTGGGATGACCTAAAGTTTTTTTAACATACTGATGTTTTCAAAAAAATATATTTTCTTTGGTTCTAGTTATTAGCATGGTAAGAAGAGTGGGCCAAGAAATCAGCAGTGAAAATCAGGGTAACCAGATAGCATTTTATCTAATGGAATGTAAATGTGAACAGCAATTGTAAGACTGGAAGGGGTTATGAAGTTGTCTGTCAATCAGTACAGATGACAATACACACTGATACGAAAGGGAACACATCATTAGGACTGCAAGGTTAAATGATGACTATGGAATTTTGGAAGAGTTTTGAGCAAGAAATAGAAATACTAATGATTTGTATGAATACCATGCACAATAGAGAGGAAAGCACAACCATTAACATTGAATGTGATTGCAGTTAAGGACCACTGGACCACAGTCCAGGGGGACCAGTATGTGGCAAGCAGTATTAATTGCATCTGATCACAATGATAGTTAGTCATACTGTCAAATGGTCAGAAGCAGCCATGAGAGGATCACATTAAGCATTAAAAAAACCCAAAAGGCAAATGCAGTCGTGAGTCTAACTCACCATGTGGTGAACAAGTTGAACACAAGATGGAAAAGAACATAAAATGAAGAAGCTTTATAATGACTGGTATTACTCCTAGAGGTATGAGAAATGGAAAACAAAAAGGGTTCTGACTAATGAAAGAAGATTTGATGTAATTGGCATTTTCTGAAACCTAGCTGAACAGTTCTCATACTTGGACAGTTAAAGTATAGCATGCATATAGCAGGATGACAAAGCCAGTGAGCTGTCTGGAAAACGTGCCTCATGAGGAGCGCCCAAGGGAACTGGGATTGTTTAGCTTGGAGAACAGGAGGCTGAGAGGAGACCTCATTGCTCTCTACAGCTACCTAAAAGGAGGTTGTAGTGAGGCTGGTGTTGGTCTCTTCTCCCAAGTAGTTAATGACAGGATGAGTTACTGCCCTCAAGTTGCACCAGGAGAGGTTTAGATTAGATATTAGGAAGAAATTATTTACTGAAAGAGTGGTTAGGCATTAGAACAGGCTGCCCAGGGAAGTGTTGGAGTCACCATCCCTGGAGGTGTTAAAAAAACAAGTAGATGTAGCACTTCAAGATGTGCTCAGGGAGATGCTGACATGAAGGTTGGACTTGATGATCCTGGAGGTCTTTTCTAACCTTAATGATTCTGTGATTCCATGATAAAAGGAGGTGCTGTGCTGGCCCTTTATTGTAGGAATGCCATCACCTATTTCATGAGTGCATGTGGCCTCTTCTGTTATCTAAGGTAGCCCAAGATGGGGCTTGGTGGAGGACAATGATTCAAATCAGAGCAAAGAACCATTTATTCCTTCAGCACCTGTCTGTGCTGTCTGAAAATATCTGTCAGGGGGATGTCCGTTTGAGCTAATAATTTTCTAATGCAACAAGATACATAACTACATCTAAAGTAAATCTACTCTGGATTTCATTATATAGATAATACAGATTTATCTTCTAGATGTTTGTGGTTACTTGGAGGAACAGTGATCTTGAAATAATTACAGTAAGAGTAAAAAAAAAATGGCTTTAGAGAAAATAAGAGTGAGATACAAGGTATGAAATGTCATTTCAAGATATGCAAAAGATACTTTTCCATTCGAAGTTGACTCAGAGAAAAGAAATAGTCTCGAAGAAATAGGTTCCCAGTCTATCAGTGAGAAAGAATTAGATAACATTAAACAAAAGATTGGAAAGCTGACATACTACACTGACAACTACCTCTATCAGACCAATGGGGAATGCCTGAGGATAAGAAGAATGCCTGAACCCCCATTTTTCCCTTGAGTTCCCGGAACTGTTTCTTTGTTATTTGTCAGGCACTTCTATCCATTCAAAAATTAGCATAATATCTTAAGATAAACAGTGAAGAGGAGCTTGTTCCTCCAGAGTCTTTAACAGATATAACTGGAACACTTCCCTAGCAAGTAGATTATTTATCTAGGCAGGTCTCCTTTAGGTTAATGGGCTCAGAAAACTTCTTTCTGTAGGATGTTGCTGTAACTTCTCAGTGTAGGAGGGAAGACTCTACTCCACTAGAGCACATTAGCATGCTAAAACGAATGCCAGAGTTGGAGAAGAGTAGGTAATTTATGCCTTTACTTTGTAGCAAATTGATTAGATGTCTACTGAATAAGGAAAAAAGGAATTCCAAACACTGATCCCTAGATTATTCTCTGCTGTTGTTGCTTTGTCTTTTTTTTTAAATTAAGCAGTTACAGGATTGCTAGTCTGGGCAATGTCCACCAGAACCCAGGCCTCCTCCCCCTTCCAAAGGAGCTAAATGTTGCAGGTGAGTGTTTAAGGCCACTACCTGGAGGTGGGAGCAGCATAGACCCCCTTAACTGTCTGGCCATCTCTTAAAAAAGCAAAATCAGAGATGACTTTGATTCAAATGGTCACATGCTAGTGCCATGTTTGGCATGCTATAGAAAGCTGATATAGAATTTAGTTTTAAGGGGTATTGAAAAACTTAGCTAGAAGTGTGATGACAATATATTCCATGGTGAAGGAAAAGTCATAGTTTCTAGTGGCTGTAAAATGGAGTCCATTAGTCATGGTAAAAAGAATGTTGAAGAGTGACTTGATGGCAATGCAGAAGTACTTTTTTGAGAAAAGGAAAAAAACCTGAATTCTAAAGCTTTTGTTACGCCAGGGAAAAAGAGTGTAGCAAAAAGCAGTGGGTGAAGCTGAAGCGGGGCAAGTTCAGATACAGTGGCAGAGCTTTTAGCAATTGTTTTCTTAATTATGGAGATAAACCATGAAGCCTAAAGGTCTCTCCTGCTCTTGAAGCCTGGATACTTTCTGGAAAGTATGCCGTAGCCAAAATCAGGTCAAGCGCAGCACTGAACAGCACACATCTGCCTATGTTCTGAGCTGAACCAAGAGCTTTGAGGGTAGATATTAGGCAGTAAAGACATTTTGTCTGTAAGTTAAGAACAATTTTACAGGGAAATATTTTCTGGGCATTCATGGTAGCACAGTTTTTGCAGCCACAAAAAGCTTTGAGGGAAATGTAGGACATCAATATTCCAGACAGGATTTGTGGCACTACTTTCTCTGATTTCATGCATTTGCATTCTTCTCATGTTGTTTGAGGTGCCAAAGTGATATTTCAAAACTCTCTGTAAAACCTAAGCAGCATCTGAACAGAGTTTTTTAATAAATTATTTTGGAGATGTGAGGGTCTAGATCATGGAAACAGAAATAGCAGAAAATGCCACTCCACTTTATTTTCACCATCACTACCTTCTAGTTATTAACATGTCAAGTTAATTCCACTGCTCTGAAGCAGAACATCATGCTACAAAAACTGGACCCATATCCAGTGTGGAGCCAGGCTCTATGTGCTCTGAGAAGTTGGGTAGCTGGTAGATCTCCTGCTGTAGGATGTGGGTCTTGTCAGTTCACATCATCACCACCAGGCAATTTGTGCACTGGCATGTAGCAGCTGTTAAATGGTAAAGCCTCTAGGCAATTCTCCAAAGCTGAAGGTGAAGCACCTGCTGCACAGGAGGCAAAACTGAGAAATTAAAAATAAAAATGTCACTGCAGAACGAGTAAGAGAAATCCATAATTATCTCTACTTTAAGAAGTGTTACAAGACAATCCTGCTGAGGGAATAAGCAGGATTAAATTTCAGCAGAAGCTGGGCAAATGTCCCTTATCTTCCTGAATAAAAGTTATCCTTATTGTTAGATAAATTGATCATTTATTTAAAAAAATATTGTACATTGACGCATTAAACATTATTTACAGGAAAACCTCCCTGTTTGTACTGTGCATGGATTATTTTGTCCCTACTGGTATGGTGACAAGTTTGGGGAGAAGCATGGAAGCTGTGCCCAGGGAGGGATTTACAGAGTATCTCAGCAGGACAGGGGAGCAGAGTGTGCAATGGGACAAGCAGCCTCAGTCACTTGTGGGAAGAGCAGGACTTGCAGTATCATTCTAATGCACATTAAAATAAAATTTGGCAATTTTCAGCCAAATTGTATGAGATTAAAAGTTGTTGTCATTTTACATTTAAAAAAATATATTTTTCATGAAAATTTCCAAGTATTGGAATTTGATTTATCTATCAGAATGAAACTATAAAATAAAATCTACTTGTTCCGTGGTAGATCACTTGTCTGAGATACAGGAAACCTATATTCAAGTGTGTCTTCTAGGATGATTCTATTTCTGACATACAAGTCCATTAGATTTATAGTTTGAACGAATTAGTGTTTCCAGACAGGCAAATACTTTCCCAAGCATTTTTTGATCAGTCATGACTATGTTAAGATAAGTGGGCAGGCTGTTTTGTATGAAGGGAATTTCCAGGGAAATGTGTGTTTCTGAGATATATCTATGTCATGGTCACCCTTGGCAGCTAATGTTGTCAATAAAAAGTTACAGCAGCTCTGAGGTAACTGTGCTTTGGGCCTTTCTGAGTGCTCAGAACCCGGGGTGGCACAAAGCTACACCTGCTTCCACTTTGGTCCTCACCTTACCTAGATCTGATGTTCCACACTTCTGAATATTCTTTCTCTTCTTGCAGTCAGCAAAGAGTACTAGATTAAAATGAATTTGACACTCTGGTTTATGTTAACTTCACATGTTTGACTTAAAACTCCAGCAGCTACCTGGTAGTCTTATTTCTTCACTGGTCTTCCACTGCTTCTATCCCCCAGGTACCAGCCCCTCTTGCTCCGCAAAAGTTGTAATAATACTGTGTAGCACTAAAACTAGTAGGCTGTGCTCCATCTCTCCACAGTGAAATGGTTAATGTTAAGAAAATCTGTAATTACATTGGCATTACTTATGCCCTACATTAGTGCTGGAAAAATCGTCCTTTCTCATAAGGAAAAGTATGATCTCAGGTAATAGGAAATACACAAGGCATTTAGCGTGATTTTCAGAGCACCTCTCAGTGAGTTGGGAACAAGAAAGAGGAATTTCAAAATCACGCTCATAATGAATTAACATAAAAGTAATTTTCTTTTGAACAAACAATTGTAGGTACATAAAGAACTTGCAGTAGGTTTACCCTTGTTTGCACAAATAACTGGCCTTTAGACAGTAAAACCTTGCAAAAAACCTGGAACTTCTCCAATAGAATATCATATCATCCTGAGAATAACTAGCAGAAGAGAAACACTTCATATCTTTTCCTTAGTGCCAAGCAGATCATTACTCTGTTTTCAAAAATGTCTGCAAAGTATTTCTTTTCAGAAGAAATTCAGCTGCTTGGCCCAATCTGCAGGAGATTTAAGTAACTAGGTCCCACAGACCTCTGCAAAAGAGAACCTCTGTCTTAATGACCTGCTAGAGCAGTGGGGTAACTACCATTTATACCTTTCCAGATAGCCTCCTTGCATCAAAGCTGTCTTTATTTATCAGTAGTACTAGTAGAATCAAGTAGAAGCACAGTGCAATATCATGACATTATAACATCTTCTCCAAAGAAACGTAAATACCCTGGTATTCTGATGTCTTGGTATGTGTTTCTATGGCTGCTACCTCTCCAGCATTTGAGAACCCTTAGCGTTCAACTAATGAAATGTAGCTAACGACTTGGATCTTGGAGAGCTTGGTGCCTCCCATGTCATTCATTCTTTCTATAAAGGGAAAAATACAGTGCAGAAACATGTAGACCAGAAAAATAAGGAATTGTATTTGTTGAAAGGCTGTTTGTAGCTGAGGATTACCACAGTTTATATCCCATCATTTTTATATTTTGGCTTTATGTGATAGTAAACCAGGTTGCTTGTCATGTTTTAACATTTAATTTTCTACATATTGCAATGCGTTAAGAGCTTCAGTGGGAAAAATCATAGATAAATAATGGTTTGTCCAAACAAGTTGTCCAAATGAGTCTTCCATATTGTTCCTTTTTTTAATACTTTTTAAATTTAGCACCCTTTTTTTTCCTTTTTTTTTAAAACTGATCTTTATTTTTGTAATGTGAGAGGCCGCGAAATGTGTCTCAGAAACCAAACTGTATATTAACATCTACTGATTTCTCCTTATCTATCATGTTAGTATTGTCTTCAAACACGACATCTTTTGCCCGGTTTTATGCCTTCCATATTTAATCAAGCTGTGTCTTCCCAGATGTTGTCCATCTTTAAGATAGTTTCTACTGATGAGCTCTGTTAAAATACTTGCAGCTTCTAAGGCAGGGAAGGGAGTTGGCTCTGAACTTGGATTTGTAGCTACTTTGCCCAAGACAACCCTCACGAATGTCAAGTCTGGAAAATGTAAAAATTTGACCACTGTCATACCAACTGATGGTTTTCCAATTGAACCTTTAGTGGCAAATGTTATCTGCTGCTTTCAAGCTCTTTTGAAATCTAATCATCTTATTAAAAGATTGTTTTAAAAGTTCATGCATGAATTTCAATCCTCATTTTCTTAAAAGCATATGGATATAAGGAATATGGATGATGCTTTCCTAAAAACAGTTGGGCCAAAAAAGTTCACAGACTGCACTATCCACATGTAGAACTGGAAAACTGAATATCTTTCACATTTAATTCCTGTTCAGTGTTTAAAACAGAGACCAATATTCTTAATAATGATCTTTGACATTAGCATAAAAGTAACCAGATGCACAACTTTATTCGTGTTCATAAAAATAGAGCATGCAGCAGTATATAAATCATAACATTATTTTTAGAATGTGCATCTCTTCTAAATTTGTAATTTGTCAGATTAACTTGAAAACTACTTAGTAGAATTCTAGATTATTTGAATGTTAAAGGATATATTGTTAAAAGTAAAATAGTGGAAACTTCCAGTTGTTTTCATCATTGTTGGTGTCTGCAGTTATTGTAGGAAGGTTTTCTTATTTACAAATGATGTTATATTAGTGATAATAAAAAACATTTATGACAAAATGCTCTCTTGCAACACTCAAAGCAATTTGTAAGATTCGTTCTATACAACAGAGTGTAGAGTACTGCACACTTTCAGTCCCTGTATTCATTATGGCTAAAACTGAATTAGCTAGGATTATATTTAAACAATATTAACTGTAGGAGACAATTTAGATTAGTGAAGAGCTAGTGCACAAGATGGCTTTATAAAATAACATGGAATGTGGCAAGGTTTTGCATCTAATGCAAGGGTGGTTTTTTTGCAACCTCCTAACCAGACCATTTGTCTGAGACATGAGAAGCAGCAGCAACTATGAACACAAGCGCAAGAGTGTGGGATTAAATAATGAGAGCCATATTTAAGAAGGTTTGAAAGGTAGGTTTAGGTGCATCTGCCCAGCTATTATACAAATTCTGTACAACTCATTTTCCTTGTGACTAGGCAAAAAAGCAAGCACCTGTGTTATTTTGGTTACAGCATCTTATTTTGTAACATTTTTTTAAGGATGCCTGAAGACACCTATGCTTTCAAGCTGACATTTTTCACGCCCAAAGGAAAAAACAGGGAGTTGCTTAATAATACATTTGTATACGAGTGGTTTAAAAGAAGGTTCACCTTAGCAGTGCATTGTTAGAGGTACTTTATTTTTTTTGTAGCCTGAGTGTGGGATGTGAGCTTAAAAACTGAGACAGTGCTGCCACCTCGAGGATTTTCTGCAACCATTAGCTGAAGTGAAAATTGTACACGCTAATTGCATGCAGTTTGTGTACTTGCTTGTACATGCCTAAGACATATGAAATAACAATATCATATTAAACATAATATTCTACAGAAAATGCACTGGAAAAGATAATTCTGTTACAAACATCTATAAACATAGCTTAAGAAAATTTAGAGATGACCAGTTTTATAGACAGATTTTAAAATAACTTTAATTCTCATTATCAAGCAATCAAGACGGGATACTTTGCCTGACAATGCTAGGCAGTCATTGAGGTCATAGAGGTCTGTTGTTCAGTCATAGAGGCACCAGGTCTGTATGTGAAATCCAGATGTACTTATTAGTTTCAAGGCAACATGGCATGGTTACAAGAACAAGCTCATTTACATGACTGGAGCCTTAAGGAAATTAACTGTAAATACAGATTATCTGTGATTTAGGATATTTAGTCTTAAATATCTTTTGCTTGTGCCTAGCTGGGATGGGAACTGCATCCTGCAAAGAGATCCCCCAAACTGCAGCTCTGCATCAAAACCCAACACCAGTCACTGCTATAGATTCTCCTTTGTGCAGGATTCATTGGGGTACATCCACCTGCAGGATTTAGGTGGACTTTGACACCACAATGCTGATTTTCATGACATCCAATGTTTATCAGTCTGTTCATCAGTAAAAATCCATAGGCTGATGTTATGTGCCTATGGAAAGAGAAAGTCTTGACTGGAATCCATAACAGAAAGTACTAGTGGGTGAGAAAAATACACACCATTGCAGATAAGAGAAGGGCAAAAGCTGATTCTGCCCAGGAAGACTTAAATTTCTGGAACCTCTTCTTGCGTTAGAGATCTGCACCTGCCATTTAGAGAACAGAAGATTGGTTTAGTGGTTTTGGATACTAAAGGAGATGATGCTGATGCTACCCTCTTCATACTGTTGCCCAGTGGCTGCAGCACTCAGGAGACAGAAAGTAAGAGTTTTAGTCCCTCCTTATGCTGAGTTGGTGCCAAGCAATGTTTCCTACTGCCCAGCTATCTTGTACTTTGCTGCTGGGACTTTTCCTGAGTGATGGGAACCTCTTTTTTTCTGGTGTTACAACAAAGTTTAGCAGGTAGTTTCAAAAGCAGAAGCAAAGAGTTGACCTTTCTGTCCTATGATTAAGGTCTGTTGTGTTACTGGTAGATTCGTACTTTAACAGAGAATAGAACTGAGATGTCTTTAGGGGGAATGCTCTTTTGTAAGAGTATAACCTCAATGCCACCTATTCCAGTGATGAGTGAAAGTGAAGATAGTTGCCATGTATTGGGTTGGCATGGTTTAAGAAAATTGATTAAGACAGTTTAAGAAGAAGGTGAAGAGACACTTCCTTTTACATCTGGATTTCACCAGCTCAGCTATCTGTAGGCAGGGACCTGCTCTGTCCCCCAATAGCACTAGTTTGGAATACATGCAAAAGAAAATTCCTAGAGATATGGAAACTTAATTGATGTAAAATTAGTCGCCGCAGTGTCCCTGGAGTTGAAGAGAGTTAGTGGAGCTGGAACATCACAGCCTTCAACTTCAGTGTTCAAACTCTTGCCAACTCTCACTTTAGTATCTAATAGGCTTAATTATGTGTACCAAATTAATATTCGTGTTGTCAAGGGCAGTAAAGCTCATCACTCAAGATAGATATTTCATTAATAGGCATGATAATTAGCTTAATTTTTTTTTTATCTTGGATCAAAAAAAATCATTAACCATCAGCAACAGATCTACAGGATATTTATCATGTAGGGGATCATTACTAGTAGGTGAGTGAGCAGATAGTCCTTTGCCAGGTTATGATTACTGCGAGGTATTCTGAGTGATTTAGTGATAGGTAAAAACATTAAATACCTTCTTATACTGCATATAGAGGACTGTATGTCTGAAGAAGAAAATTAGTTTTAAAGAAAACTGACACCAAAACCCTACCTTTGTCTGAGGATATCAGGGACACAGAAAAAGACTTGGTGGAGGGAAATGATAATACTCCTTAAACTTCAGTTGAACTTCATTTCTCCATGCACCTCAAGGCATAAATATGTTCCAAGCAAATTTTAAAAGCTTTCAGTTGCAATCAGAAGATGAAGTTACATCTGCTTTGCATCCATCCAGTTTACATCACTACAGAACTTGGCACTGCTACTCTACCAAGTTCTTATAGGGAAAACATTTAATTACTGGCATGCTTTTATTTATTTATTTTTGTTGAAGATAACATAATGATGAAACAACTGGATTTTATTCTCTTATTTAAATGCATTTCTTGGGCCACTCATTAAACTATAACATTAAAATAACAGGGAGAACCATCTGGCTTTTTGAAGTTTTTTTCAATACATTACCAAACCACATAGAGTATTTTACCAGGAAATAATGTCTTCCTGGACAGTCTGGATTCTTTTCCACATGTATAGAGGGAAATTGTCTATGTTTCTATCCATTTCTCACTTCAAAATAACTGGCTATCACGTGGTGAAGAATGCAGAATTATATCACAGCACTTTGTATATGTGTATCTCTGGGGAAAATGACCCATCTGTGTCTGTAAAATAATATTCCACACATACTTTAAGCCAACTCTTCTTTAAGTGGTGTCCATTGCCTATATATGATCTGGTCACTTGACTTATCAAAACGAAAAGTTGAAAGATGAGCAGAACTGCTGCATCTAACAAGTTATGAAAAGATCTTTCATGAGTTCACAAACAAATTTGCAGACTCAAAGAAAGATCTTTCTGAAATCTCACAAACCAGAATCAGTTCCATTGTAGTAGTTCTGAATAAAAACCTGGCAGATAGTTGCTGATTTTTTTTTTCTTAATGTTGAAGAAATAAACTTTGAACTTGATTCTTTAAGCATTCGAGGAATAATAATTTCATGTAATATTTTACATGAATTGTCTAACAGAAATGATGAAAGGGCCAGCATCTAGCAGGAACTAGAGGCCTCAAATGAGAACTGTCTGAATTTCAGACTGGCAATTCCCACATAACCTTCTGCCAGAGGATGTGAAGGAAGGAAGAGAAGAATCCAATAAAATCTCGTATACAAGTCCAAAAAAGGCTTAGAACACACACCAGATTTACAGCAAAAGAAGAGAGGTTAATAAAATCTTCTGATTCAAAACCCAGGCTCATCATCATACCAGTTTTATTTAGTTATAACAGGAATACATGGATAAAACCACCACCACCACCTACATCCACGCCATACTTTCACTCTCCTAACAACACATTTGTCCTCAGCAATTCCATGTGGGCAGGCTTTGGAAACATGGACTGTACTGCAGATCCATTGAGTGAATGTAAAAATGGTATTAGAATTCCTTTTATCAATGTTTTACTATCAAACTGGAAGGATGTTTTAGAGGTATATTGGCCAATGCGGTGAATGATAAACTAAAAACATGCTTATTACAGTTGCATACAGGGTGAGTTACACAGTAAGACAGGATTCAAATTCAAAATGAACAAAATGAGGAAATGGTTTAAGAAGAAAACCAGATGCAACTCAAATGTAAACTTTTTCACTTACATAGGAATAATCAACTGCATGAACAGACTGGGGAACGACAGGCTATGCAACAGTTCTGCTGAAAATCACCTTGGGGTATAGCAGACAACTAGCAAACCCAAGTCACCAGTGTTGTGATGTTGAGAAAAAGATATCATATTAATGTGTACAGAGAGTGTCATGTGCAAGCTGTACACCTTCTCCTATCACTGCTTCTGCTTCTTTGGCTACCTATATCTCATCCACCCTAAGGGTCTCATCCCTATCTAATGTCTCATTCACCCTAAGGACCAGTTGATGAAAATGTCAAGAGGGACAGGAAAGGTCAGAGATCTGAAAAGCACTGTCTGTGAGGAGCTGCTCATGGTGGAGGCAGAGTGGTTTAGTTCAGAAAACAGAGAAGACTACGAGAAATTTACCGCAAGTCTTCAGATACATGAGCTAGATACACAAAAATCTAAAAACTAGGTGAAAAGAGGGAAGATCTTAACTGTTCCCTGTAGCTGTGTGAACCACATGAACATTAAAGCTCTGAGGAAGCTAAAGCACTTACTTCTGGTGCTTTTAAGAATGCTTACTGGTGCTTTTAAGAACAATTTGAACAAATGTCTGTCAGGATACATGGTTGACTTTGCATTTTAGGCATGAGGATGGAGTAGGTTATCCCCTGGTGTATTTTCCTAATCATTTTTCTGTTACATTAATTGAAAAGGCAGCAACAATTAAAATTTTCTAGGCTAGGAAGGTCCAAGCTGTAGTAAGGTATAATGATTATTATACTAGTAACCAGATGCTCCTCCAAGCATACGTGGTCGGAAACTGCCACTAATGTCACTGAAACCATTGCCAACAGATGACAAGAGCACAACAGGGTCTCTTAAGCTATCTGCTGTTGAATTCCTATTTCCTCATTTTCTTTATGAACTTTATAGAAGCAGCAGTATATTCTACCTGTCCCCAAGTTATTGTCTAAAGGGGCAACAATGGATGGTCAACTCCTCATTAGCTACTAGTGGCATCTCAGTATCTGGGAATCACGGCACCACACTGTGATTTATGGGTGAGCTTTCAAGTCAGAGAACATATATAGAATCCAGAGGTTTCCTAAATACTGATCATCTTTTGAGCCAACTGCAAAATTTCTTTGTTGTACCAGAAGAAAATAGTTTAGTGTGAAGATCTAATCTGTATTTTTGCCCGCCTCATGTTGTTGGATGATGTCATTTGGCCTGGGGGTCTGAATATTTGGAAACACGTAGTCTAACATCTGGGTGGAAATAGTTTGATAAATATTGAAAGAATAGGCAAAACTTGGAAAGTTCAAAATTAATACAAAATACAAATATGTAGTTGCCTGTTCTTCTCACAGAACATTTCAACCAATAAAGAATTTTAATTTAAAAATTAGATGTACATATATATATTTGTTTTCCCCACATACCTGCAGATCAGTTTACTCTGAAAGCCACTGAGATGTTTCTACATGTTTCAGATGCGCATATTGTGTATACATGAACATATATGTATGCTATGCATCTCATTTCTCTTCAATGCCAGCTATCCAATTTGAGATAAACACAATTCTGTTTAATCTTCTTTTACATCTATAAATAGTGTGGATGTAAGTGCTTTTTTTGCTCTCATAAAATTTTTGGAAGGCAAAGAATAAGGTAAACACAGATATTTTTTCCTCCCATATTTTGAGTTAATGATTTTTTTAAAAGAACATCTTTGTCCTAAATCAAAACCACACAGCCTGTCAATGGCTTTTGGTGATTTAGAAAACAACTGTGGATCATATGGCACACAAAGGAAGAATGAGTTCACTAAAACTACCAACAAACAGAATTTTAGAAGCAGAAATAGAACTGAGTAGGAAGTGGTTTTCCTGTCCCGCGAAAGTTTTCGAGATCTCGTTTATCCCATTATGCCTCAGAATGGATCCAAGGCCCACCAAAGATGAGAGAGTCAGAAAGATAACAAAGTCCAGGTCTGTCAAAAAAAAGAGAATGAGAGATACAGGGTGAACGGGTGACCTCACAGCACCCATATCTAAGTAACCAGCTAGGCAGGGCACTTCACTGGGACAAGGAATGCCAAGGTGTACACTCCTGTTCTGTCCCCAGCCTGGGACCTGAGCCTCCCCTGTGTTAAGCTCATGTCAACCGCACATTAGATTGCCAGTATAACCAGTTACTAGAGTATCAATTATTTTGATGCAGTCACCTTGTTTGTCAATCTTTGTTAAAATTTTGATGATGATAAACTGCTGTTTCCAACAAAAAGTTTTCAAATCCTGGGAAATCTCTGCCTTTTTTTAATTCTTACAGAAATAGTTTTTACTCAAAATTCCAGCCTGGAGGATATAAAATTTACTGTCAATGTTCTAGTGGCTGCATGTGAACTAGAAATAAAATCTTAGTCCCAAATCCTCAAAGGCATTTAGGCACCTAACTCCCACTGAGAGACAAAGACCAGACCGAAAAATAATAAAAATAAGTGATTTGGGTATCACCACTGTGAGCTTGCAGACATCTGGGGTCTGCAATAGAATCCAGATGGACTATTTCTGCCTCAGTCTCTGAAGCATAGGTGCACATTGAACTGACTTTGACAACTGAGCCTCAGCAATACAATGTGCCATCAGACAGCAGTCATATGGTGAGGATGATGGAGAACCACCCTGTAATGAAGAAGCATTTCAGAGCTTCTTGCAACTTCAGAAGGGTTATCTATGCTGTACAACAGCAATGGACTACAACACCTGGCCCAAGCCTGCCCTTGCTGACACGTCTGCACTACTATTAATATTTCAAGACTGAAGCTAATGTATTTATTTTTACCCAAGGCCAAGACAATGTAGACCTTTTACTGCAACCTAAGCATGTGCACAGAGTAACACACAGTTCCTTTGCTAACTCTGCAGGCTTGAAAAGTGAATAAACAGGACAATAAAATTCAGTAAGAGCAAGTGTAGAGTACTGCATCTGGGGAAGAACGACCCCATGTATCAGTACAGGTTGGGGGCTGACCTGTTGAAAAGCAGCTCTGGGGAGAAGGACCGGGGAGTCCTGGTGGACAGCATGCTGATCATGGGCCAACAATGTGCCCTCGTGGCTAAGAAGGCAAATGGCATCCTGGGATGCATTTAGAAGACTGTGGCCAGCAGGAGAAGGAAGGTTATCTTCCCCCTCTACTCTGCCCTGGTGAGGCCTCATCTAGAGAATTGTGTCTAGTTCTGGGCCCCTCAGTTCAACAGCACTACTGGAAAGACTCCAGCACAGGGCCACTAGGATGATCAAGGGATTGGAGGATCTACCATATGAGGAAAGGCTGAGGGAGCTGGGTCTGTTTAGCTTGGAGAAGAGGAGGCTGAGGGGGAATCTGATCAATGCTCGTTATGTATCTAAAGATTGGTTTCAGGAGGATGGGTTCAGACTCTTCTCAGTGGTGTCCAGAGACAGGACTAGGGGCAATGGCCACAAACCGGTGAACAGAAGGTTCAACCTAAACATAAGGAAACACTTCTTTACTGTGGGGGTAACAGAGCACTGGAACAGGTTGCCCAGAGATATTGTGGAATCTCCATCTCTGGAGACATTTAAAACACATCTAGAGTGATCTTCTCTGGGATCTAGCAGGAGGGCTGAACTAGATGATCTTCAGAGGTCCCTTCCAACCTCTACCACTCCGTGATTCTCTAATGAAAGCCCTCTGGCACCAGAGCTGTTACAACTGCACATGAAGCTGCAGACTTTATCTTCCAGTTATGGTACCATCATATTTAAATCCAAATGTTACTCTAGACCTTTATTATGGCAGGGTAGCTGCACTTCTTCCATCCTCTCTGCATCAGAGCCCCCAGCATTCATTTCAGTTGCAGAGGTGAGGAAAGCAGCCCATACATTAATATGAAGCCTTTCTTCAGTTGAAAAGCTAGATCCCTGCTGCTTCTTTTCTGGTGACATCACTGTTTAATTTCTCTAGATTTCTACTGACGTGAAATAATCATGATATCACTACAGCAGAAAGTATGGGACTGAGGCAAGAGTTCCAAAAAGTTCTAATGATCCAGGTAAATGGAGTGACTTCCAGAGAAGTAACGTGAAATCTATTTTCCCTCCTTTGTTGCTTTTTGACATAATTTCATTCCCAAATCACTTGATGGTAAAAGATGACTGGATACTTTAAACAACATCATTCTCACAGAATAGAAAGAGAACAAGTGATCTGTTGCACAGCTGTGTTCAACCCACCCACTGTATGCAGAGTGTAGTTCAGCCTTACTTTCTTATGAGGGTAATAAGTGTGCGCATAGAATGAAATTAAGAACCCTTCCAAGTTCCGGGCCAGGTGCTGGGCAGATGTACAGCAAAAGGGTGGAGGGACTGTAGGCAAGCACTGAGAAGAAATCTCTTGTAGGCCACCGGGCAGCTGCAGAGCCCCACAAGGAAGTCTCGTCCACATTTGTATCTTACCTGGGTGCCCACAGCAGGAGAGAATGGGAGAGTTTTACTCAGCAGAGGATTTAACATTTTCATGCCTGTCTTCATTCAATAGTGATTCCATTGCTCCTTTGCTTTCACGTGCAGAACTAACCACTACAGCTGCATCTCCTCTTCTGAGTCAGGCTCTGACACTTATTTGCAGAATGACTCTCAGAAATGAGCAAGGGGCTGGATTTGTCTTCTGGTAGCTGTTACTGACTTTTATTAGTGCTTTATTTTGAGACAACTGGATGAAAAGAGATAACTGAAATCTACATCCTGTTGTTGGTGTTCAATACATAACCTTTCATAAGTGGGATTTGATATGTCACATAAAAAATGATGAAGATTACACCTAATAAAATGAGCTGTTTAGACATATTCACTATACAATACGGATCGTTACTTTCTGTTAACTAGCTACATCAAACTTTGCAGTGACCAATGAACTACCAAAGAAAAGAGCAGCTAGGCTGCTGTTATGAAATGCTCATGGAGCTTATTTGGCTTCATGGAATGCATTAGTATTAACATAGTCTACTATTTTATGCAAATATGTTTTTAATGCTATTTAAAATAAAAAACGTGGAAACAGCCAGAAGATGTTTACTCCTCTCAAGTCCCAGTCTTTGAACTGGTGTCTACTTTTGGTTTTTTTAGTTTAAAAGAACAACAATGACATCCAGTGGTTGCAAAATCCTCCAACATCTTTTTTCTTAGTGTAAAAAATAGAACATTCTTAATAAAATTGTAAACCAAGATACAAAGTTTAAGAATTTTATCTTTAATAAATGCTGAATAGAAGTGCAAAGATTTGCGACAATTTACAGTAGACATTTTTTAGAATGCATTGATGTTCTTTAGATATTTTTTGGTAGATTGAAATAAGTACAATGAATTTTCCCTAGAACTCTGAATCCAGTTGAATTCAGAATCAAATTAGCATATGCTTTATAAAGCTACTTTATATCCATCAGCCCTTTCTTGCCAGCCTTCTATGCCTGTTTGATGCATTTACAAATCAGGATTACCTGCTAGCTTATCTATAATTATATGTACCATACCATTTGTAAAGATTGGTATGTTATAACAATGAAGAATGTCCTTTATTACTTCACCCTTCCCCAAGAAAAAGAAAATACAGATTACCACAAATACTGAAAAAAGTAGTGAAGTGGTGAACTCTACATTATTTTCCAAGGTTCTGTGAACCAGGCTGGAAATAAGGGGGAACCTCACAGGCTGAAGGTCAATCTACTACTGCAATTTAATTTTCACTGCTGGTAAAGGCTCAAAAAGTATTAATTAAAATTATACAGGAGCTTATTTGAACAAATCCTTTTTTAGAAGGTAAACTACCAGACGACTCTAGGAAATGCACCACCCACTTTTTTTCTTCTACAGACAGCTTTTATTACTTGTCCGAGTACCTGCACTGTCCAACTTGCAAGAACCCACCACAGCAGGAAGCTCCTGAGTCATTGGGGTGACCAAGTCCTACTCATTAATACAGAGCTGAGGATGGTATTCTCCATCTAGTCTCCAGCTTACACAGCATACACCACCTGAAACTCCTCTTCTGATCTCAGCTTCAGGGCTCCGAAGCTCCCATTCTGCAGTAGGTAAATCACTTCAGGAGCTGGAAACAATCTAGAGACTTCCCAGGGAGCCAGGTAAACCTGGATTTGCAACGGGGAATGCCTGGTTTTCAGTTAACCATCAACATTTTAAGCAAAGATAGATTTATGTGGAGGGAAAGGGATTCAGCAGTCTCTCCTGTGGACAGTTGGATTTAATGAGACAGCTCTTGCTGTGGAGATTTCTTTCCCAATCTAGCAGCCCAGCAGGGATGAGTTAATAGGTGGGATGCTATTTTTTGTTACAAAGTCATTCTCCTTTCCTTCAGTTTGGCTTGAGGTGATGCATGTCAGTACATTTGAGAACACTAAAATCAGTGTGAGAAAAATGGACCTGTTCTTTAAAACTAAAAATAAAACTTCTGGAAGAATAGAGCTGTGTTTCTGTTCTCCTTGGAATACATCTGCACTTTGTGCTCTCTGAGATCTGCTGTATCAACAGTACATTTTATTTTCATTCATCTGTCTGTATTTGGCAGGGGTACAAACACACTGATTTTACAGTTTAAGAACTGTACTTGGATTGACATATCATCTACACTAGAGAATGAATTAAACTAATCTTGGCCTTTTCTCCTTGCTAGTGGTACATAACAGCTTCTTTCACCCCAGCATTACTTGGAATTATTTACTTGCTTTTATCAACAAATTTCACTCCGTGACCTTCTGAATGCCTTGAAAATATCGACAGTCAAAACCTGAAACCATGACAGTTAGTTTTAAGAGATATAGGGAACATATTTCTTTCCCCTAAAGGGACTGGCATGATATTCTTTCAAGCAAGGAAATGCATTTGCAATCTTCCCATTCATTGCAGAGACTGGAGAGGAATCAATGCTCCTCCTGGTGTATCTCTTGGCAAAATACACTTGCAACTCACAAGAAGAGAAAGTTAGCCCTTGATTTCTTCCTGAATGCGGCATGCATGACTGGCAAAGTTTCCTCCCAACTGCATTTGGGCTGCAAGTCTCCACAGAAAACAGACACAGCCCTGCCAAGAATTGTATATGGCTTTATGAGTTTGAAAGTATTATTACTGAGGAAAAAATATAGAGTGAAGGAGGAAAAGGCTTGCTAATGAGCAATGTGATCTGCTTCCCTTCTCAAGCAACTTGACTTTGCTACACATATTGATCAATGGTAAAAAGCAAAGGCAAACATAGAATAAAGGTGTTCTAATTATCAAGGCATGAATAAAATTCATTTTATATTTCTACAGACATTATTATGTTTATGTAAGTATAGTAGAAAATATGGAATACAAAGAAATTTATAGCAAAGTGTAGAGCAATTGACAGCATAACTGAAAGATAGCACAGTCTCTGACACTGCATAAATCTTGAAGGGGAAGAAAAATCTCCCCTAGGTATACACAGCACAATACTATCATTGTTCTGAATTATCCTATATTTGAGTCCAAAACACAACCAAAAAGAGAAATCCTCATTGATATCAACTTGCATCATTTTATTGACTTTATTTGGGTGAAATCAATTTATAGCTATCATCTTCAGATGTGCCAACTGCCACCTCCACTGCCCACAACAGAGCTCACCTCCTTTCTCCACCATTTCTTCTGCTCTCTGCCCAGTTCCCAGGGACCTCCACCTAAGGTTCCTGCCCACTGGAGCATGAGGCAGCACCCATGGTGGCAGCACCTCTCCCAGCAGACAGCCCACATTTGTTATGGAGTGCACACTAGAGCACAGTAAGTCAAAACTGTTGTTTTTGTTGAAGAACAAAGTGCTCCAGCAACCCACTTTGCTGGGGCATTACCTAAGCAGCTCCCCTCAACAGTGGGAGTTATGGGCTAGCTTCCAGGTGCATCAAAAGAAGAATAACTATCTGTGAAAGCAGATTAGTGCACTTCACTTGCTAAAATATGTTCTCTTCCATTAGGAATTAATTTTTTTTTTAAAAAAAGGATCCATGAATACTTGCAGACACACAGCAGCAACATTTCACTTTCTATTATTGTCATTAATATTTCTTCTGTGCTTGCAGTCCCAGGCAAGATTGAGAAACAGATATGTGCAACCACAGAACAAAAGCCACAGTCCCATCCTAACAAATTTACAATTTAGAGGCAGCAGATGGACCCAGACAGATGGCAGAGTACAAGGGCATTACGAGACAGGACAGATCTCACAGCAGTCTCCTGCCTAATGTTGCTGAACTTGTCTAAGCCTAATGGCCAGGTATGGCATGGTATTTGAGGAAGAAAGAAATAACAGCAACACCTGGAACTTACAGCCCCTTGTAATAAAAATGTGATAATTTAGGAGCAGAAATATGTGTATATAAATGTCTATATGTCAACCACTTTTCTCGGATTTTAATGTCATGTGACATACCACACTAAGTTGGAGGGACCTTCCAAGGTCATCTAGTCCAACATCCCCCAGTAATAAGCAAGGACATCTTTAACTCGATTAGATTGCTCAGAGCCCTGTTCATTCTGACCTTGAATGTTTCTAGAGATGGGGCTTCTACTACCTCTCTGGGCAACCTGTTCCAGTGCTTCACCACCCTCATCACAGAAATCATCTTCTTATACGTAGCCTGAATCTACCCTCTTTTAGTTTAAAACCTTTAACCCTTGTCCTATTGCTACATACTCTAATAAAAAGTTTGTCCTCATATTTCTTCTAAGCCCCCTTTAAGTATTCAAAGGCCACAATAAAGTCTCCCCACAGCCTTCTCTTCTCCAGGCTGAACAAAACCAACTATCTCAGCCTTTCCATATAGGAGAGGTGTTCCAGCCCTCTGATCATTTTTATGGCTCTCTCCAATACATTTGTCTTTCTTGTATTGAGGACCCCAGAGCTGAACACAGCACTTCAAGGTGAGGTCTCACCAGAGCAGAGGAGAGCAGCAGAATCACCTCCCTCAACCTGTCAGCCATGCTTCTTTTGATGCAGTCCAGGATAAGGCTCGCTTTCTGCAAGCACACATTGCCAGCTCATATCCAGCTTTTTATCCACCAGTACCCTCAGGTCCTTCTCTGCAGAGCTGCTCTCAATCCCTTCATCCCTCAGCCTGTATTGACAGCAGGAGTTGCCCTGACCCAGGTGCAGGACCCTGCACTTGTGAAGTTGAGAAGTTCTAACATCAGTTCCTGCATATACATTCCCTTTGCTCCCACTATTATTTTTTGTTAGTAATTTGCCAAACTTAAGTAGTTTTCTCTGTCAAAATAATCGAGTTAGCTGATTTTATAGCATAGGGAGCAAATAGATATACAAGCTTTTGTCGATCTATATCCTTTGGAATGCTTTTTAAAAAACAAGTTATTTGGTTAAAAAGGGTACATTTTACTTTGCTTGGGACCCAAACTATTAAAAATAATCAAGCGTAAATCTAAAACCTTCTGAAAGCCATTATCTTTGTTTTGAACATCAAAACCAACAAAACCAGCCAGGAATGTCAGTGTAGTATAATAAAGTTGCTTAGGGAGTTAGACTGTCAAATTTCTTCCCAAGTTTTGTAGTTGCTGTATTATAAACCGAGGAAAACTGGTAAAGTCATTTCAGTTGCAGCTCAGACCATGCAGAATCTAACCGTAAAGGATGCCAGCAGATTTTCAGTAGGCTAAAATAGAAAAGCTTGAAAGTGCCAAGAGCACAGTAGCTATGTTTGTAAAACATATTTCCAGCTTAACTCACAGCACAAAGTTGCTTCAGGGCCCATGGCTGTAATGATCTCTGGAGTTCATTTTTTTTCTCAAAGACAGATCTTCCAGTCTGCCCCCAGCTTCTGCTGATGAGCTGTGTTCTTCCTGCAAAGTTCTCATATGATCCTAAATCCCATATTTCCTTGGCTGTCCAAATCGCAGCAGAATCAACTAAACACGTAAAGTCTAGTTTATTTTCTCAGTCCAGTTATCCTGCCTTTATCTTATGAAGGTACAGTTCATAATTCAGACTACCTGTCTCTTTTTTGTCCTCTTTTATCTAGGACAAAATGGAATACTTTTTTCCCTTATCACCTTGGTACATTATTACTATATGTTATTACGATTAATGTTGTGTACTGCATATTCACCCCTGCTGTTATTTCACACTTGTTGAGAATGGTACATTCAAACGTCTTTCCTTCTGTCTCCTCTTTTGGTGCACTTCCTTCAGACTTGGGTCTCACCCTCATTTCCCTTCTCCTGTCCTTAGATGGGATTTCTGAACTATTGCACTCTGGCTCACAAACATACAGGTGACTGGCCTGCCTTCTCAAATCAGAGAACTTTTTACTCTTAGCAGTAGAAAGCTTAAGCAAAAAAGGGGTCTGAATTCTCCAAAGGAACAGAAAATCAGGGAGGCAGCAGTCCCATATTCCCTATCTCTGAATACACCAGCCACTTGTCATTCTGTGCTTACAGCTCAGCACATGCCCCTTCTCTTACACTGCCTAACTCGTCTACTGCAGTAGCTGAAAGTGGAGTCACTTGAGCATAACTGTTTTTGAAAATATCTATGTTTGTCTCAATATTGTTGGCTGGAGTATTGGGGATTACCAAAGAAACCACAATAGACTTAATATTTTTCTTCCTCCATATCAGATTCATTGTGTCAATTGAAGAAAGTTCCTTTGTACCCAGTAAAGAATTGGGCAGAAATTGTCAGTGAAACAGGCATAAGCTGAGGTAGCGAAAGACTAAATGTCTGTTACACACCAGCTGCCAAAAATGTTTGAGACGTTTCAGCAGTTTGAGAGCTATAATGCTCCATCCTTGCAGTGTTTGATGGACTGTGCCCTTAACATGAAGGCTGAGAAACTTTTCTCCACTAGGGATTCCCACACAAAGAAGGCACATCACCTGGCAATTAACAGGTAAGCAGGCTTAAGTCTTGAGGAAGGGGGGAAAATAATCTTCTATTCTGTTTCTGCTACTAAAAATGCCATATATTGTTATTTCTTCACCATCAGTAAAGTTAATAATAATATACCAACAGATTGTGAAATACAAATAGAGGATTTGTGGAAATTATTTACTACTATTATATTTCAACTTACACTAAGTTAATGCACGTGTAGATGAATCTTAATGCCAATGTTTAATATAGATTCAGAACTACCATTAAAAAAAGAGATCTTAAAGAAGATAAACCATTCCAGATATGGAATGTATTATAAAACATTGTCAGACATCCCAAAGTTTTAGCATTTGCCATGGACATCAACTTTGAGAGTACATGAACGTGATGTCTGGGTCAAGAAATCTGATCTTCTACAATAATAGGGAAAAGTGCTCTGTTGAGGAATTTTTAACTAGCAGCAATCACTGATACATTGTACTAAAAGTAAGGTTATAATTTAAATCTCACTTGGAAATATAAATCTGTTGTGAAAAAGGTACATTTGTGTGATGTCGCATAGAAGATCAGAAACTAGTAAATCATGTTAAATATTATTTGGGATTCCAGTGCAGGCTGTACACAGTTTTCTGTTTTATAATCTGTTAGGAGCTAAACTACAAAATCAAAGGTTTAATAACATCCTTAACAGGGAATCCCATCATACACTGAAGTCTCCTTTAAGCAACTACAGTTCAGCAACTTTGTTAATAAATAAGATCACTTCTGAATAAAAATACTTATTCACAAACAGAAATTAATCTCTTCAAAACAAGCTCCTCAATCATCAGCCTTTCCTGTGAAATCCTTATAGATTATTTTTTATGTTCACTTATACTAAGACAAACAGAAAATTATATTCAGTTCACAGTAATTAGCTTGATTAGCCTCATCTTCTTACTCAGGCATATTCCTAGAATGGAGACCTTAGGGTGAATATGTTAATAGCGTCCTGCTTTGTAAAACAGTGTTCTATTTCACTTATTTAGCCTAGCTAAAATACATTATTATTATTATTGTTTTGATTTTTCTATGGGCTGCTGTGGGTTTATAAACCCTCTTTTTTTTTTTAATGAGGAAATAAAGTTCTGCCCATTTCAATACTAAAATTATAATCTTACTTGTGACAAGAAAGAAATGTGTGTTTTTATTTTAAGACAGCTGACTGGCCTTATTTCTTTTCATGTAAAACCTGACTGTGCATAGTGCAGGGGTGATCCTTATCCTGCAGAACTCTTTAAGGCTAGCCTTATCCCCCCTTTCTGACGTTTACCTTGGTTAGCTCTGTAGATATAAGAACTGAGCACCTGCACCAGAATTTTACATCAGGACAACTGTTCAAAATTTTCAGTATAATGCAACTACAAAACACTACTCTTTTCAGCCAAGGGAGTCTATGAACCTTTGCATGTGTTAGCACCTCATTTGTAATGAGCTGGAAAATGCTGAATCTGATTTTAAACAGAAACCTTAGGTGTGCACAGTGCAATTGGATATTTAAGCCATGGTTTTTTGAAGGCACCAGGGAATTTTGAGCTACCCAGGTGGGGAAAGAGAGGGTGAGAATAGAGGTCCCAGATCACACAGGGAAGGAGAAAGCCTTGGAAACGAGTAACACCAAGAGGCCAGTTGCAGGTCCTACAGCCATTGCTCTGCCTTACCAAGAAATGCTCCATCAAAGCTGGGAACTGCAGTGGGTTAATGTGCATAGGCAGGAGATTTTGGGGGCCCTAGCAAAGTAGGAAAGACAATGCAGCATTTTTTGGAGTCTAGGCCCAGACAGCTTCAGTTCATGTAAATCAGAGGAATATGACTTTTTCTCTTTTTTTAACCCTTGGGGGAATTGCAACCCCCAGAGTCTCTACTTTCATTCTTGCCCTGGCTACAGACTAAGAACTGGTATGATCTATTGTTAATGTTTGAATGGATTTCTGTTTGGGGTGGGATACCAAATGTGGGCTTGGTGAGCCACAGAAAATAAATAATGGACAGGAAAGCTTGTTTTCCAGGCTGAAGTGGAATAGGACTGGGGGTAGGGGGTTAGTGAGGGAGGGGCTGGAAAGGTAGTTGGTTAAGATTTATTTGGCAGACATGTACAACTATCCTGTTTAAATTGTATTTGAATTAATTAACTTCATCTGTGTAAACCGGGTCAGTATCCTGTAATTTCCTAAGGGTATGGCAGTATCAGGAAACTGAGTAGTCAGCAGAGCTGGTTGAATAGTTAAAATAACTGATTTACAAATATTTCCAGGAATAAAACCACTGAGTTTCATTTATTTTGATTTATAGGTCAATATAGGAAAATTTATCTTACCTGAAAAATGTCCCTTCTGTAAGAGGGGAAGTCCACAGATCCTTGGGTTTTGCTCTCATACTTTCCACTCTCTGGAGGCAGTCCGAGCCTGGTCAAATGAGGCCGTACATCAGCAAATCTCCGAAATTTCCAGAGCAACTTTGTAGAAAGGCGTCATTTATAGCTTAATTCACAGCTAAGATGATTTAAAAAAACCACAACATATATATATATATATATATATATCTCCATAAGAACAATTTCTGCTGCAGAACAGTTTAAACTTTCATGACAACTGCTTTTATGTTCCATAGCGTCTCTCATAAAGATATGTATAGTTGGGATGCAGAGACAGTGTTCACAATGAAAACAGTTTGCAAGTGTTCACTTGACTCTGAGCCACCCTTCTTGTGCCAGGTGTGTAGATGAGGTCTTCTAGTTTTCTTGCTAGAAGAAGTTAAATGTATGCACACATCCTCCCAGGAAAAGAACAAGGTTTACTACAATACAGTACCCATTAGATGTCAGGGAAAGTGAGAAAATAGTGAATGCAAGATGTCCTATTGCCCTTCTTTAAGAAAAGAATATCAGTTCAGTAGCAGTATGCCAAATGTTTTTCCACCATAACAATAATGGCAGGATCTGAGGAGGTTTGTCTGTATAGTTTTGAGAGCTTAAGAAAATAATGAAAAATATCTTCATTTCAGTGTATGTTGGAAAAGAGCTGCCTAGCATGAAGGCTTCCATGGCTAATAATGAGAAAGCACAAATATTTAAAAGAGAAAAAGGGATTATCGGCATTTAAAGTTTTGGCAAACTATTGATTTAATCATCTAATACCTGGAGCCTTGCCAGCAGGGTGTTATTTTAATTTCTAATTAATGAGTAGGATTACAGATTACCATGATGAGAGATTTCTGAATGAGGTATTTCATTTACTTGTTTTTCAGAAATTTTCTGACATCGAGGTTTCTCAAGGATTTGTAGAGGACTTTATTTTTTTTTTCAATGATTGTGAATTTTGTGTGTTTCATATGGGCCTAAATAGAACATGAATGAAACTAATTTCTTTTAACCAGTACTACTTCTCCTAGATAAGACTGCAACATTAAAACACATTCCTTAGGGAAAGGCTAACAGCTTTCAAAGGCAGCAATGTATCAGTATTTCTGAAAGAAAAAAAAAAAAAGTTGCATAGTCAGTGATTTTAATTTCCAGGTAGGAATTGTTTTCATTAATAGAGAAACCTTTTATCTGGTTGTAAGAATTGTGGCTTTACATAGTCTACAGTGATCTAGGAACTGAGCTCATTTGTTGTTTGTGGTAAATTAAAAAAAAAGATGTATTTTTATTTCTATTGGTATTGCTAGATAAATGAGAGAGAGAGAAGACCTTTGAATGTTCTGTTTGCTGAAGGTTGAAAAAAGCTTGATGAGCCCATGTGGACAGCCTGCTTTATTTCTTCCTCCTATGTCATCTTATTTTTTTTTATCCCAGAGTAAAACTTTGTGGATTACAAAACCAAGAAGAAATTTTGAGTGAATCTTGCATCTCAAAGGAATTAATATATGTAACCAGTATCTTCCTTCATCTAACACCACCTTACTTTCTTCACAGAGTCCAAACACAAGGACAAAATGAAAGGCCTTGAAAATTAATTTCAAAGATGAATGACCAGAAGTTTCCCTGTTTTTTTCCTAGTAAATCAAAGCTGTATCAGCAACAAGCTATATGGCCCTGCAGATGCAAACACAGATGTAGAGGTCTCTGAACTAATTCCAAAAGCGGAATATATTTGAAATAATTACAGACAAATAATTGTTTCTTTTAATTTCATTTGTTGTGTGCTATTCTTGTTTGCAAACGAATGGGACACATGAATATCATGAAATTAATAAAAGTGCAAATTATTATTTTATGCTTTGCAACAACATTGTACTGCAGTATTACTGAATATATGAAACTAACAAAAAAATATCCTTTTAACCTAAAGCTAGGATATTGTTTACAGTAGCATAAAATGAGACTGTAGTTACATGTATACACAATGTCAATGAATCATTTTTAAACAAAACAAATAACAACAAAAGCCAGTTTTCTGCAATATTAGCTACTAATTACCCTGCAAGACTGATCTCTTTTGCAGGAGGTGGGCTGCAGAGTATAGAATGAGTTATCTCAAGGCCAGTCAAATAGATATTATTGTCACAAATACTGTATTTTAATAGTCAGTGTTTGAAACTAAAAACTTATTTTGTTTCCTAGGATCCCACTGTGTTTATTTAAAGAGCATTTGAGTTCTATTTGGTCTAACGATTTACACATTTCCAAAGAGCTTTTAAACTGCCTTTCTGAACTGTAGAGTAATGCAAATCAGACAGCCCACTTCCTCCATAGCAAAGGGGCTTTTGTTTGTTATCCTGCTCTGTGTTCTTCAGGCATTTCATGATGAGGAAAAGAAATCCTGTGCAAGTCAATTTGTTCAATTGACTGAAGTATGCACACAGATTTCAGCACACAAACAGAGCTACTTAAGACATTGAGATTCTGGTTCTAAGCATGATGGTTGCTTCCATTAAAAAGTTATTCCTTATAAATATTTCATGTAATGAAAACACTTGCAAATTATTTTTTTTCCCCAACTTGTAAGTAAAAGAAAATTATGTTGCATGTGAAAGACCTAGTGTTTAAATCCCTTTACTGATAGCAATTATGAACTTCCTTAATTTTATACAAAAATGTATCAGTTTTACCCCATTTCCTAGCATAAGGTCTTTCCTGTGTCCTACTGGGGAACTGCCAAGTATCCCCTCTTTCAGCCTTTCTCTGCTCTTTTCTCATTTACTGAGCAGGAGTGAAAGTAACTCAACAGAAAGGAACTTAACACTACTTTCCAGAATAGGATGGAGTTGATAGATTGCTGCAGAATAATGAGAAATACTGGTTTTCTGCAGATGACAGATAACCTCCTTAATAGAAGAAAAAGTAAAAGAAAGAAGCAGAGAGTATTCAGAGGAGAGACACTCCAAATTAGGTATCTTACTAATGAAGATTGGATTAAGTAAATGAGGAGAAATCATCGGTCTGAAATAACTGAATGAAAAAAGAAACAAGGGAGAGGAAATTTGAAGAATACAATGAGATAAAGAACATGCAGAAGGTAGAGGTGACAATGAGAGGCAGAGGATATCATCAGAGACAAAAAAGGCATTAAGGGACTCATTATGACATATACAGAAAGAAAGGGAGAGAAAGGAGGAAAAATATGAAAATTACAATGAATATTCTTAAACTATTGAAACAAGTCCTACATGGATTAGATGCCTAATTTGGCATATTTATAAAATCCCTTCCTAAAGTTATTTCTGTCAAGAATTCCCATTTATCTCAAAGGCCTACCAGAGAACCTTATGGCAATATTTAATGCTAAAGCACTCTCTAACATGCCTAGCTGTTTTATTTATATAAATTACTGTATCTCTACCTGTTTGTACTTCTGCATATTTTTTCTGATTTTTATTTAGCTTTTTTTGTATTAAAATAAGGAAAAAAACTTCCTTTTCTTCTTGGCATGTGCCACTGCTATCAAAATGACAAGGCTTTTTTGCTCCACTCTTTTAATTTCTCCTATACAGTGCTGGGATAACTGCAAATTGTTCTTTATGTTTGAAGATCTTTGGGCAATTGCATCTTTTTCCGCCCCCCAATCAAACCTGCTGACCTCTAAACCTATGGCACAGCTTGTGTCAACAACAAAAATTCAGCTTTTATGACCATGGGACTCTAAGAATCAAGGATTGCTAAGAAGAGACAGGATCTCATTATGGAGGCACCCACAAAAAACAGCAACAGCTATCAAAATAGGGATTTATTGCAACCAAAGTTGCCCAGCTCTCCTTCTGACAAAATAGAGGTTCAGATATCTGTTGGGAGCATAACTACTACAAAAGTAATTCCTAAACCTTAAGAAAAGATTAACCAAAATGAGCATACTTTCACTCATAAAAGGGAAACCTCCCACACAAGAGTACACAAAGTATCACTCACCAAAAAAAAAAAAAGGGGGAGGCTCACTCAATTGCATGGAAGTATCCTTGGATGGCATCTCCAAGGGGAGAGCCCAACTGCCAGACCTACTGCTGTGCAAAGAACCAACTCAGCTACTTCTTAGGTGCTGCTCCATTTATACCCTAGTCGAAGGTGCACTGTGGTCATTCTAATTGGTTGAGGGGGCAAGCCCAGGCAAACAGGCTCAGGGTCTAGACCCTGAGGCACCAGTTAATCACCATAAGATGCAGCTTAACACCTGAAAAGTATCAAACCATTCGGCATGCCCTGTTTTATTAGTCTGGGAGGCTGTACCTGCCACAGATCTACCTAAGCAATTGGACAATCATGGCATTTGCCAACAGGCTGACCAACCTTGCAAGGAGAGCTTTAAACTAGGAATGATGAGGGAGGGAGATAGTAAATCCCAATCAACAGCGGAAGTGCTGGACTCGGTTAGCAAGCAAATGGTGCAGGGGGACATGGATAAGAGACCCCTCAAGTCTGCAGATGATACAAAACAAGGAGAAGTGATCAACAGAATGAACGACTGTGCTACCATTGAGATCTCTATCAGCATGAAAAATACAGCTCTAACATTTAATTTCAACTTCTGTTGAAATTAAAGGCTACGAGGCTAGAATTGGCCAATCTTTTTCAATGCAGCCTACTACACCTCCTTCAGTCCCCCAGGGAACGTAGCATTTCCCAGCAGTGAGAAGTGGCTCTGGAGAAGAGCAGCCTGGATGGAGGCTCCTGAAAGGAGTAGAAATGGCTGCCTTTTGTGGGATGCCATAATACCTTCCAGGTTTGGTTTATATGATGGGAAGTAACTGCTTCTGCTTGAGCATCTCCATGCAAGGCACAGATTTGAAGGCTGGGCTTGGACAGATGATAGCATTCCTAGAAGCAGCATGCTGGACTGCTGTGCTGCTGTCTGTGAAAGGGAAATTCATAAAAGCAACAAAATACAGGGCTTTGTGCTTTCAGGACAAAGCTCAGACAGGGACAGTTGAAGAACCGATTGGATCCTAGCTCTGAACACTTTATACAGGATTAGGCTGAGTTAGTGTTGGGCTAATATATGTCTGCACTAACAGTCTGCACTAAGGAACACGTTAGTGATTAAATGAGGCTGCTACAGGCTGCTTGAAATGGTGGGGGACATGCTTACCAAAGTGTGGGGAGGACCTCTCATAAGGCAAAGGCACTGCAGTTTCCTACAGCTGAGGGAAAGCAGAATAAGGGATGAGGAGTAACAAGTACCCAAACCATTAGACTAAAGAGAGATCTTTTTTCAGCCTGAGATTAAAGCACCTGAATATCGATTTCTCAACATATTTCTTTCTACATGTCATTGACAAATTGTGAGCTTTATATTTCCTGGAATATAGAAAGTTTTTATGACTTTTTTCAGCCATTGTAGTTTAATACTTGTCAATCTCTTTTATTAAACAGTCCAGACTGTTTTGGAACAGTGCATTTCTGAAGAACAAACATCATGCTATTTATTGAAATGCTCATTTTATATTTGCCAGTAACTGTATGTACCTCCGTTTCTTTAAACCCATTTCTAAAACAGTGACCAAGAAAACGAACTACATCTGTAGTAACCTGACAAGCCATTCAATCATATAGAAGCAGAATAAATGGCACAAAATCGGAGGCACGGAATAACAATTTACTTACCAGTTGTGACCTTTACAGTATTATAGCTGCAGATTCTCCTCTGTATTATACTTTTTATTGGAAGCTTTTTAAGACTCTGCTCTTCCATGAATTCCTTTGTAAATTAGATATTTTTTGTTTTCCTAAAAGCAATTTTATTGAAGGATTTTATGAAATCATGCCTCTACTGTGTTTTTTTTTTTTTTAGCCACATAATTAATAGTTCTATTATAGATGAATAATCCTATTGAATAAATGTTACTTACTTTTCAGGTTTCATTTGGGGCTAAAATCTGCAACCCTTTTTTCACCATAGTCTTCCTACCAGGCAGAGATTACTTCACTTATTGACACTAGCCTGTCATTCATGTAGATTTTTTTTCAGATTCAACAGCTGGTAGATGTTTTACTCAGTAGATGCGTTTTGGCTTCTGAGGCGCAAACCCAGTTTCCCAGGTATTTAGTGTGTGACCAGCCAGACAGCCCTGTTTTTACTGTTTGCTGAGGAACTCCCCAGGATCTCAGCTTTCTGAATTTGAAGATAAACTTTGCAGATCATATGACAGCATATTTATTCTGAAAGGATTAAAATAAGCAAGAAACTTTTTTATTCAGTCAGTTCCTCACACCAATCATCAGGTATCATCACAGGAAGTTTTTAGGATGTGCTATTGAAGATTACTTTAGAATTAACTAAGCTAACCTAAGTTTTGGAGATTTCTTTTAGACTTACCTTGTTGATATGGGCTAAAAGGGCTATCCACTACGAAGCACATATATGTTTACTAAGACTTTTAGTATTGTTGAAAATACAGCAATAATTGAAGAAGAAACTGTAAAAACATAATTTTGGATATCATAACTAAAATGAACTACAGAGTAAATCCAGCATTACATAATTTCATCTAAATATTGTAAAACCACAAAAAGGTGAAAACAATGCTGACGTGAGAGTCAGCATCTTTAAAGGAGATAAGTTAATCAGTTAGTACAGGACATGCTTTTTTTTTTTTTTCCCCACTCAAAATGGATAAATGAAAAATTGGTTGAATTAACATATTGGAGAACATTATGCCTGTTCATTATTAAAATGGAAGAGTATACTGAAGGAGGCTTTGCAGTTTGCAAAGGACACAAGACCTGTCCTGAGCCTGATAGCCTTCATTTTATTTTCCAGTCTGGAGGATGATATATAAGTGCCTACTACTTTTCAGATGATGCAAAAATTATGGCAAGTACATTAGAGCTCAGGGTTAGAATTAAAAATCGTCTTGATGAACTGGAGGAATGATCTGAAAAAATAGGATGTAATTCAATGAGAATAAACAGAAGATATCATGGTTAGAAAAAATCAGCAGCACAAATGTAGGGTGAGAAAAAATGGCTACCATTCATGCAGAAGATGATTGAGATATTTATGGGTGACTGTGAGTTGAAAGTGAGTCTTGATTTAGAAACATTAAAAGAGGAGTTGGTGGGACCAAAGCAAGGATAACTGTCAAGAAATGTGAGGCAACCTTTCCATTCTGCTTAGCTGGAGTACTACATCGACTTTGTGACATTACTCCTCAAAGAGGATGTGAAGCAAGAAAGACATTGCAATACATTGATGAGGAAATACTAAAGCAGGAGGAATCTGAGAAAAATAAAATAATAACCTGATCTCTATAACACCTGGGCAAGGCAGAAACCTTTGGCTTAAATAAGAAAACTCGGGCTACGCATTGGAAACACTTTCTAATTACACGCTCATAACTGACCCCCTGGACTATTCAGAGTCCATGTCTTTGCTTCTGACTTTGGAAGTCTTCAAGAACAGGCTGAATATATCCATCAGGAGTGACAGGTACAGTTGTTTACAATATATATTTTTCAAACACTGTTTTTTTTCTGTGACATATTTGCAATAAAAAGAAGCTCTTTATTAACCTTTCAATTAACAAGCAAGAAAAATAGGTCAAAGGTTATCAAACGTTGGCAGATTTACAAATTTGTGTAATATAAATTCCTGTCTTAATAAGATTATATTCCAAAATTAGTATTTGGGAACTAGCTTAGGTAAATATTATAAAGGACAACAGAAAATGAGTGTTTGTTTTACAATTTTTGTGGTTAGAGTGTTATTTAAAATAATGATCATAACTAAGAGTTAATGGGCTTTGTAAAATTCATTTTGTTTGCAGCCGTTTTGGTTTTGTTATTTGATATCCATGCTGAGCCTTTCAAGAGAGCAAACATGGTTACAACAAGTTGCAATTTTCTGTATCAATTCCTTCTTTTTTATTTTAAGTAAATCCTCTGGTTTTTCCCTTTTAGGTTGTGTTACACAGATGACACAGAACAGTGATCCAAATATATCCTGCTGATAGAAATTCATAACCCTTCAGCATAAATTTGGGTACAGAAGAGATTTCTGTGAATTTAAAGTTATTTTTCCTTCAACTTTTGTGAAAAACAAACAAACAAAAAAAACCTTTAAAAAAATACAGAGGACCCTGAAAATATATTCTGGTTTCCAGTGGAGTGATTGGATCTTGAGAAACAGGGGGGATGCTTACATTCAACAACTGAACTTGTCCATGAAATTGTCCTATGATAATAATGGGTTCCAGCAATTCTCATGCTCACTAAATAAGCTCTAAGCCCAAGGTTTTACTGAAATGGAAAAATATGCCTAGAACAGTGGTAGTCAAAGACAAATTTGAACATTGCTACAGAGGGAGAAACTTGAAGAAATCAGGAACCTCTGCTAGATATGTGCAGGCATACAACTCTGAGACTGCTCAAACACACCCCATCTCTCCAATTACTTTAACCTTTCTCTTGACAACTGTGTATCTGTGGTTTACTTTAAACCTCCCTATGTGCTGTGTATGTCTTTAGTAATATGTATTGTTATTGAAACTACAGAGGAAAGAGAAGAAACAGAGGAAATGTAGAACTGGTCTTCACAGCTGGATGTTTTATGGAGATTGTAGTATTTGGGAACACACAGAGCTGTAGGTCATTCACTTTCCTGAATTCTTCATTGTCTGTCTTTATGAAAATAACAAACTTACTTTTCCTTCTCCTCTTCCTTCTCCCTGCAGTCACAAAATAAAAATCTAGTCCTTGGGAAAGAATAGTGCATAGATGGAAACTTGTGGCTGAACCTTAGTTCACAGGTGAACGATGCAAAGATGGCTAGAAAGGAAATTAACCAAAGAATTAGGTAGGAAATCATTCTCAGTTCAAGGAACAGATGTGTTTTTGCTGTGTTCTGTTATGGTTTAAATGGCGAGATTTGGTACTCAAGTTGCAACTATACAGTTAAAATTCTTCTGATGCATTTTTATGTCACCCCCATACTGTAAAAAATCCATCCATCCATCCATCCATCCATCCATCCATCCATCCATCCACCCATCCAGCTATCCAGCCATGTGATTGTACTCATCTTCTGACTGTAGACTTTGCCTTCACGAAGTTAGACTACTCTCACAATTCTCTGCATTATTTAAATCCATCTGGAAATTAAAGCTACTGTAAAATCTGGCTGCCTCAAACCTGGCTGCTCTTCTAAGAAAGTATTGTGCCTTTATGGAGTTCAGTGCACATTTGCCATATGATCTCTATTGGCTACCAGTAGACGTTTGGGGGTTTTGAGCTTTTAAGCTCTAAATGACTGTGTACCCAAGAGACTGGCCTCCTCTTGTGTTATTTCTGAACCAGCTGCAGTCAGCAGGCATGCTGGATTCCTTTTCATGTACCAAAGAGGGAAATCTTGGCAAAGTATGGGCTATGATAGTTCATTCAGACTGCAAACACGGTCATCTAGCTAGTCTTAACTTGCTCGGTATCCTGAAATCTTTACTGTTTTGGCCTTAATGTTCAAAAGATTGTGGTACTGAGCAAAAGAAAAAAGCAAGATTATTAATGATTACAAAGGACAATCTGTCTTAATCTTTTCTTTGATGGCTTTCTAGTTGGGGACCAGATGGAATTGCTTCATATTAAATGGCACATCTTTTCTTAAGTAGAAGGAAAGACATGTTGTAAATGTTCAGCTCCCTTTAATTTAGATTCGGGCTTCTTCTGTCTACGTTGCCTAAAATTCATAGGTTATTGTGTGCTTTTTCTCCTAACTGTTGTCCATCTTCCCTTTCCCTGCCTACATCAGGCATCAGTTTAATAAATGTAGATTGAAAGAACATGAGGTAGTCTGAAGCTGGTGTACCTCTTCAACAGCTGAAGAGGAGGCATGAGGAGGTATGAGATGAGGCACAAATATTCTCCAGCTGCTATGCACAGTCTATCAAGAATCAACAACGAAACAGTGAAGTTTGGATAGGTCCTTAAGTTGTGATCAGACAAGATCAGGAAGTCACAAACAGTTTCCTAAGTCTCTCCTTTCTTTTTTTCCTTCTTTTTTATTCCCCTTCTGTTCCCAGAGTAAGGAAGCTGAAGTATAGGTTGTAATTCAATAATATAGATGGATGCTAAAAAAGACATAATGTGACTCAGAAGTATTTCGTAAGTAAGATGGAAAACGTTAAACAACAAGTACTAACTAGAAAACTGTTGCGTAATAGGGGAGAATTGCACAGGATTATGAAAAGAAGACAAAAGGAAGACTACAAAAAGAGGTAGCAAGCCAGCTATAAGGAGTAATAGTTACTAGAGGGTGGCTGGTCTTGAAATCAAAGAGTGAAATGAATTGTTTGGCACATAAGATTTAAAAAAGGATAACAACTCTGACATCTCACTAGGCATGTTAAATGTGAGAGGTATATTTCCGTTCTCATCTACAACATAATATTGCCTTAGAAAGTATTAATTTCATTTGCTTAGGAAATAGAAATGCTTTTTGATGAAGTATTTATCAGTGTCAGGCTCGGTTCTATGTTTTCTCTGCAAAATGTCATCATTCACATTTATTTTGACTTTGAATTTACATAGCAAGAGGAGACCACTATCCAGCAACAGGAGACTGTTATCCTGTAACAGTACTGTGGGGTATATGACAGACTGGGCTACTCCAGCTGACTAATAATTTAGCTGCTTCTGCTGCAGCTATCTGTACAGAGTAATTACCAGCAGTACTAATTCACACAAATCCCACTTACACAAGGGAAAGTTCATGACATCACTGGATAGCATACAAGAGAACAGTATTTGACCTCTCTCACATTGAATCACAGAAGTGAATAAAAATAGGGGAAACAATCAAAATATCAGAGTAGTGAGCTATGCAACCACAGGATATTAGCTTGTGCCAAAGACCACATTTTGCTATGACAAATGTCAAAAGATTGACGTTTTCAACACTGAATAAAAAAGCTACTGGAGCTGAAACACTTGCCAATAGCATTGCTAAGCCATTCTAAATTCACTTATGAATTGGAGGTCAATAAAGGAGCAAAACACAGAAACTGACTGTGCACAGAGCAGGGCTCAAGGCCACTTTTCTCCTCCTGCTGTGTTTACTGACAAGCCAGCACTGGAATGTGAAGTCAGGAAGCATTGCAGTGGGCACATGCTGCTTCATCTCAAATTAAAATTCCTGACAAAAGTCTCACCAAATTCAGTAGAAGGTTTCTAACTATCTGCAATGGGAATAGGATCATTCTTTAATATTTTCCATCTCCTGTCAGGCAGAGGTAAACATGTCTAGTAGAGTGCCTATGATGAAGCAGACACCTTCCAAACTATTGCAAAATTTTCTATTAAATGTCTCAGCACAGCTGATAAATGAAAATAGGTAACATATTACCATGACAGCAGAGCTTAAAGGCCTAAGAGATCACGTGTTTTTGGAACTCTGTGCTTTAGATGGGCAAAGCAGTTGTTAAGAGTGAAAATGGAGACATGGAGAAGTGGAGGGTCTTACAAAAAGTTCTCTAACTTTTTAAATTCTTCTTTTCTTGTCTAATATATTTCTTATTGCATTTTGTAGTTCCTCACAGATAAGAGAAGTGTCCCCAGATAGCATTGTGACACAGCTGTTCTCTGTGCCATGCTGTCAAGGTGAGAAGTGACATACTCTTATTTAGGGAAGAAGCATATGCCCAAAATGCCCTGCTTTGGCAGAGGCGTTGGACTGGATGATCTCCAGAGGTCCCTTCCAACCCCTACCATTCTGTGATATGCTTTCTGTGCATATACATCCGTAAACAAAGTATCTAAGTTTAATGAAATTGGGATAAGAAGCGCAAACATTGAGAATATGTACAGAACAGGTGAAATCCGACTTCTTTCCCAGTTCTAAAATCTGTTGTGGGCTGGGGAAGGAGAGGGCAGAAAGAATGGGAAAAAACTGAGGAACAGAATCACTGAAGAACCACTGTTTTCAGTAAGCACATACAGTCTTTGTAATGATATAGGAAAAATGTTAGCAAAGTTATGCAACATGGGAGTCGGGGAGGGATGGAAGAACTGGAGAAAATGGGTATGGGAAGAAAAATAATACCGTTATTCAAAAATAGGCCAGAACAAATACTTTGATCAACAACGTGAAGGTATCATTAAACACATATTATGCCTTTCATCTTAAATCATTTCTGGAATTCTATTACCAGATGGAAACTTGCACCTCCTGATAATGAGCCCCTGAAATAAATAAAGGCTAGAAAACACAGCTAGTCTTCATGCTGAAGCCATCTGGTGGTCTTTTGTTTTGATAACATTTCATACTGTGCACTTTTTAAAGCTTCCTGCCAGCCTACTTCTCTTTGCACTGTCCTGTTTTCAGAGATTCAGATTTTATGGTAATTTTCCTTATAAGTTACTAATTCTGACACCAACAAAACAGTAAACCATTTCAACAGGGATCTGACGCTAGATTTGGCTATGGTCTCATGCTAAAAGTTAAACCTTCAGACAGCTAAAAATGGAAAGGGTTCACAGTCTTATCCCAGTGTAATTTAGAACAGCTGCAGAGCAGTTCTAAACCAGTCTGTCCATCCATTTCTCAGCAAGGAAATTCCTGGGTATGACTAATGGTGGTATATGTGGGAATAATCAATGTAACATAGAAATAAAATCAATTTGTGTCCAAGTACCTATCTGGTTGGCTATAATCTACTTTGCTCCAAGATAGAAATATAAGAAATATGTTCTTCTTAAAGCAAGAAGACATAGTGCTCTAAAAAAAGGCTTTCACTTGCAAATCCTACAAGGCCCTCATGCTACACAAAATCTCCTGAAAAGCAGTATTCTAGCATCTCAGAGGTATTTAGAATATTTTTTTAAAAAAAAAAGAAAAAAATAAAAGCCAAAGCTGAAAGAGATTAGCAACCCCTAGTTGTTGAGGTAAAAACACAAATTTGCCTGACAGGACACCTACCAGACTTAGGCATTGAGAGTAGGAGAGAGCATGCCAGTGCTTGATGGGTTGCTGCATGGTGGTGGAGGAACAGAAAGTGGGAAGTCAGTGAGTGTATTGCATGAATGCCATTATTTCTGTGCTCTGAAACCCTTTCCTGCAACCTGGGAAGCATCAGAAACCCCAACTCCGTTGCTCAGCATTGAAAACTCATGAAGCAGAATTTTTAATCTGAAAATTTGGAGTAAAGTGATAACTACAGATGCACGTCTTGTAATTCAGTGCTACAGGGAATTGTGATTATTTAGAACCCATCACAATTGTGGTACTTCACAGATTACTCATGTGTCATTTTCTTGTTGAAAGCTCCGTTATTTTTTTATAATGATCTATGGTTGCCACAGATTATAAAATGCTTCTTTTTTTCTCCGAAAGAATAACTTCTTAGTTAGCTTCTTAACCTTAGCCACATGATGTAGAGCACACCTACTCTCGCTGGGGATACACAGCCGGGTTTCAGTAGTGAGGGCCACAGGTGTGTCTGAGGAGGCAGCTGGGACCACCCTGTGCCACCAGTGAAGTAGCCCACCACCCACCAGGACTCCAACCCAACAGAGGAACACATTGGTGCCTCAGCTCAAGCTTACTAAAGATAAAGGATAACAGTCACTGTGGGCAGGAGGACACACAAATGGAGACATGGGGGATGCCATATGAGTACACACAGAGGAGAATATGAGAGGCGACGTGTGGAAGGGTATATTGTTGGAGATACAGCAGGAGACCCTCTTGGAAAGAGGACTTCTATGCTAGAGGAGGTGCATCCCTGAGGGACTGTGGCTGTGGGCAACTCACACCAGGACAGAGACACCCCAAGGGACTGTGGTTATGGGTGACCCACACTAAGACAGGGATACCCAGAAGGACTGCAGCCCATGGAGAAAATCATGCCAGAGCGGACAAAGCAAGCAAGAAAGGAGATGCAGGAGAGTAAGAAGGAAAGAGCAGCAAGAAGAAGCCAGCAGGTACCGACCCCAGCCTCCTGTACCACCTGTTGCCCCACCACGGGGCCTGTGGTGAAAGCGAGGGGAGTGGAGATGAGGAAGAGGGGAGAAGTGCCTGGACTGAAGCTGAGCCTAGGGAAGGGAGAAGAAAGGACTTTCCCCTAAATGCTCATTTAATTTACTCTCTTCTTTGTTTCTCAGTACCCAAATCTGTAATTAACCATTTCTGTTAATTGGCAGTAGATTAAATTAAGTGGAATTCCCTGAGTCGATACTATTTTGCCTGCAACATTACTCTGGTGTAAAAATATTTAACTGTATTTGTTTCTGTTACTTCATTATTTCAGAGGTAACACCGGGAGTTAAAAGTAGTATTTTCACCTTATACAGAGAAACCTTTAATTGAATTGACAGAAATACATGAAAAAACACAGTTAGTTATGAGAAGTGGTGTCCCAGTGATGCTGAACTATAAATTGGGAGACAAGTGACCTGTTCTAATCTTTATCACCATTTCAGTCTGAATCTGAGCAATTTAATTCACAATTTAATTTATAGCATCTGTGTTTTCTTTCTCTGCTCCTTGCATTTCCCACTTAAAAGAGTATATACTTCTTGGGCAGTTTAACCGACTCACTAAATCTGTATATTGTGTTTCTTATGTCAGAACCGTGATCTGACTTTGGTCTGCTACATACTGCTGTAATGTGAAGTAAAAATAAAAAAGCTAATAAAACTAATACCTAAGTAAGCTAACTTATAAAAACAAGCCATACACATGTGAGATTTTTCTCTCAGGCCATGACAAAAGACAACAAATCTCTTGCTGTCATAACATGAGCTTACAAGAGAAAAAAAGTGCACGTGTATATTGATCACAGTTTGTCTGGTTTTTTTTAAGAGATTGAGATGTATTGATTCGGGATTATTCTACAGCTTCCCATTCAATCAGAGCAAAAATGGCAATTTAAGAGACAAAAATATATTTTCTTTAGAATTCCAGTTGCATAAATTTATCCCAGGTGCTTATTTCTTATATACACACCGCACCATGTAAAGGTACTCAAACTTTAAGACCATTTCCAAAAACTCTCTAGGAAAGTAAAGCAAGATCTAAGCAAAGAGTAGTGCCTTAGCTCAAATTATCATAGAATCATAGAACGTTAGGGGTTGGAAGGGACCTCTGGAGATCATCAAGTCCAACCCCCCTGCCAAGCAGGATCATAGAATTTAGGGCAGGTTACACAGGAATGCATCCAGACGGATCTTGAAAGTCTCCAGAGAAGGAGACTCCACAACCTCCCTGGGGAGCCTATTCCAGTGTTCTGTAACCCTCACAGTAAAGAAGTTCCTCCTCATGTTGAGGTGGAACTTCCTGTGCTCTAGCTTGTATCCATTGCCCCTTGTCCTATCGCAGGGAACAAGTGAAAAGAGGTTCATTATGATCTTGAAATCTCTACAGCCCAATCCTAAAGCCAGCTATATTCTGTAGGTTTTTAGACTTGCAATATTTCATGTTGACAAGACAGTTCTCTTCTTCCAGGAAACCATTAGCTATAAGTGCAACTCACATTCTTTACTTCTGCTTGGATGGTCTTAGTTTCAACTATTTTTAGGAGAAAAAGGGAGTTAAAAGTTTTCTTCCATTTGCTTTTAAGTTATGCATAAAAATCTATCCCTCACTTGAAGTTGCTAGCTTGAGTATAGTATCTGCTAACTTTGGTTGTCAGATGAATATGGATGCTGGTGGAATCTTTTTAGTCTTAATCTTTGGTTCTGATGGAAGTCTTTGAGCTTGAATGGAATCCAATTCAGCTTAATATTTAAATGGTATCTTTATATTAGAATTATGATTTTTCAGAAAATCCTTACCTGTAGTAAAATACATAAAAATGTGATTAGTTACAGAATATCTTAAAGGCACAAGTCTGAGCTGCTAAGGAAGAATTGTAGGTAATGGAATGTCAGACCCAAGTCAGTAATTAAAAGCAAATTTATCTTTCTGATAATCTATTTCTAAAGTTACTATTAAAAGTTCATTTCTTAATTTAGGCACAGAAATAATTATTAGTGTCCTTCAAGCAAATAGCAAGACAAAAGTAATTTTTTTTTTTTCATGTAATATCATTTAACCACTTTCTCAAGAATTAGGGATGATGTTATATATGTCCAAAGCCTGGGTGCTGGTGCTTTGACTGCTCATTGTTTTCTGAATGAATTTCATGATGCAGAATAACATGAAATTAAGCATTTTTAAAAAACAGAAAGAACAAATCTAGGTAAGGTACTGCTTATAAAAGACACCCCATGTACACAGAAGAATTCATGTGAAAATGTGTGCAGAGGCATTCAGTCTGCTGAAACATTTTCCATATTGCCTATTTTATGTCTTCAGTATCAAAGACTTGGAAATACCCTCTTCTTTCGGAGTAATTATTGCTTCACTGGAAGGCTTTTCTTTTCCTACTGATGCAGTAGTCAGCAATTTATAAATGCAGTCTCTGCTCTTCTGGAACACTTAGCCCTTGTGTTGCTGTCAGTCACTTTGAGCTGCAAAAGCAAAGTAATTCAGAAGGGACCAAATAGATAATATGTGGCTTACCTGGTCATCCAGTGTGCACAAGGAATCAAGTATGTTTTATTCAGACAGCATGTAATGCAAAGCCTTCAAACAATTTCAACTTAAATTCAAAATCTTTTAGAAGAAAGAGGTATGACTGAGCAGCAGTGTTGTAAAACCCCATTTACAGAAGCTTAGTACTATCAGATGAAAAATACCATTTGGATGAAATTTCCAATTCTTATTGTCAGTCCAAAGGTTTGGAATGTGTGTTTGTGAGAATAGTTGGTAAAACTCTATTCATTTATCCTAAGACAAAGTGTTTTTCAGCTGCTTTTCATCTCCTGCCTTCCATATTCCTCTCCTCAGTGAAATGAAGTACTGTCATCTGTTAAAAAAAAAAAAAAAAAGCCAAATACATCTTGATAGATGAAGCAGAAATAAGAGGAGGAGCTCACACAACACAGAGAGGTGGCTGGAAGCATGAGAGAATTGTTTATCCAAAGTGAGGAGAGAGGGTGAAAGAAGGTATTTTGGTGTGTTTAAGGAAAAACCGTTGCAAAACAAAGCAATAAATAATATAAAATTTAATCCATATGCACAGTATTATTTTTCCTGAAAAGTGTTGTACTAACATCTGCATTCCTGCCAATTCTTATGAAGGATATGTGGGATATATGTCATACAATTAAGTATGAGCTTTATAGAGTTATACAAAAGAAATCCCGGTTTGCTTCTTGTTGCTGTTGGTGGTTTCTAGCAACTAAACAGTAGCAGATCATAATGAAGCTATTTTTTTTTTCTTTTTTTTAAAGCAGGTTTGCAATTTTTAGATGCTGAATTACACCTCTGAAAAAGAAGGTAGGTACAAGATTACTGGCTAATACTATGATCATTCCAGTCAGCAGTCGGGAGCTATGATCTTGGCATACCAGACGTTACTAAGTTGTATATCATCTACGATCATGTAGATGATTTGTGCCACTACACTAGTGAAGAGGAGATGGCAGAGGAGACAACATTAGGATACAAGCCATTGTAAAGTCAATTATCTTGTCTAAGTAGATTCAGCTCTCTCTATAGTCAAAGAGAGACAAGGAGATGAGGGGAACATTCTTGTAAGGTAACTCATCTAATCACAGAAACGGTATCTAAGATAGACACTTCCAGAGAAATTTGATGTGCATAACTAGCTTCAGCTAGATCCTTAATTTTTACCTGGTGAGAATTACACAAAGTGACAGCCACTCTACCTGTACAAGCTTTCACTGCAATTTACTTTAGCCAGGGTGTACTGAAGTCTGTGATCCATCATATCATATCATACCATGTCTTATTTGGGATAGTTAAAGGTTCTTCAGGTATGCTTGTACACCTTGCAGTCAGACATGTAAACACAGCATCATTCTGTCTGATATAGACCCAGGTGAAATAAATAACATCTTTATGAAAGAGACCATTCCAGTAACCTGATTGAGACTGATGCTGCATTTAAAGGGAAAAGAGTTCTTCAGAAATAAGTGCAGCAGCTAGTGTTTGTAAGACACTTTCAGAAACGGTTGTCTTAAATAAAGTCTGAAGTTATTTGAGTAGGTTGAGAATTTGGGGCTGTTTCTACAAACTGAAATAATACTTAGCCAAGATTCTTGGAGGTACTGAAAACAGACTTATGAGCTGTTTAGGAATATATAATTAATTATTAAAATATAATTTGCACCAGAAACATGGAAGATGGCCAATGAATCCTTACTCTTCCTCTGAGGTATTAATAATCAGTTTTAGATTTGCAAGGGCCAGGTAAAAACAGTTTAAAAAAAATCATTAGGACTTTCATACAGCATCCAAATATCTGTAATAATCCATTGTTAAATGAGTGAAGTATCTGTTCTCTCTGGTTTTATTTTACAGAAGACCATATTCAAAAGGCATATGGAACTGCAAGTCACTGTTAACAAAGCCAACACTCCACAGTTAGACAAACCCCCCGTGGCAGAGGAGACATAAATCTTCACAGAGCCTTCAAAACCTGCCCTTAAAGCTGTAGAGGAAACAAAAACAACTGGGGTTTTTTTGGTTGAGCTTTTCAACCACCTTTGCCAATCTCTGTCATGCATTCATGAGTGCTGTCACACTCATTGAGTAAAGGTTTTCTGCATTTCCAGGAAGCTATAGATATGCTGGTAATACAGACCATTCAGATACGAAGTCTAAACCATCATGAGCCAATTTAATTCCTTGAATATGTCCTTACTGTCAAGATATATGTACTCACCAGGAAAGTGCTGCATCTACCATGCTGCATCTCTATTGCTGGCTAACAAACCTCACCAATGAAGGCAATACCCTTGGAGTTCGTGAATATTGTACAGACTTGCAGAGACTGCTACAACAGCCACACAGCCAGAATCCTCAACTCTTACCCAGAAGTCCTCAAATTCTGTCTTGTTAAAATTTCTAGCTGTTGGTGGAAATGTTGATTCCATTGAAACAGAGACATGGTAGCCTTCTGCGAACATTTGGTTAGTGCAGTGCTGTGATAAGATTCTACAGCCTGCAGGTTTATGTTAATAAATATGTTACTAAATGTTAACATGCCATGTTAATAGTAAGTAAATATTCTGCATGAGCAATTACTTGCAATTATGAAATATTTAATAATTAATCTTATTTTTTGTATTGCAACATCGGGCAATATTGGCTAGAAGAGTAAACTACAGGTAGAAAACTTCTTTGTTACTGATTGCTGTATTTTTGTCCAACTTTATAGAAAACTAGTGAGCTATGACAGTTCCCTTTTTTCTCTCCCTACTCTCAATGCAATTTGAGTATTTTAGTGTTCAACCTCTTTTTGTAATTTAAACTGATACCATTACATTAAGTGCATGAGTGGGTCAGTACAGCATCTCAAGCTAATTTATAGCCTCTGGCAAATACTGACTCCCAAAGTTTCATACCAGTGCCAAATTTCTGTAACAATTTCTTTTTCAAGCCACCTTCAATTATAAGGAATTTATAATATATTGTAGAAGGCCGTTAATTTTAAGTGGGGTGTCAATTCATACAGTCTACTTACTGGTTGCAACAATTCTAAACTGATCTTTTAAGGGGATAAAACAAATCCTGAACTCTTCATTCTTACAGTCTTATGACCCAAATGCTGGGGCAAAACAGTAAATTCTCACATAACTGCAACCCTGCTCTCTGCATAGGTGTGTCCTAGAACTTAGTGACAGAAAGAGTCACTAAGTGGGGTGGCATCTCAGCCCCATTAAAGTCAGTGGCAGAAGTACTGACTTCAGTAGGGATTTTGCTGATACAATAGATCTCTTTGTCCGTGTGGTATTTCTTTTCAGTCTGTATGCTGTGGGGCATTGTCCTTCATACAGTCCCAGCCCACACACTATTTTAAGGATAAAAGACTGCCTTTCCTAGCATAAAAAAACATTTCCCATTAGTTCCTTTTTACTCTTTTTTTTATACTGCTAACCCACATATCCATACTCATCTTAAAAGGTATAGATAAAAGGCAGGAGAAGATAGAAGATGACAATAGGACAGTGGAGCACAACTAATCCATGGCACACCTGGTTGAACTATGGGTTCCTACTGCCTATCAAATTCTAATCAACTTTGTATGTTGGAATAGCCTTGGCCAAAGAGCACTATACTTTCTTCTTCAGCATAATCAAAGCTTGAATCCTTGTCATGCTGTCGCAGTTCCTATTGTAGTACCTGATTTAGGTTTTGCTTTGTCTCATATCATAAGTACACTTGAAGAGCCCTTTATCCTCAGGATTTCATTAGATGAAACAAACAGGTGCCTACACTGCACACTTCTAAGAAATTAAAGTCGTAGTTGTTTGGAGAGAGAAAAAGAACTCATTCAGATGCACCTTTATACACATATGGAAATATTTAGCTACTCGTCACAGACAAATTCTATAGATTTGGCACAATACACAGTAGTAAGACTGCAGAATTTCATAAAACCTGCAAGTATGTAGTCAAAAACGTTTACAGGACATACATTTAAAACTGCCAGGAACAGGAATACTGCATCTCAATATTTTGTTTGCAGATTTTTTTTTCATTGTCACCTTTTAAAGCAAAGTATAAATTCAAGATGAACTGATGTCAGAAAGTTGGCCAAGTAAGGAACTAATTTATATAAACTCACATACTAGATAGCAAGCATATGGCTTTTACTGTAAAATGCATAAAAAGCACCTAAAACCAGTATTTATGTTAGACACTAGAGATTCAGTTATCAGGTTTTACAGTGATCCCTGTCACTTTATTTTTAGCAGCTCTCTATTATATATCCTCCACTGAGTACTTATTTTCCCCAGGTAGCTGAAATTCCAAGATTTTTTTGTCATCAATCAAGTCCTGCAGAATGATAGAAAATAAAATAAGACTCTTTTTGAGGCAGCTGATATATATCTGATTTCCTGCAGTTGTCACATAAACAGAATTTGTTTAAACAGATAAACCAACTTAAGGAAGAGAAGCGCAAGTTAAGAATTGCAGCTGCGGTCCTACAGTGGGATCTCTCCCTGTGAGATCACAGCAAGAGTGGAGCCTTGCTCATAAAATCTTTGTAGTGAAAGGATACGATAGAATTGTCAGTAAAGATACAACACTGAGCTAATCTCTCAAATGGTGGAGCTGGGAATTCATTTAATTATCACATTTTTAAGAGTGCACTCTGTGAATATTCTTTAGAGATTTAAATTATTGCCAAGGTGTCCATCATGATAAATCTCTCTCTTTTTTTTTTTTTTTTGTAACTGTGAAATGGAGGAATTAGTTCATTTATATCCATTTATCTAATTTGTCTAATGGATATAAATGTGAGCAAAATACGATTTGTTACAAATCCTTGATATAAATCTTTTTAGTAATTATATCAAGTAGTCATATCATTCAAACTTTTCTTCCATTATTTTATATATGCTGCACTTCCAGGGTCATCTTCAATGAGATGCGGCCGAGGATAATTTTGCTTCTTCATATAGCTATTCCACTGTATAGTAATTGCTTTCAAAATTTTGATGCAGAAAATTAAATGGTTTTAAGAATTAACTCCTGCCTAACACAAACTTTTAAAAGAGTAAAAATAAACTTATTAGAATATATGCATTAGTTTTAAATGTGGGCTTAATGTCTAAAAGTGATGAATGTTCCTTTGTTATACTTTTACTACCCAGGCAGTGTAACCAGATTTTTGCAGATTTATGTCTTTTTGTACATTCCACTTCCAGCTATTTGTGTCCAGACTGTGTTCACCAGAACCAAGTAACTTGTTATCCCTTAAGCATGGTTTTTCCAAAATAAATAGGTTTCTCAGTGTCCACCACTAAATGGTTAGAGACAACTTATTTCTCAACAATTCCATGTGCATGTGTGCTCCAACACCATCTGAAAACTTCTGGCCATTCTGCCAACATATATTTTTTAAACACTCCTAATGGAACAGATGATACAATAGCTAATGCCTGGGGCAGATGTTCCCATGCTCCCTGTTTCCTGGGAAAGAAGTTATGAGCTCAAACAGCAACAAGGAAGACTTAAGAGAGACATGAGGAAGGTAAAAAGTCTAATCTAAGAGTACCCACATACTGTAGCAGACTCCCTGGTGGTGAGTCTGTGGGGTGCATTAAGAAGAGTGTGGCCAGCAGGTTGAGGGAGCTTCTCTTCCCTCTCTACTCTGCCCTAGTGAGGTCACATCTGGAGTACTCTGTCCAGTTCTGGGCTCCCCTGTTCAAGAAAGACAGGTTACTACCGGAGAGAATCCAACAGAAGGCTACAAAGATGAGTAGGGGACTGGAACACCACTCTTATGGGGAAAGGCTGGCTCTGTTCAGTCCAGAGAACACTGAGAGGGGATTTTATAAATGTTTATAAATATCTAAAGTGCAAGGGTCAAGAGGATGGGGCCAGTCTCTTTTCAGTGGTGGCCAGTGATAGGACAAGAGGCAACAGACACGAACTGGAGCACAGGAAGTTCCACTTAAACATAAGGAGAAACTTCTGTACTGTGAGGGTGACAGAGCACTGGAACAGGCTGCCCAGAGGAGTTAGGGAGTCTCCTTTTCTGGAGACTTCCAAAACCTGCCTGGACGCCTTCCTGTGCAACCTGCTCTAGATGAACCTCCTTTGGCAGAGGAGTTGGACTCGATGATCTCCACAGGTCCCTTCCAACTCCTATCATCCTGTGATTCTGTGGGTGCTAAGTGAATGATGTGACTTCAGAGGTTGTCTCTTCCACTCATGCAATTAGTAGTCACTTGGAGATGCTGTCATAGCAGAAAAATTAGTTTCACAGATGACTGGTGAGCATGTTCCCCTGGAAAGTAAAAAGATTAGTGTTTCAGTCCCTTCTTTAGTAGATAAATGATTGTGTATCCTCAGTAACATAGACACTGCAAAAAACCATGTCATTCAATGAGAATATGGGCAACAGTCCTTACAACAAAAATAATTTGCCCGTTTTGCTGACTGTCTTGGAAATAATTTCCGGGCATGTTCTACCATAAGCTAAGAACACTTATTCTCCGTTCCTACTTCCTTGTAGTCCAGAATCATTATTTATTATCTGGGGACTGCCCAGTGACCCCAGCTGAAATTTCTCTGAAAAAGACACATTGCAAGTAGAAGTCTTTTCTGTCAACCACTTTGCTGAACTGCAAATGAAAACTGACTCCACTTAAAATACTGAAAGATTCATGATCAATGTTTGTCTACTGGCAGAATGCCCAAGAGAGAACAAACAGTGTAAATCATATTGTGAAATTTGCCCCTCTATGACATTATCATTTCTTTAAGGCAAAATCCTGTAGGAAAGCAAGTAAGTACTACCTTAGTGCTGACTGACCTTAGTTCTGACTGACCATAGTCTCATGAGTTTTTCACAGAGGAGGCACAATATGGTATGAAAGAGCGCATTGCCTCGAAAGACCATTCATCTCAAATATATGTCTCAATCCAGCTCATCTGCATTAATCTACAACCATTGCAGCCATTTATAATGGGATTCTTCAGACAGTGAATGAATCACAGGGGATCTTTAGAGGATCATTCAGCTGAAGACAGGCCAGAAGAAGATTTTGAGGCCATGCACCTAGATTTTCTCAGTCCAGCTCAGCTTGTCTACATTCTTTCTCAATTCATCTGTTCTACTACATCTAATTACCTCCAATTCAGTTCATTAAAATGGGATCCCTAAGATAGGAAAGAACCAAAGACATCTTTGGATAACTAGTTGTCTGAAAACAGGCAAAATAATTTTATATTGGCTAATATCCCACTCTCATGCAACAATGGCTAGATTTTTCGCTCAAGAAATTCAGATACTGCTTCTCCCTCTCAAGTATGGTTTCCATGTACATACATTCACAGTTCCAAGACAATGGTTGCCATCCTTGCTGACCAAGCTATGTCTCAGCCTACCAGTATGTGTTCATGGATCAGCTCACCTCCATTTTGCAGGAACAGCATGAAGCAAGGCTTGAAGAAGAGTTCTATCTCTAGACAGACTTTCTACTAAGCAATTTTCTTTTTCACCCTTCTCAGTATATATTTTTTGCCGTGTGCTCCATCAAGTACCACATATGGGCAATAATAATAATCTAAAAATTGGGGAAGCTGCCAAGACAATACTTAGGAAAGAATATGCAGATTATAGCGGTTCACAAGCTGACATATGCTTGCAATGTTATGCTGCTGATGTTGGAAAAAAAAACAAAAAACAAAAGAAATGAAATCCAAAGATCACATTGGGATGTATAAACAGGCGGGTAGTTTGCAAAATGCATTAGCAGTAAGGCCCATAAAGACAGTGTACCTCAGAAGAAGTGTATTTGTTGAGGAGCAACCTTAAGGAAAAGTGTTTGTCCGTATACCTGCTCTCAGAACAGAAGCTCTAATTGGCGCACTGCTGCTTTTTCTGGGAATAGTCTTGGGAGACATTAAGCTAAGGGTGACTGAAGTTTCAGCAGATCTTGTTGCCCATTGTCTGAGTTTACTTTTTCTTGAAATACAGTTCTTCCTTTTGCCAGTGTCTGTGAATCATGCATTCTTACCATACTCACCATCACTGTTGTTGCCCAAACTATTCTTACTTTTTGAGTCTCAACCACTTCTCTCCAACTCAGCTCTCCAGCAGCTGTAGATCTGTCAATATTGTGTACCTCAGATGAAGTTTTTGAAACTTAGCATTTCCTTCTCCCTCCCACCTGTCATTCTGGACAAGCTATACACTTCTTATGAAGCAGCCAGCCGTCAAGAGTTACCTCACAACCTTTTTATGATGCCAGTTCAGTCACAGTTCTGGTCATGCATTAAGCATCCTAGTACATCCCATTAAGCATCCCATCTTGCTTATTTATCACATTTCTTGCATTACTATCCAGGCATATAAGTTTGATGGATAAATTTAAACATTATAGAGAAATAGGAAAAAGCATAAAAAAAAAAAGACAGTGGATCAATCTCCCCTACATTTAGACCTTCAAAGCTGTTGTGTGGCCTTTCAGATGCTGCTCTCTGCTAGTAGTCTAAAGCATTAGTCACTAGATTAGCACAAAGGTACACAAAGTTGCATGTTCCCTTTCTCATGAGGCAGAACATACCCATGGTCAACACGGTATTATTACATGTTCAAGAAAGCCAAAAGCATCTTGGTAACACCATTTCACAGCACTCATTTTCCCTGAATCTCACATGCGAGAACTGAAGAGAACATGTCTCAATCTCTCTGTTCTCACCTCTGTTCCTAGAGTCTGGTAGCAAAACTAAATTGATAATATACAACTGAAAAAAATACAGCATGCATATTCATAATGCATGTTTCATTAAATAAGTGCTCATAATGTTTATTTAATAATATGACTATTCATAACACATGTAGCATTCATTATGCTATATATTCACAATTTTTTCTGGCATTTCCTACCTTTGAAAATGTGACTATGTAAAAGTAATGAAGTTGTTTAATGTGGTACTGTGTAATAGTACACATCCTGTTAAAGGAACATTTTCAAACATAATTTCAGATCTGGCCACAAAAACCCAAAAGAAATGTGTAATATTAGCTGACTTAGTCAAGAAACTTCTTTATATTGGGATATTCTTATTCTGAACTGGAGCCATATAGGTGTGGCCAGAAGGACATCATAAAATTTGACTGTATATATCACAGAGAAAGAATTCATGAATTTCAGGCCGACATGTTCTGTTTAAGTTATGCATTTTTTTAAATTTAATTACAAAGATCAATAATGGATAGAAAGGAGAAATTAAAGTGTCATTTTCATTCAATATTAACAAATCAATATTAGCCTACATTAATAGTGGTCTCTGAAGGCAAAGTTCACTGCAAAGATACAGAGGATGAGCAACCAGTTGAATGAAGTCACCTGCTGGACTAACAGAACTGCAATTTATCCACTGGCATTTCACTATGCAATTTCCTAGCCTTCACTTACAATGACTTTTGCTCACTTCAGCAGTGCAGGCCTCTAACCCATTAGATCTGACAGTCACAGATGGTTTCACAGTAGTTTTTTTCTGGTATACTGGCTACAAAAGCTGATTTGGATCGGAATCAAGCTGTTTATTGCTGAGTATGATGTAACACACTGATGGTGGTGAATCAATTAGGTGTTTCTGCAATAGCCTGCATAGCATTTACTGCCAAGTTAGTGAAATGATTAAGTAGAAAATCTGGAATCTATTTTTCTCAGGTGACTAGAGAGAACATTACCTTTTATAATCATCTGGAGCTCCCCACAAGCAATCCAAATTTACGGCAATATAGGCAGGAGGCTCATCAGCTGATGGGTATAATGGATGAATTATGTGCTAGTCATAGTAAATCTGGGTGTATTGTCATACCCTGCACTCCAGTGACCAGATTGTCACAGACTGTTTGCATACCTTTCCTCTTCCTCAGGCCCAGGCATACTTCGTCTTGAGTATATAGCTGATGCAACAACAGTATGTGCTTGTCCCTGCATCTCTTTTTCTGTAGAAAATAATTGAAAACCTGGCAAAGACAGAGACATTTCCATATGCCTTAGAACATACTTTTGATGTCTTCTATTTTTCTACTTTGTACACTCAGAAATGTATCTACTACAGAATAACCTCCCTTTGCTTTGTTCATTACTTTTCATTACTTCTGAACAAAATGAATTTAGCCCAGATTCTGTCAACATACTAATCCCCATATTGCTAAAGTCTAATATGAGATAATGAGCTGTTCATTAATCTCTGGACTGGAACTCAGTAATTGGCGTTGGACTGAGTATTGGGCTTAAACTTACCAGTAGTATTGAGAGTATTTGCTTATTATAGAAATCACAGCCCTGAAAATGTGACTACCAGAAAAGCAAGTAACCAAACAACCAAAACAATTTAAAAAAAAAATCACAGCACTGTAATATAATATGGTCTTTCAGAATTCCCTCCTTATGCCATTGGGATATTTGGTATATAGATTCTGCTGATTGAGTACAACATTCAAACCCTGGAAAGTGTTCAGATGTTGTCTTATACCTTTATAATAATTACATGTTGAACATGGTAGGTCCTAAGTCATTGTTAAAGATTGTCATTCCTGGTTTTGTCCTTTCTACTGCCAGAGTACAACAAATATTTAATGGTGTTAATTAGAAAATAAACAAATTATCGATTATAATTGATTCCTTAAACATAGAGAGTATGTGCAAAGAAAGTTGGTTAAGAGCCCTATATGGTTGATAAAATGGAAATGCATAAAGAGAATCCCTTAGCATACATTCTCATCTAAACAGAAGCTCTATGTTTAGCTCCTTTTAAAGAGCACAGAGCACTTTCTCAATGAAGGTGAGCTATAGAGATTGGTTTTCTTATTTTCTTCTCATTTGGTCAAATTTATGGAAAAGATAAAGAGACATGCCGTACCATCCATTGCATGTATATTCTCCCCAAACATGACTATTATATTTCTCTGTTTTTAACCCACTAGGTACTTGTAGCTATATTCTATGCGCTCCTTTCTTTTAGTACACCAGCCACTTGATAGAAAAAAGTCCCCCGGAACAAAGTCTTATTGCAATAGCCAGTCATACTAGTGAATACTAATCTGCGTCTAACATTACTTAGATGCAAATAAAATTCAAATAAACATGCTTAGGCTCCAAATTCCCTTCCTCCTGGTCATTAGTGGCTCAATTCCAAACATGTTGATGAAAAAATCCTCAAAAGCCATAGTAGTCTTTGGACTGAGCTGTCAAATAACCACATTATAAATTATGTTCTTTTTTACAGTCTCTTTCCTTTTGACTCAACAGCAGAAAATCAGGCTATTCACAATGCTTACCTCACAGAGCATATATTCTGCAACAGGAATGAATCTACATTTCAGGTACATAACCCTGGGGCAAAAGGAAGGGATTGAGTTCAATGCCTTTATATATTCATTGGAGAGACAAAAGAGGTTTTGATTATACCTTCCATCATCAGAGAAGATGTAATATAAAGTGGACTCCCTTAGCCAATGCTTTTAGAAAAGCCAAGAGCCTGTGGAAGATGATCCAGACCACTTAATGTAGGTATCCATCTCTTTCCATTGGCAGTATATTAATTCTATAGGAAAGGCTACAGTGACTGTAGCTACATGTGATACAGGCTATCTAGAGGTACTAATCCATTCTAAAATAATAGGTAAGGGTTAACTCAAAGCATGGTTTATTCTTTTTGTAACAGAAGATGGTGATGGATCTTATTATTTTCATAGAATCTAGAATTATGATTGGAAAGGACCACCAGGGTCATCAAGTCCAACCTTCATACTAACATCTCTCTAGCCACTAGACCATAGCCTCAAGTGCTACATCTACTCATTTTTTAAAGACCTCCAGTGATGGTGACTCCACCACCTCCCTGGGCAATCTGTTCCAGTGCCCAACCACTCTCTCAGCAAAGAATTTCTCCCTAATATCCAAGATAAACCTCTCCTGATGCAACTTGAGGCCATTTCCTCTCATTCTATCATTAGTAATTTGGGAGAAGAGACCAACATCGACCTTGCTACAACCTCCTTTTAGGTAGTTGTAGAGAGCAATAAAGTCTCCTCTCAGTCTCCTCTTCTCTCGACTAAAGAGCCCTGTTCCCTCAGTCACTCTTCGTAAGACATACTTTTCAGACCCCTCACCAGCTTCACTGCCCTTCTCTGGGCACCTCAATGTCCTTCTTGTACTGTGGTGCCCAGAACTGGACACAGTACTCAAGGTGTGGTCTCATTTTCTCAATAGCTTTGCACTTAGAAAACTTACTTCAGAAATGTAGACCTCAGCTGCAGGATCTCTACCTGTGGGTAGTGAAGCAAAACCAAAGTTTCCTACATCCTAGTATCCATGGCACTGGTCTAGGAGCAACCCTTGTGCTCTAGCCTGTTCTGTTTTGGACCATTAACTGTTTTGGTCACCATCTCTTGAAGCAGGTCACTGCATTTGGTTTAAAATAGTTATAGAGCCTAAATTTCACTTGAATTTCACAGCCTTTATTGGAAAGTTAATTCATCTGAAGTCTTATAAGGTAAAATTTGAAAATTTTACTAGGAGTAAGGCAAAACTGTAGCTCTCTCCTACCTAATCTATGAAACCTAAAGAATCAGGTGTCCTCTTTCCAACATTCCTGCTCCATGATCTTGTATTCCTGGTAACACAATGACTCAACCTGAACAGCATCACTAGCCCATCAGGCACTCCACATATCTGACCACCAATGCATATACCTGCTAAGCTTGAGATATGCTCAGAACCCAGGTTTCCTCTTCCCAGACAAGTATTTTAGTTAATGTCGTACAAAGGTTGAAATATCCCATCACTATTAACTGAGATGCTTATGCAGTAAAGCATCACTGAAAACACATGAAAAGTATCCCATGTCTACATCTGGCCTATTAAGGGGAGATTTGACTCTGTGCTGACTGGGGAGGGTACACACCTTTAAAGGAGTCTGCACAATCATGGCAGAGAAACTATTCCCCTAAACCTGCTCCCCTCCTTCTCTGTTTTGCAGAATACTAAACAAAAGAATCACATTGTCCCTTCACATCATCTAAGAAGTTCTTATGCACATACGCTGTACTCTTGTCATTTCTGTCACTGGCATCTGTTCCGATAGTCAAAAAATTTTTGGACCACATAAAGCCACAATAAGTTACAATATAAATCAAATTGACATGGGACAAAACATCACGTTGTTGCACATTTTCTGAATGAATAGTATATTATATATGGTGTTGTTCAAAACTCAGATCTTTTTCTTTGCAGTTTTTTAAAGATAATTTTTTTAAATCACACTTTTTGGCAATTACCTTGTTACTTTGCCTGTCTAGCTTTATTTGCCCTAAAATGGTAAGTGTATCTTCTGAAGCAAGTTCAGTGACCTGACTACAATTGATTGCAGTTTCCGCTACCACAATTATGCTGAGCTTTGCAACTGAAATTAGAATATACCAATTAAAAGCTTCATCAAGTTGTAATGTATCAAAAATAGGTCTATAACAGATTCTCTTTCTTCATGTTTGTAACTACATTTAGTGGTTCATAAACCACAGAACTTACTGCAATTCCTAATTATGAGAAGGTCACAAGATTTGGTTTAATTAGCTAGTGTCACAGAATGTATTCATTTACTGCAGTAAGTTATGGCCAGGCTGCACTAGTCTGCATATAAACACAGTATTCACTAAGAAAACTTGGTGGTCTGAAAAATGTTTTCTAGGGCTCGTGTCTGCTGTGTAACAATTCGTGTCACCATTTTTCTTAGGCTCTCTGGCCTCCTCTGCCAGAGAATATATTGGTTTATACAGAATTTGGCTATGATATATGTAGTGGCCACTACATACAGTTTGAACTAAGCAAAGTAATAAAAAGTTGGAGCTTTGATGATCTAAAATTAAGGGAGAAACAAAGTATAATCTGTTATGTCTAGATAATAAAAGACATTGGGCTCAAACTTCAGCTCATTCAATAACCACTAGAGAGATTCTATTGTTTATTCACAGCACTGAACACATGATAATGACTTCACAAAGGATGAGTACTAGAGCTTTCAAAATGTCATCTTGTTCTAAGCCATTGCTGAAGTCAGGACAATAGATTAAATTAGAAAACAGTCTTTTATTCTCATGGTTCTTAATAGTCTTTTATTCTCATGGTTCTTTTCTTTACTTTCCTGAAATACATATGTAAGGGTCAGGTTCAATGAATGAAATTCAGAGTAGACTACCAAAACTAAAACCAGAGTCCTGAAAAACCTCCCTCATCAATGCTTTTGAAATTTGGTACCACTTGAACTTCTAAAACCTCTTGCTTCATGACTCTGAATATACTCAGAAGCTACAAAGTTAGACATGTCTAAGAACTCATGGCCAAGAGCAACCATGGCTCAAGTTCCAAAAATCTAGCTAACCCTTTGACTAAGCTTGTGGAGGCATCTCCTCCTGTAATTACTCACTGAGGATGGATGTTTAATACACTGACAGGCTCAAAATCCCCAGAAAATGTGCCAACAATCTTTCGGGTTTTTTCTTTTAAATAATAACCAGAAATAAAACCACACACTGTGGAAGTCACCCACACAATGCAGAACTCCTTTCTACAGGGACTAGGATGCATTGATGCTGTCTATGAGAGCACTAAGAACTTTTGTTAATGACTGCCTTGGCAATATATGAGGGACAGGAGAGGAAGAAAGGGAAGAAAGTTTCACCATGAACTGTATTGTTTGACTTTAGTTTGTCCAAATAAAAAAACTGTTCTCAATTAATTGTTTCTAATAATCTTTGTGTATAGACTGTCTTTATTGTAGTGTACATGGACCTTCACTTTGATATAATTCACTTTGGAAATGAAAAATTTCTTTGTATTAGAGCAGAACAGTTACATCTCACTTAACTGCCAGCACAGGAACATTTAATTTTAGAATAAAGCACTAGTTTATTTTTAATTATTTTGCAAGTGGAATGTGTAGTATTGATGAAATCCTGAATTGTTTGAGAGGTCAAATACAGTCTCCCTAGGATTGTTGCAAATAGTGTTTTTGCACAGTGCATTTTTTTTTTCGTAGCAGTAGTGCACCCTTTCTGCTCCATTCTGTGCCAGTAAGGGGACAGCACACATTTGCGGCAACTCATTGAACAGCAAGAGTAACAGAAGTTTGGAAAACATGGCCACTAAGGTTCAGTGAAAGAACTAGATTTGTTCAGCCAATGAAAAAGAATATTCTTGATACAGGTCTTGATACATTTTATCTGAGATAAAGAAATGAGGGTGCTATAAAGAAATGAGGGTGTTAAAATTTTTTTAAGTTTTAAACTTTCTAAGAGAAGTCTGAAAAGTTGTGAGAACTATTTATTCTGAATATTTCAGTTACAGTGTAATTTCTTCAAAATAGTTCTGATTTCCAAAGATTTGTATTTTAAGTAGTCTAAAGAAAAAAAAATTGCTCCTGAACTATAATAAATTGCCTTCTCCTAGAAGTGATATGAATTATCATTACCAGATTTATATGTAATCTGAATTTCTTATCAAGGAAGTTAATATCCATCAGCAAAGTTAAATGACTGCAGAGCTGTCCAAGCATGTACTACTTGTTAGACATTCTTTCACTGTTCTTAAAATAAATTTTCACCATAGGCTTGAAGAAATCCACTGAACTCAAAAGAAATACCTTCCAGTTTCCTGCAGACAAAAATCTAAAAACTGATTAACTGTTAAGACTTACAGATCTCACATCAAGATGAAGTTTGCAATGCAATTATGATTATGATTGCATTTTATCTTTGATGGTAGTTGCCAACAACTACAAGTACTGAACTTTTTAAATGAAGAAGTACTTTTCCTGTTCTCATTATTCAGGAGATGCTTTCAACATTTTTCCTTAGGATTGAAGATCAAATTGTTAAATTCTTAAAAATAACTATTCTTAAAAATAACTATTCTTAAAAATAACTACTAGTGCCTAACATTTTTTATTATTTCTTCCAATTGACGTGGTCATATGAGTGTTCTCATGCTATCATTCATTATAGGCAAAAACAATTCACTTCCATTAGAGAATAACCTAAATCAGGAGTGGTAGCTTGATGTTTTGAAGAACAGCAAAGATCTAGAAGGAAAAAAATGTTAGAAAAAACAATGTCCCTACATTTTCAGTGCAGAAAAAGTTCTATCACAAAGTGGCTAGCTAGTTCAAACTCTGTATATATTTCTATATACATCATTTTCTGTATATAACTTCTACTTTTCCTACTGCAATGTAAGGCAGCAAAACATACTTTGTGGTGGACTCTTGCCTTCAGAATGACACCTGCATTATCCACTCATTTTGAATTAGTCTTTTATCTTTGGTCTACCAGCATTCCTGGAGAACTCAAATTCTTAATTTATTCCTTTGCTTGACAAGAACTGGCTGCCATAAACCAAATCTGCAGAGCAGTATTGGGTCTCAGTAACACAGGCACCTCTACTGGCAGAAGTGGAAGTGTGTAGACCCCTTATCAAGGCAGAAAATCTCACATCCATTAGATCTCCCTCAAAATTAAAAAAAATAATTAGGACTCATAAATGTGGAGAAGGAGGAAGAGATTCATAAAACTAAGTGCAGGACAATTAGAAAGACACATTTGTACCATAAGAACTGGTGTTTAATAACGCATCTCTAAAGCTATCAGGTGCACACACTAAAAGGAGGGTCTAGAGATACACTGGAATTTATTGTTTCAGCCACACAAGTGCAACTGAAAAAGAGCGGCATAGCTCTCTAGACTCTCTACTGGTTCATATGGAAAGCTTTCCTGTTTTGAATTTGTAGCCTGTACCTGTTCTGTTCTATCAGTGATGGTTGTATCAGTCATGGGAAAAAAAACTTACCTGCAGCATTGTCAACACCTTGGTGTGACAGCAAAAACAAAATATGGTCAGGGATACAACTAAGGGGTTTGAAGGAAATTATTTTTTTTCATGAACAAGCAGCAGCCCCCCTAAAGATACATATTTGACCTCGCTCAAATGCACAGAATGGTTGCAATACCAGTGTCGACTGGCAAGTGTTGACTGAGCTGAGAGTCTGAAACCTGCTCCGCAGATGTCCTTATGCTGCAAAAGGTTAAAAGTAAGAAGGCAGGTCATAAACTTGGTCATATAGCATTTTATTATTGGCACTGACACTAGCACTGTTCATCAGACCTTCTTACCACTAGGACAATATTGTCATGTTGCAGATGGGGTCTCATTAGGCTTGTAAGCAGGTAGAATAGGCTTATATATTGTTATTTTGGGTGTGCTCACCTGAAGATGGTAGCTTGCTGCCACAGCCTATTAGCCAGCTGGCCAGAAAGGGATTGTGACCCAAAGTCGAGATCATTTTCCCAAACTGTGTGAGCAGGTGGACAGAAGGTTAAATAAAGCGGGCTCTGACTCTAGGGGTTTCTTCTAAAGGCTATAGACTTCTTTTCCATGAGCCTTTTTTTTTTTCCAGGTATGCTCTGATTTGCCTAATGTGAAGCAGTAACATGTTGACAATTTAAATAAAAATCAATATTAAAATAAAAAAAAAAGAGATAAAAAAATAAAGAACTTCTGAGAATAAACTTCCATTAAACTGCCAGATAGAGACATAATGAAGAAAACTTATGACTCCAAAAAAAAGTGACAAAGGGGAGATGAATCTCGGGCACAGTACCAGAGTGCTTGACTCTGAAGTTATGTTATATACGACTGTTGCTGTGCAGGAAAGTATGCTAAGGATATATCTTTGACACCATAGCAACAAGGAAAATAGCCTCATCTAGTCTCAAATCATGATTGTCCATGTGCGTTCTTGCAAGTTCTTTAGCTGCAAGATCATAAATGATCAGTGGCATAAATAAGAAAAGTCAGCTTAAAGGAGAAAAAAAATAAACAAACAGCATGATGAATACCTAAATGATGTTTTATATTTTTTTCTCAAAATATTAAGGATGGTATAAAAATATATCCCTTAATGTCTCTGGAACCTTTTACCTGATAAAAGATCACTAGAAACAAATTTATTTTTTTTTTACATAATGTGCCATTACTTCTATCTAATGGTAATATGAAAAATACAGATACAAGCAATAAAAAATTGCTTGCTGTGAAAACATTACCTCAAGAAATGTACAAATGAGCCAAAACATTTTGAAGTACCAATTCATTTAAAAAAAAAAAAAGCCCAACACAAGTTAAAGGGTGCAGAGGAATTTATTAACATCTGGCACTGTATTTTCAATAAATATTTCTCATCTCATATAATACTAGCATACACTTCAGAATTAAAAATAACTCCCTCCAATTAGATATTTTGCAGATAGAAAGAGCTTGGGGAGTAAACTTGAGATTCATTATGTATCACTGACATTGTATTGCTTTTTCACTCTTAGGCACATTGGAGCAGTAGGACTATCTAAAGGAATCACGCAAGAATGTAGAGTCCAAAACATGCACTCTATGCTTTCCCTAGAGGTGGCAACTATGGTCTTTATTCCCATTCCTTCAACTCTCCTTTAAATCGTATCTATCTGGAACATTGCTATCTGGGTAGGGTAAACATTAACAAATATTCTAGTATCCTTTTTTTCCAAGCTCAGTATTCAAACTCATCTCTACCCCTCACTCTCTGTCAAAGAGAAGGTAATGGTTGGACACTGCACACTGGCTTGACTTGGCAGAAATAGTTCTGAAATGTATTTACTTTGTCTGGGAGAGCGGTGGTTATAATGCATGTGTATTTTCCATCTTTCAAAAATGCTCATGTATCAGGCAGTTTGGCTCAGGTATTGATTCTTCTCAGGCACCCGGGCAGAGAGGACACTTCCCTACTATCTCCTCCCAAAGAGAATAGCTTCGTCATAAAGCTGAGCAAGCTCAAATTAGTTGTTGGGTAAATGTTCTTTAGACCACTTCACACAGGGATGAAAAGAATGTGGAAAACCACGTTTAGCAGCACCACCTGCTGGTATTGACTTACTGTAGCTATTTAATGTAGCCCTTTGGAAGCATCCTTCCCTGCGTTGCGTAGGTAAGACGAGAATTGTATTAGGGCAGTGGATGGAAATGGTGTGGAGCTGTATTACTGCTCTTAGCAGTCGCTTTCGTGGGGAAGCAGAAACGCAGGCTATGGGCATTTGAAGCTTTGGACTGAATGTCCCACGGAACAACAGAGCCTCCTTCTGCACAGAAATGTGTCTGCAAAGAAACAGGATGTCAAACATGTCATTCCTTAGGAAAAAAACCAGATGTTTCAGCCCTCTTCTCCAACCAGATAAAGAAATTCTCCTTTTCTCCAACCTGATAAAGAAATCCTGGCCAAGAATGTTGAAGACTGTTTTCAGAGAAGTAAAATCTGGAGTTTGTTAGCCCTTTGAGAGAAAAATATAAACAAGATAAAATCCAGTTAATTATAAATTATGTTTGCTATTGATTCTGAAATAGCAGCGAATGAGAACTAGAGGCTGGGACCAAAATCCTAGTTTATCCACAGAAACTTCCTTTTCTTTCAAAGAAAGTTGTTTTAAGGGCAACTACTGTGAGGGGAGAAAACAGTTTATAACAATAAACCCAAATTAATATGAGGTTGTTATGTCAATATATTGATAGGTAACCTTAGAGAAAGTAGAAACCTTTAGCCGAACTTCAACCATCGGGAAAATTCTAAATCAAGCTCCTTTTTTTCTTTTTAACCATTTCTCAGACTAATATATTCAGAAAGATGAATTATTCACAAAAAGTCACAACTTCTCTCACAGACTATCCTACAGGATTTACATGTGCCACATGAGGAAAGCTCTGTGCCAAAACACAGAAACTGCGGAAGGCAGAAATGCTGAAAAGAAGGACTTACCACCTGCTTCTCTGAGGGAATGAGGTTCCCAGCACCCACAGGAGGGAGGCAGCACCCTCCCATCCAGGAATCATATTTCTAGTGCCATCTGTTCTTTTCCCTCTACTCCACCTCCTCAGTAATTTCCAGCTTAATTGCCTTTCTTAGAAAGCAAAGATGATGATCATGAAATTAGTTCTACGATCATAGAGGATACCTGGATTTGGTAGACTTGGAAGAAATTAATCAGTGCTGCCCAAGAGAGTTTGTGATGAACATGGTCTAACCATGTGACGATTCTGAGGTAGTAACTCTGTCATCTCCTCCTCATGCTCTTCTGTTTCTCATGTAATATTTAAAATTCACTGTATCAAAAGGAGAGCAAGAGAAAGAATGAGCACACAGAGAGTTCAGATTTCCAGTCTCTGCTCCGGTTAAATCTTAATTCAAAATACTTACTGCTCTTATTGCTCTGTTCCAGGTAAGCATCCACCAAACCATCTGAGAGCTGTTCTTTTTCTTTCTCTGTTTGTCCCAAACCAGATACAATATTTTGTGTGCAGCTCAGATCAGTTAAGGATTTGATAATTTGCAGCATGTCACCAATTCTAAATCAAAGCTGTTATGAATCAAAAAAACCTGTCACTTGTCTCTACTAAAGACTAAGAATAGAAAGAAATGAAGTAGTGTGTGGGCACTAATGGTTCAGACAAGCAAATAAAAGCTTTCACAGCCAAAAATAAACTGCCAGATTTTGATCTTTATTGCAGTAAGCAATAAATGGTGTGTTAACTACTTTTACAGACTGACAGATCTTAATTTTACCTTGGAGTAGTTTTCTAGAGGTTTAAGTTTTCCTTTTGAAAGGAAAAAACTTTTTTAGAATTGAACTTGTTATACCAAGCCTGGAGAAAAGAGTAAAGTAGTAAGAGTTTTCAGTCAGAAATAGAAAATGTCTGGTAGCCTGGCCTCAATTCACCTCTCAGTAGGTATTTTCATATTTGCCACCTTACCTGCTTTAAGGTACTCAGCATCACAAATTATCAAAAATTCCAGGGGTTCCTTTCTGCCACCACATGCAAGGTCAAACCGTATGAATCCATATCCAAAGCTTCATCCAAAAGGATGAAGTGTCACAGTTCCTAACTACTTCATTAGCTTTCTTATGGATTAGAAAGATAGTGAAGAAAGTGCCATCTTGTAAAATATTGCAAAATACACAATTTGCAATTAATTCCCATTAAAGCAAGAAAGTATACTTCAGAAAAATACCTGAACTGCCTTAAGAATTGTTTCAGTGTTACAGAACCTACCTTTTAACCTGGTGAGCTGGTCTGATAGCTACGAACCACCAAGCTCTTAGCTATAAGTTGATGTCTTATTTCCACTTTCTCCAATTCGGTTTTCAGATTTTCAGTTCAGTTGTATTACCATTTGCTAGACAAGGAGCTTTTCTTCTATATTTTTTTTTCTTATGGTGATATTCATAAACTGATGAAATTAAAAGCTTCTGAACTTTTTTTTTTTTCCTGAACCTGTTTTCCAGTCTTAAAAGACTCATCTTGCTGTTAAGTCTTCTGAGATTTCTGCTATTCTGTAGAAATGTGAACAAGGTACAGTACTCCCTGTACCAAATAAAGATAGTGTCTTTCCTCCTCACCCTCTTATGGCCATTGTTTGTACGTCTAAGGACTGTATTACCCACTTACCTGCACTGTCTGGCCTGACAGCCTGTGTTTATTTGATTTCTCACAATGACCCCCGTTCCTTTCTCCCCCTCCCCTGTAATCCTTTCCAAAGATACTACATCCTGAGACAGGCACCTCCACTCCCTAGACAGGAATTACAGTCCCTGGATTCGGCTGCGTGACTGCATTTGCCCAGTTTACTTGGACTTTTCTTCACAGAGGACACTGACCAACACTGTGGGCATTTTACCTCCGGTGCATATGGAGAAGAAAGCACCCCAATCCTTTCCACTGGCGCAGTTACCTTTTGGCTACCCATCACTCCCTCCAGCTAGAGGTTACCTTTCTCACAGATCTGCAAGTGTTGCTGCATTTAACTACCACGGTCGGCTGGTTCTGTTGCATTGAAAGGGATTCATTTAAGTTCTTTTAATAGTAAACTCTTCTAACCCTTTGACAAGAAGCAGGAAAGGGAAGGATGAACCTGCGGTTATGTTGGCACATCTGAGGAGGCAGAATTCTCTGGCAGGAGTATCGGGGGCAGCTGAAGGCAAGTGGGCTGGCTCAGCCATGAGCAGGGCAAGGCAGCAGCAGCAGGCTGAGAAATTTCACCGAGACGTACACAGAGGCTTTCTTTCTCCTTCAGACATAAAACTTGTTTCCCAATTTGATTATTTTTTTCCCTAGTGTCCACTCTACTGAAGCAGTTCGTGTTTCTCATACTCTACTGTTTTGTCTTGGCTTCAAAAGTCTTCCATCCGAGTATTTATTGCATATACACTACAAACATTTGCTACCAAAAAAATGGACTAACTCTACAGTTAAAGCATGCATTCACATGCTTATGTGAGATTTTCTCTTAAAAAATATATATTTAGGCCAATAACGTTGCATATCAGAACACAAACCAGGTGTTATAATTTGAAAAGCCTGAACCAGGGCTGCCTGGTCATCTCTACTTCCATACAGTTACCGGCCAGGGCTCTCTGACAATTATTGTGACGTTATGCAGATACGGCCGGTTTCCCTCTCTTCTTTCCTATTTTGTAAAAAGAATTCTCTGAAATGTCAGGGAGATTCAAAACTGTGAAGACGCAAAGTGCTGTGGCACTTGGACTAGGCGGTAAAATAAGTATCTTTAAACTTCTTTCGGAGAGCGGGGTTTTGTTTGTTTATTTGTTTGTTTTCTCGAGGGTACCTGTGGTGCTGGTTCTTTATATTTAAGGTCTGTGCAAGCGCTTAGAGCCGGGCAGAGCAGCGGGCGGGCTGGCGGCTGCAACACGCCGCTCCCCCGCGTTCCGCCCAGGGTCGCTTGGCAAAGCGGCAGGTCCGCTGGCAGAGGCGGACGGGAGCAGCGCTGCGGGTGAGCCCTTAGCCAGGGATCGGGGGCGCGGGTCGGGCGGGGGCCGGCCGCTTTCTGGCGGGGTAGCCCCGCCG
>VZZY01017640.1:164381-326640 GCA_013400335.1 Eurystomus gularis
TTCCTTCTCCCATTCCCATTCCCTTTCCCTTTCCTTCTCCCTCTCTCTCTCCCTCTCCCATTCCCTCTCCCATTCCCTCTCCCATTCCCTTTCCCTTTCCTTCTCCCTCTCCCATTCCCATTCCCTTTCCCTTTCCTTCTCCCTCTCTCTCTCCCTCTCCCATTCCCTCTCCCATTCCCTTTCCCATTCCCTTTCCCTTTCCTTCTCCCTCTCCCATTCCCTTTCCCATTCCCTTTCCCTCTCTCTTTTTTGTAAAAAAAATATTACTACTTTTGGATTGATATTTGTCTTTAGTGAAAAGGCGTGCATGTGCATCAGTAAATGTTGGAGAGGGTTAGCTGCCTAGGAGAATGGTGAAAGTCTGTATCTCTCCAAGCTGTCTTGGAGAGCAAGATGCTGTGGCATTACCTAGGGCAAAGTGCTTAGGAGGGTGATTTCATAGAGAGGAAAATAGGAAGGCTAAGAAAAGATGTGTGTGATATGACATCTGTGTTTTAATTCAGCAGTTCAGCTTCCTGAAATAATTAAATCCAATCTTTCTTACTCACTGGAATGAGACAGAATGACCTTTTCTGCCAGTCATTCATTGCCTCACATTTATCAAAGAAGACACAAATATCTTTAATTTGCAGCTGAAACTGAGTAAAAAATGAAATGTAGAGATGGTTTTTAAATCTAGTGTGCAGCGTAAGCATCAAGCATTATAATCAGAGTTAAGAAATCAGGTGGGGTTATTGTGTTTAAATATTCTTTCTCCTGACACTTTGCCTTATTTTCTTGCATTTTAATATCGGACTCATGTGAAGTCAAGTCATACCATGTGAAGAAAATTGTCTTCCCTTAATAGTTTAACTGAGGTTGACTAAATATCTGCTTTGTAATATCAGCTAAGGAGTACTTAGAGATTTGCAGAAAAAATTATATGGAAACAAGTATTTTCTTGAATTTGTATTGGTCTTACATAGAAATCTCCAAGCAAAGCTTCTGCTATGATGTCATTGAAATTCTATGACTCATCAAAAATGTCATATATTGAGCAATATTTTCAGTATTTTCTAGGTTTCTGTCCTTACATTCCTCCTCTCTCCCCACCCCCCCCTTCTCACCCCCCCCAAAAAAACCCAAAGTTTCTATCAAACGGATGGATATTTGTCTACACTACAACATTTTGTTAATTCCAGGTTATCATTTTGGATAGGAAGACTTATTAACAATATGAAAATTTTAATAGTTTTTTGGAAGGTTACAATCGTTCTCTCTGGTGAGTATTTGTGAAAAGCATAAACCCAGATTATCTCTGATGCAACTGAGTAGGCAGTAGACTGCAAGGGAAACCAAGGAAAATCAGGAACATTCAGAAGCTTTCTTACCTCTCCTAGTGGTAGGCAGTGCCTCACGCACACCAAGGAAGATTATTCTTGACAAAGAAATGTGGTATTACTTAGCTACGACCTGGTCTTGAATTTCCGTCCATCATGTTGGCTATGGGAGGGCAAATATACAGTGAAGCTGTATGTATAGTGAAACAGCGGAATATAGACGAAGCATAAATAGCAATTCTCCTGGTTCTGTGACGACATCCCAATGGGTTGAAATAGCAGGACAGACCCTAAGCAGACCAGAGATTAACATTTCTGCATCCTCATTTAACTTGGTGCCCAGTTCATTGCTCATTCTGAAACTTAGTACTGTGTCCGAGTGAATGGGAATTACCCTGTATCCGTTTTGATAAAGCACCATGTAAACTGCTTAAATGTATGCGCTGCTCCAAGGGCTTCAGCTTCAGTGGATGCAAATGGATAACCTAAGCAGTAACATTTACCTTGCATTTCCAGCACTGGTCTTGTCATTATGGTGCAGATGAACTTGTTGCATGATGGGGGAAGGGCTTTTCTCAGTGATGCTTTACACAATTGAGGCACATATTCTGTGGTCCAAATTTCTTCTTCAGTTTTTGGGCTAAGGGGGTAGATTTCTGCTTAATTACTTTCTTTCTCCTTTGCTCTTCATTTGAACACGGCTACCTTCATCCAATCGTTAGTACAGCTCAGCACTGTTTATGAACAATCTCATACATTTATTTTATTTTATTTTATTTTATTTCTTCTTAGAAATAAGAAAAAAATTTTATCACTTGCAAGAAAGGCATGGTTGACACACAGGTAAACCAGTGTTTCTCTCACACTTGTGAATTAAGTTGACCCATTCCACAGCTGCTATGCACTTTGCTTAAACAATGACCTCTTACCATGTGACTTATGTCACGCTGCTCACAGCAAACAGACTGCAAATTTTCCAAAGGAAGCATGGTCAGGAAACTCTTGTGAATGTAACAGCATCCCGGCATCACTAGAGTCCTAGCATACCTGATTTATGATACAAGATAACAGCTTTGTTTAGGTGGAAGATGACAAGATCAACAAGTGCTCAGACCATACTTGTATTAAACAATTTGGAGGCAGTTCTTTTAAGGAGCTTTAACAGCGGAATCTTTACAAATGCCAGAGGAAGCCCAAGAGGGGAAACAACTACGGTGGTTTAGTACTTCAGAAGTAGATAATGTAAAAGATTAATCAAAAGTAGGATGAATAGCATATTTCAGCACAAATCACAGTCATTTCCTTGGACAAAAACCCTAGACAAATAACCAGTTAAGTTTTTTCCACCTTTATTGCCACACCAACAAAATGAGAAAGATAATTCTTAGCCTTTGTAAAGTCAGAGTTCAATGATCTCATCTTGAAATGGATATACTAAATGTTATCAGTGTTCTCACTTTCTCCCTTGGGCAGGTTTTTCAATGGATTCAGAAACCCAGAGGATTTTTGGATGTCCCACATTCTTCTGCAACTGCTTCAAAGAAGTTTGCATAAATTTCAAATTTCTGCTTTTGAGTTATGGTCTTCAGACTTGTCAGCTCAGGGCTCTTTTCCATTTCCAGATCTCTATTCTTTCGTCTTAATTTGTTCTTTTGTAAGTTTTGGTTTCATTCATACTGTGTAAAATAATTTCTTTCCAGGACAACAAAAAAGAATTAAAATGTATCAGTCATTTGCAGAATTCGAGCCTTTATTAATTGGGATTCAAAACACTCTTCAACACCAGAGAAGTAATTTTAGATAAGGAGTAATTTACCACATGATTATTGCCCAAGCTTTGACCATATGCTTCAAAACCAGAATAACTGTGTTTCATTTCCAGCTTCCCAAAACATGTTGAATATCATTCTCTACCTCCTTGTACACAGCACCTTTCTGAAATACGCTTACTCCACACAAGCTACTAAATGACTGACTGTAATTCCTAGCTGAGAAAAATCAATTACCAGAGGAGGTGACTTTAAAAGCAATAAGTATATTTTCCAATAACCATCAAAGTGTTAGTTCTTATGAGTCCTTCATAATCAAACAAAGAAAACAAATCTAAGAGCTCAGCTGGAATTAGTATCTAGTTTTAAATAATTATTGCAAGATACCTGTCTAAGTTACCGAATGTCAAGAAGTTTGCCCTTATTCCAAACATCTCAGAAATATTTTGATCTAATCGTAGGCTGTTATGTTCCAATCTACAGTTGCTATTTTCTTCTGTACACTCTGATAGGAATACTTTCACATGTACTCATATATTGTCAATTGTAAATAGCTATTTCTAGAGAGATGCAATGTACTAGAGAGGAGATAATCTGCCACACACAAGGGAAATTTTCTAAAACAAGCTACTGTCATGGAGGCACCCACAAAACAAACATCAGTAGCTATCTAAAATGTGGATTATTGCAATCAAAATTGCTTGGCCCTCCTTCAGGCGAAATGAAATTATGAGTTTGAGTGTCAGTTGGGAATATATTACTACACAACTAATTCCCAAGCTTTAAAGGATATTCTCTTCTAGGACAAGAAGAAATGGCCACAAGTTGCACCAAGGGAATTTTAGGAAGTTAGTTTCTTTAATGAAAGGGTTATCAGGCATTGGAATGTGTTGCCCACGGTGGTGGTGGAGTCCCCATCCCTGGAGGTCTTTAAAAGATGCGTAGACATAGTGCTTAGGGATATGGTTTAGTCATGGACTTGTCAGTGTTAGGTTAATGATTGGGCTCAATGATCTTAAAGGTCTTTTCCAATCTAGGCGTTTCTGTGATTCTAGAAAGATTGTATTGGTTTAGTAAGAGGGTGGCCGAGCCACGTGGCTCCCTGCCCCCTCCCTCTGCCGCGGGTCGCGGACAAGGAAAAAAAGGTTTAAAAGTGCCTTTTTGAGTTGAGATAAGGAAGGTTTAATATATACATATTTATATAAGAAAACAACATATAAAAAGCATTTTTTTTGCAGTTAACAAAGAAACCCAGCAGTAACAGTGATAAAGGAACAATACAAAAAAAGATTGATAACAGAGAATACTGAGGGAGCGAGCTCACCCAGATGCAGCGAAAGGCGAATTGCCCGCAAACCGCCCCCCCACCGGAACCGGCCCCGGGGCATGACATCAGCATGGTGTAGAATTACCTGGCTCCACTAAAATTAACCCTGTCCTGGCCAAACCAGGACAAAGATGAACCAAAATGCACGCATACTCACTCATGAAGCGAAAATCTCTCACATAAGGGTATCCAGGAAAGTACCACTCACCCAAAATGGGCAAGGGCTCACGCAAGGATATATCCAAAGAAATATTCACTTACCGAAGTAGAGGTGAAGTTCACTCAATCCACGGAGGCTCATTCGGCCCTTGGACGACATACCCTATATGCAAGGGGAGGATTCACTACTGTAAGGACCACTTGATCTGAGAAGAACTGACTCAAAATCAGCTCTCCTGCAGGGCTCCATTTATACCCTAGTCAAGTGTGCACTCTGGTCATTCTAATAAATTGAGGGCAAGCCCACAGCAAAGACAGGCTAAGGGCCTAGACCCTGAGGCTCTGGTTAATTGCCATGAAGTACTGTATAATGGCTGTGAGGTACGAAACTGACCTTTATCAGGTCTCTGGCAAGCCCAGGTTTTGTCAGCTTTCTGTCAGGGAGGCTGCACCTGCAACAGTTACACCATGTTCACATCTGGTGGAAATCTAATGAGTTCTTTAGTAGAGTTACCTCCATCTTTTCCTGGGCATACCCTTTTTTTGTGCCAGAAACTGTCTCAGCTGAGGTGTAAGAATCACCAGTTTCTTCTTCTATTGTCTTCTTTTTAATCTTAAGTGTGTTCAAGAACAAAGGTCTCATTTTCAAGAACCCTGGGCTACTGTTGTATGTGCGAAAGGAAGACATTCAATCAAATGCCCTAGAAACTGACTGGAATTTAATCTTACACTTCTTTTAAGAAATGGATAATCAAAAATGTCCAATGAGTAATAAATATTTTAATGAAAATAAGAAGTTATTGGCTTAGAGTTAAGAGAAAGTAAAGTTTACATTTCTGTGTGAAGAATCAAGGAATTCTCTAATGTGAATGATAAATATACTCACAGCTGTATGTCAGGTACCCTGAGTCATGTAGATATTTCTTTATTTTAATAAGGAATGAAACCCAAAAAACTACTTCAGAACTTGGAGTCTAGGACTATGCAAAAAATGCCTAAAAGCTGTTAAAGGCATTGTAAAAACTCTTGCCAACACTAGCCCAGGTCAGATTTCATGATGGCCCTGTACAAGTACAGGTTGCACCAGTTACTCTCTGTTTATCCCACTCTTTTTTAGAGTCCTTATGACTACACAGCATTGCGATTGAAACTATAGTGTATTTTCAAGATGCAGACTGAATACCAGTATAGAAAATATTTTCTGTCTCTGGATCTTTTGTTACTTTACCAAGGTGTAAGAAAAACTTCAGAAGTGTCTGCATTTTGCAGATGGACTAGCTGAGCAACAAAGGACTTAACCAACATGCCTGAGGTTGGGCACCAAATCAATGGCAGGAGCAAGAATTAAATTCAGATATACCATTTTTTTCTAGAATACAGGCAATGGAGAAAAGGGCAGGACAAAGGATCAAAAAGCAATGAGGCAAAACAAGATAAGCTTCTGACTCAAAACACTCCAAGTCAATGCTTGCAATGACAAGATGTGAGCATGCCTTACAGACAGAATCTGAGTGTGTCAAAGGCACTAGAGAAAGTGAGAATAGTTGTAAATGACATCAAAACTAAGTGAAGCAGTAGTCAAATTCACAGCTGGCTTCTTCCATGTAGGAGTCAGTCTGTAACTAGATGGAGTTTAATGAAAAGGTGCAATATTTTGGTTACTTGATAATGCTGTTGCCAAGAATTATTCCTTCAGAATGCCTAAATTATAGATGAAAGAAGTCACTCTTCTTGACTGATTTTGCCTCTAGTAAAAATGTGTTTTGTTACTAAAAACAAATCAGGGTTAGTATGCACTCACTCCTGTAATAGTCCCTGGTAGTTATGAAGAGGAATAAATTCATTGTATAAATTCCATCTGTTTTAAGTGTCTGAACTGCTCAGTAACAGCTAAGATATTTAATATGAAACACATCTACTTACAGGAAGTTAAATTAGACAACTAGTACGAACACTTCAGTAGTGTAACTGTTTAACATGAACAGGAGAAATCTTGAAGACACTCATTAAAGAGTCACAACTACTCTGTGCAAATCTTCACTCAGTTCCATTAGGCACTTTGATCCAGACCTAAGATCCATGTCCTAAGTATCTGTTTTCCGATACTTGAGCACACAAGGAGCCAAATTCCTCTTGTCTCAGCTTTTGGCATGTTGGTTTTTGTTTTTGAATAAAATTCACTGTCATGATGAATTTATGTGCAGTTCGTTTTTGTGACCCTAAGTGATGAAAAATTGCTGGTTTGAATTTCCCCTGTAGTTCTAGTTCTTCATGTAATGATTTTTGTTGATTTTACTGCAGATGCTGGCTTGCCATGTCAGAGAGGAACTACAAGATTGGTTGGAAGCATCAGTATTCAGCTTTTTACCCTGGTTTATAGAGCCATCATAGGTCTTGCTACACTTGCAAGAGTTTGTTTCCTTGCCAGGGTTTGTAGGAAGTGAGGCACATGAGTTATGTGACTAGACCATTAGGCCCATGAGAGGACATCCCTTTGTTTATTTTCACAGTATTGACTATGTGGGTTTTGCTTTTGTAGTTAAACTTAGATGTGCTAAGATGTTTTCCTCCCTGATTCAGCCTTCCAGTTTTTTATAGCAATAGCCAGCCAGAGGAAGCACAGACAAACAGGTGTATAAAAAATTCAATCTTCAGACAGTACATTTCAGCTTTTACATTTTGTCATTGAAAAAAGTTCATGATACACTTTTGAATAGTCTGTCCCTGTCCATCATGGAGGATATTAATTATAAGGCTTTTTTTCTACTCCCCAGCTGAAATGTAAAGGGTGATTGCTGTAAGTAATTTTGGAGGCACGTACTAAAATAATACTCTTTAATAAGAAATAAGTTAGAAAATAAAAGAGCTTATTCGCTTTAAAGCTGATCTGTTATACCTGACACTCTAATTACAAAATTAATTGTCCCGTTCCCGATTCTTTCATGGATTCTGATCTTATGTTTTCAAACAGAAAGAAATACGGGGTTTTTTATTGGCTGAAAAACTCTCATCTGCACTTTTTACAAACAAGAGCACACTCAGGCGCAATTTTCTTTTTAACACAACATAGTTTTTTACTATTAAATGGCCATTGGATCAATCACTCATTAAGAATTGGAAGTTATATCAATATCAGGATCAATTTGGGGTTTTCCACTTCTTTAATACTCGAAAAGTATGTGATTTTGCTATAATATATATAATGATCATGCCTCTAATGTACCTTAAAAATGCCTTAGTAAGGCATGATTTCAAGAATATTGATGAAGAGAACTTGTTTTCACTGTGGTAGCTGGATTTAATGTGTCTTTACCAATAGAAGTTACTGTGTTTGTGATCACATGTGATTCACTCAGCCTTCATACTGTGCAAATTGTACTTCACCATCAAAAGATACTTTCCTATGTTGTGGCTTTGCTGTGAACATAAAGTTTGTAAAGTTCTTGGTGGTCTTTGAGTTAAATGCATTATGCAAGTGTAAAAATTACCCCCCTAGTTGTTCTCAGGGAACATGTTGTTGCAGGCAAGTTTCTTCTTTCTAAATAACAGGAAACTTGGAGGGAGGGGCAGGGGGGTGTTTGTTTGGGGGGTTTTGTTTGGTTGGTTTGGTTTGGTTTTAAGTTAGACTTTTAAAAATCTGTCCTTGCATTTTTTTTTCATTAATTTTTCCTATTTCTGATAGTCTCCTGGACCCCTCCTCATACTGGCAAGCAAATTAAGCATTTGTTCCCCTCTGTCTTCCTTGCATCTTGAACAGCAGAACCCTGCTACTGTTAATGTCATGCTATTAAAGAACAGTGAGTGACTCATGATCACTTAGTAAAGACTAAAATCTGATAAAAGGGTGATTTTATTCTCAAATGCATAAGGGAATTTTACATTATATAAAGGTTTTTTTTACTTCACCCCAGGCTGCAATTTTGCTTTAGGAGACTGTATTTACTGAAACAAAGATCTATAAAGATAAAAGGATTAAAAATACACAAGTATGAACTGCCTTGCAATTTACTATTTTTTTTAAGTTGGGTATGGTGTAACTGCAGGGCAGTATTGTTCTTCAGTGCCTTATCCGAAGTTGCTGGACTCTTAGCAGGGCTTACTGAATTATTTTGAGCAGAGTGCCTTTATATACTTGCTCAGATCCTGCCAGTCTGACGTTGCACTATGCAAATAAAGCAGAGACTCAGGCTATAGTTGCATAGGTGAGCTGAAGGGAAAAATGACCTAAGGAAAATTATATAATCTTTACTTGAAGCAATATAGGATTGCATACCTAGACAATCAAGAATCTTGAAGGTAGGGACTGATTTTGCTCAGTGTGTTATGGAAAGCAAGTGTATGAGGTAGAAAACAGATAGTTTTGCTACAATAGCTGGAGCTGTTGAAGAAATGGGCTACATGCATCTGCATCAGTAACATCCTTAGGTATAACTTATAGCTGCAAAAACTGTAGGCTTCTTGTAGTTTCAAGCAGTGATTTTGAATTTAAAAAAAAAAAAATAGATCTAACCGTGTCTTATATTTGACATATTCAAGAAATCATAGAACAGGTGAAGTGGGAAGAGATGTCTGGTAATCACTTAGTCAAACACTTTTCTCAAAGCAGGATCTGCTTAACCAGGTTGCTTGGGACCACTTACAGTTGTGGGGTTTTTTAACATCTCTAGGAGATATTCAAAGAGATAGATATATGTGGAGACTCCACAGCCCCTCAGGGGAATTTTCTTTCTCGTGTTTGGATGGAGTTTCCTGTGTTTCAGCTTATGCTTGTTGGCTCTTGTCCTGTCACTGGGCACCACTGGGAAGAGTCTGGCTCCCACATCTTCAGTCCACTGCAACGAAGTCTTTACACAGGTTGCTCAGATTGCCCTGAGCCTTCCCTTCTCCAGGCTGAACAACCCCAGTTCTCTCAGCCTCTCATATGCCAGATGTGCTGGTCCCTTCATTAACTTCATGGCCCTCCAGCAAGTCCCTGTCTCTCTTGTACTTAAGAATCCAGACTTTGACCCAGCACTGCAGATGTGTCACCAGGGCTAAGAAGAGGGGAAGAATCACCTTTGTGGTCCTGCTGGTAATGTTCTGCCTGATGCACTACTGGATGATGCCATTCACCTTCTTTGCTGCGAGGACACATTGATGGCTTGTGTTCAACTTCTTGCCTACTGAGACCATGCCAGCCAAAAGAAAAAGTGGACAGTAAGCCTTCTGAGAGTAGAATAAACACTGTGATACTAAAATAGTGTATCTTGGATGTTTACAAATTTGTTTCAATCATCATGGAGTTATTATATCACAGATTTCTTTTTTAAAATAACATTGTCCTTTTATATCACAGATTTCTTTTTTAAAATAACATTGTCCTTTTATGTACAAATCTGAACATAAGAAATCTTTTGGTGAAAGGTTTTTATGAAATTCAGATAATCATTAAACAGTAATGCACACTTAGATATCAGAGTAAACTAATGATATTTAAATTATTAGTCCACAAATAATTTATTTTCACTTTCTACTACAGAACTAAGTCCTAAAGCCTCTGAAGAATGAGTGAATTTCAGCCTTCCTGTCAGAATGGTACACGAGACTTGTTTAACAGATCTTGGACTGGATGGCATCATTATCAGGTGATTGGTGCTGAAGAGACAGTCATCCTTCCCTCTCTGATTGGGATTATCTGTTCAACAGGCTAGGCTGGAAATATCCTTGTAGTGTTCTCAATAAAAAGGTAAGGAATGAATATATTTTCAGCAATGAAAAAAAATGAATGACTGCACTAAGGATGTGAATTGCCCAGCAAAGACAACAATAGCAAGTTTTTCATGTTCCAGTTAGTCATTGACATTTACTCATTAAAAAAAAAATTAAATCATGACTACAGATAGAGGTAATGTATGCCTGCTTAGCTTTTTCTGCTATGAGAAAGCACTTCAGTGCATGATTGACTTCAAACATATTCAAGGAAACCAAAATACATGCCTTATTCTCTGTTTTCCATTATAACTGGCTGTGATGTTCCCACTAGCACATGTAAAAGCTAGATTAAGCTTTAAACTTTAGTTACGATACTAGCCAGGCATTATAATCTTTTACAGAATCCTTTTAGGATCAGTTGAAATACAATCTTTTTCTCCTTTGAAAACTGTACTTCTACCTCAGATTATTTTAATAACAGGGCTCTATCTGACTTTTGTCCATTTACAGCAGCTTCCTATAACTTTTTTTTTTCAGCATCACTTTACTTGTGGAAACAGGGCCATAGTGCCAGTCGAGGATTCTCACACAGTGGGAATTAACACTTCAAGATATTTTTGTTGTATACAGAGAAGGTAAAATTGCTGAGCTGCTAAAGTTTTTTGGGTCATAAAATCTGATCCAGTCATCCTTTGGGCAAGAAAATACCTTCTAGTCTCTTCATCTTAACAAGGGATTTCTTTTTCTATGTAATAAAAAATTTGGTCTCAACTGGCAGATGGTACCATAAACTCTAAATTCATAGCCATGTATCCTGAAAATGTGGCTCTTATCTGTGGTGCAAATTTAACACAGAGAAATACAACAGTATAAGGCTATTATACAGCACACTCTACTAGGATTAATAGATAGACTTCACGTCTACATACTGTGCTTTTAAAGAAAAGACAACCTAGGTCTAAGTGTCTGTCAGTCTCTGAGTTTTAGTAAACTTCCCTTGAAACTAACAGAAATCCAAAGCCTGGTACGCTCAAGAACATTGTAGCTCGTAGTCCAAATGCAGAAAGGAATAAATATGGAAACAGAATGTCTGAACTGAATATAATGGCAAAATGACTTTTTAAATGTATGAATGAATAGAAAGGGAAAAAAGAAATCATACCATTTCTAAAAATTAATTATAGTGTCTCTAAAATAATAGAATAGAATGGAAGGAAACTGAGAAGGAACAAAGATTTTTTTCTTTCCCTGGTGAAAAGCCTTTGTCTAACTTAAATAAAAATATGAGTTACAGAGGGATTAGACACAGACAATGAGTTGAATATAATTTAAACCGTATTTGCTTGAGAAAATTAAAAGCATTCAAATTTATGGGCATGAACATTTATACACAGGAAAAGGATTTAGGAATAGCATGTTAAAAAGTTAATATAGTAGTTACCAACACTAAAAAAGACAGCTACAAACCTCAGATTCTGTAGATCAATGTACATTTAAAATGTAGCTACATTTTGAAAAATAACCACATCAGATTCTCACCTTTCACTGAACAGTTCTGATTGTACTCAATGGCTCTGCTTCAGAGTTGTGTCTTCTCTCTTTATTGAGCAGATTTTCTCATGCATACATTTTAGTTTTGTTAGCACTACAGAGTCAATTAATTTAAGAGAAAAAGAAGCTAGATTATCTCTCTAATTAAGTAGGAAGTTATTTAGTAGCAAATGTTTACTGATAGTAGAACATGATAAAGAAAGAACCTTGGAATTTCAGCTCCCTAGTTTTTGTTGCAGGTCCGCTAGCTAGGGACAAACATTTTAAAGTATTAATTAAAACTATACTATCTGCATCTTACTGGGAGAAAACAACTAAAACTCTTAATGAGCCTTGCATGCAATATATGCTTATGCAGTGAGTTTTAATTTTAAAATTACTAACTCAATGACTTTTGGCTGGCCCTCCTTGTGTGAATGAATGTCATCTCTAGGGAATAATAAAGGTAGTTGAGATATATAAAATGGTAAAGAAAATGCTGCAGGAGTTCAGTGTCAGCCCAAAGCACCCAACAGTCTTCATCCCAACAACCTAGAAGAGCTGGCCCTTAAAACCACTGTTCTGCTAGCAAGCATTTTATGTAAACCTGCTGACTTTGGTGGACCAGCTGCTAGGAGAATGTTTTTTTTGGCATGGAGGGGGAAGATGTAATCCAGACAATCCTAACTAGCTGCATTAGTCTGAATTTATATTTTAAGAGCATGTTACAGAAGACAAAAGGGAATCAAATGCTATTTCAATTATCTATAAGTATGTCCTTTCAGATTAATTTGATTAATTTTGATTTTTAATAAGAACAAGTGGTAAAATAGTATTTCCTAAAATGTGGTACACATGTTACTAAGTGCAACACTCATTACTTGCATTCTGAGTCTTCAGCTGGAGAGGTGTGTTTGCAACTGATTGTAGAGTCACTGGCACAAAATTTTTGAAACCACTCAGAGATTTTATGCTACCAGATTTTATATATTATCATACTGGAAGTTATTAAATCAGCTAAAGTACAATCTAATGAGTTCAAGAATCATAACATGAGAAAAACACTAGCTAAAGTGTGAATGGTACTAGGTGATGTCAGTGAAAAACAAATTTTGGTTAACGTGGAGCTTTCAGGGACTGATCATGGGGCCAGCCAGATTTCACATTTCCCCTCAGAGACCTGAGGCAAAATGTAGCAGTGTGTCAGCAATATTCCTAATGACATATGCCAGGAAGATGTGGCTATATGAAGGAGTATAAGACTATCATACAGAAAGAACCAGATAAAGAATAAAGGAGGTACTAGAACAGTAAGAAATGCAGTAACATTTAATAACACAAAACCATAGGCTGGTTTTTTTTTTTCTTGTTGGTAATTTTCTATAAATAGTAAGCACTGCTGTCAGTTAGAATACAACTGAGAAAAAGAGAAAATCCCAATCCCGGGATTGCTGTGGGCTGTCAATAGGCTAAAGCTGCTTGAGAAGCTCACACAACTGTAATACATGTAAGGCTCTGCATTTCTGGGGGAAGGAGGGATATGCAAATGCCATTCTCCAGGCTCATAACAAGGCCTGAAATACAACTCTCACCAGCTGTTTCCAGGAAAGATAAGGTATCAGACTGGAATAAGAACAGAAAAGAACAGTTACTAGAAGCAGAAGAATGGAGAACTATGAAAATTCACCTATATTTGTCTTTTTTTAAAAAGCCTCAGAGGTGTATACTTGCTCTCTACAAATCAGTATCAAATAGAGCAGAAAGGGTAAAGGGCTGTTTAAACTAAAGGGCAAAAGTGGTACAAGAGCAATTGGTAGACAGCAGTTAGGAGGTATTAAAGGCTGATAACTGTAAGGTGATCTTTTACCTTCAAGAACAGTGATGTCCTGTCATAGCCTTCAATAGAAGTAATGGAAGTAAAATCATTATTTCTGAGATGAAACTGCTATCTTATGAGGAGGTCTTTTCTGATCTTGTTGTCTGTGACAGCTGATGACACAGTCCTGTGACAAAGGTTATTTCTTCCAGTTTTAGGTTCCAGATTTTCCTAAATCTATCAAGAAAAATCCAGCACATTAAACAACATACCCAGTGCTCTACAACATATCTCAGCTGTTCTGTTCTTTATTCCTTGCTGAGATGGGAAGCTGAGAGTCTCTGCACTGAGACAGCACATTGTCAGTTTATTCTGATGTCTGTGATTCTGTTTTAGATCTGTTTCAGAAATAAAAACAAGCTAATGTTAGAAATATGGGACTTCCCATGATGACATTTGGCACAGCAACTAATACATGTCTCTAAGTGATGTCACATGGCTTGGCTATGTGATTCAGTTAAACAGTAATATATTTTTGGACCAGAATATCTTGGACAAACTTATGTGGCTCTTGTTAATTTAATGCTAAACATTAGATAATGCTGTTATCTAACAACAATATATTAGATAGCTGAATTACTTGGAATTATTTATCTCTAGATATGGTTAAATGAGGGAAGGTACAAAGGTAGAGATGTAGAACAGAAAGGGCTACCATTTCTTTGTGCAGTTTTTCATAACAGGTACTGAGAAAAATTCAGTCTCACAAGATTTTACAGGCCTTGTGCGATGGTACAGATGGAAGCAAATTCTTTTTAACCTAACTTTGATTGCCCAAACCAGTCATCTGGGTCTCTCCCATGGAAAGGCACTACTGAGAGTAACACATATCATCTTTATCATATACCTAAGACAGAATAAATTGCCCCCAGAGTTCTGTTTCTCTGCAGTGATTATAGGAGTCAAGATCACCTGGAGACATTAGAATTCTAAATTTCAGACTGATAAAATTATCTTAGAAGACTCCCACTCTCAACTAAAAGGAGAAAAGATAGTACAAGTCTTTCCTGATAAATATTGAGATGTTTTTTCAGCCACTAGGAGAAAATAATGTGTACAGAAATGATCCAAGAGGGAGCACAGTAAGCGCTTGCCAGCACCAAAGGGCTACAAGACAGTGTTAAGCAGGTATAGGGCTGCTGCTGTTGAACCTGCTCTTCTCAGGGTCTGAGGATCTAGGTAAACTCCAAGTGAGAGCAGAAGGGACATGGACTATGGTTAGCATCAGGGCTGGTAATTTTAAAAGTGCTTCCTCCAAGTCATGCTAGTTTGCTGGGAACAATGGTTAGCTTTTGTAGGGGAGGACAGGCCTAGGTAAGAGGATGATTTTGAAGCTGGTGCCACTTGGTACTGCAGATGTAGCCCATGAGAGATGCCATTTGCACATTTTCTATTTGAAGAAAGGGTATGTACTTGTGTTTTTAAATGTATGATACCTATAAATAATCTTGTCTTTCACCTGAAAGATCACTTCCAGATTGACACTTGAGCTTCTAGTTAATGAAAACTCTCCATCCAAGAGGGTATAAATAAATTTTGATGACAGCACATAATGCAGTCAGAGGGGATAAATAATGACTGATGACTACATATAATACATTTGTCATTTTCCTTGAAGTTGTTACTGCAGTGACAGCCAGTATACGCATTATCACATTGTCACGTCTGCTCAACACTTCTTTTTTTAATGGATTGGAGTCATTCAAATCCATTTTTTAATGAGTTTAATTTGTAGAAGTAGAATTGAAGAGAAGGTAGGACTAACCAGAGATTTAACACATTCAGAGATTTTGCAGAACAACAATTGTGGTTTTGTACAGTTTTCATAGGGTATTTCAGGGATGGAAATTAACTTCGCGTGGATGGAAGGGTGAATTGACCAGCTAATATCTGTGACTTGAGAAACTGCTGATAAGCTTTCAAATCTGTAACGAGAAGGTAGAAAACACTGAACGGATAAAAAAAAGAAGTTGGAAATCAAGGCTATCACTATTATTTTCCTGTTGTTTTTTTTTTTGTAAGATGATAGTTTTAGTAGAAGGCAAGCACCACTGTCTTAATAAAAGAAAGCTATAAACTATAAAATGTGGCCAAAATTATTTGAGATTATAAAGTTTACTGCAAAAGCTACCATTTAAATATTATACAAAAATATGTACGAAAATACATGTCCTGTCTTCCGGACACTGAGCTAAAAAGGCATCATTTTCTGAACCTCAGTTTTAGAGCGTCAGACAGTGGATATTACAACACTTCCCTTTAGATCAGCCATTGGATAGTTGTTCAGTGTGTATTCTTTCTTGATTAAATTTAACATTATGCTGGTTTTGGGTGGAGTAGAGTTAATTTTCTTTATAGTAGCTGGTATGGGGATATGTTTTGGTTTTGTGCTGGAAACAGTGCTGATAATTTAGGGATATTTTAGTTATTGCTGAGCAGTGCTTACACAGAGCCAAGGCCTTCTCTGCTCCTCACACCACATCAGCAGCGAGTAGGCTGGCGCTGCACAAGCAGTTGGGAGGACATGCAGCTGGGACAGCTGACCCCAGCTGACCAAAGGGATATTCCATACCGTATGATGTCACGCCCAGCAATAAACTACGGGAAGGTTGGCCAGGGGGCCACTGCTCAGGGACTGGCTGTGTATTCAGCATTGGTAGTGAACAATTGCTTTCATTTGCATCAACTGTCTTTCCTGAGTTTTATTTCTCTCTCTTTGTTGTTTTACTTTTCATTGCTATTATGACATTTTATTTCCATTACTAAACTGCTCTTATCTCAACCCATGAGTTTTCTCACTTTTACCCTTCCAGTTCTCTTCCTCTCATCCAGCTGGGGGGAGAGTGAGCAAATGGCTGTGTGGTGCTTAGTTGCTGGCTGGGATTAAACCATGATAAGCATAAAGTGTACAAGTTTAGAATTTGGGATTCTCATTCTGAGTCCAAAAATAATTTCCAATTTAGTATGATTTATCTTGTCAATGTAAATGAAATAAAGCATAAAAAGACCATTTTAGGTTTTTTGTAAAATAACATGTACAGGCAGTTTTCAGATGCTTTGAAACCTGTGTTTGAGCACAATAGTACCATCTGACGCCTTGCAGGAAACACAGTTTGGGGCTTTTCTTTTCCTGGAGATTTTGCATCCTTCAACATTCACAAAGCTAAAGTCACTGTAGGAAAAAGATCACATATGCGTCATTCTCTCCACAAGCTCCAGTCATTAGTGCCAGCAGATATACTTTATAGATGTCTGGATTTGGTTTCAGTATCATAACCAGATGACAGTGAATCATACTTCATGTTTTACTAAAAATGCTTGGAAAAATGCTTTTCTCTGGCTCATTCTCTCTAGATAAATTTGTTTCTTTAGAAACATAGTTCTTTCATAGTTTGTAGCATGCAGTGAAGGCAACATAAAATATTAAATTAGGAACGCTTCTCACACTGGTCCTTTTAGGAAATGATGGTCATAGAGTTGGACTTCTGAATATAATTTGTGGGTGGCCAGGTAGAGTTCTCCCAGCTGCAGGTTCTTCTGTATCTTCCAGTAAGAATGAAAAATAAACTGATACTTTTCAGTGGACTGGAAAAAAAAATTAATTAGAGATACTGAGAGGGAGCCTAGACAAATACCTTAGAGTAAACATCTAATTTGTACATGAATTTAGGTAAGATCGTTTCTGTATGGAGACTGTGGATAAGGACCTTTGTAATAAAGTCCTGTAACTAAAAAATATTTTGTAAATATCTGTGCCTTTCAAAGATTCTCTGTGCTTTTAAAGTGCTTTTAAAGTGCAATTTAAAGTCAGGAATTTTTTCAACTGCATGTATAACAATCCTCCAAGCCTAAATCAGGGGGTGTACTAAGACAAGGATTACATTTTGGTAAAGGAGTCTAGAAAAGTATATATATCACAAAAAGGCTATGCAATATAGACATTATGAAACTGGTAAAGTCACCTAAGTACTCATAGTACTTAGATGAAGACCCTGCACAAAGTTTTAACTCAGTTGCCTTCCCTATGTATGTATAAATTGCATGAGACTATCTTTAAATATTTGATTCCATGTTATTTTTTTTCCCAGAGGATAATTCTTCTTTCAGTTCCCTTTTTACCTTGAGCAATTGTACTGATTTTAATAAATTAAATAGTGCATTCAACCTCACTGGAAAGCAAAATTATGAACATAATATTTTTGTTGATCCTAAAATGTTTCATTGGAAATATTGCTGTGTTGGCAAACTTCTCCTGACTCTAAAATAGTTGTTCTAATTGTTCACTTAATTGTGTGCAGTTCGGTTTTGAGGTCTGCTCTATCAACAGTATAGTTGGAAAACAATGCAATGACTATATCAAGTAATCATCTTCATGTCCTCCTACTTATTTCAGAACCCAGAAGGAAACTATCCCCGGTATCTACATTTGCAACCTGGCTATAGCAGATGTGGTTCATATCATTGGCATGCCCTTTCACATTCACCAATGAGCACATGGAGGTGAGTGGGTTTTTGGCAGCACCATCATTACCTCCCTGGACATGCAGTGCCATTATGGTCACAATGAGTTTGAACAGGTACATGATTTCACATGTTCATTCTGTACCCCAAGACAATAATATCTGATGTTGTTTATGCAAAGCTGTAGTAATTCAAGAACAAGAAATGCTCTCAGTCATGGTTAATGATTTTTTGAACACTGTAGGAATACTTTTCTGATATTTGTAGAGCTTGAAGAAATATTTTAAGTCTCACCACAATATCATGCTATGCACAAAGCCTTAAGGGATCCTAGTCACCACTACTGTTACTGTTCTGGGGCTTATCTTCAGAGAGGCAGCTTCTAGTAAACGCTTAATGTCACTAAATCTAGATTTGTTTTCCAGGAAGACTGCAGAAACCTACTGTATCTGCTATTTTTAAAAAAATTTATTAAAATGTAGTGAGAGTACAACAAAAATTTTAGCTTTTGTTGTAACTACAGACTTCAAAAACAGCTTCTGCCTACTTTTCACCAAAGAAATCTTCTTTCATATGTATGTCAGAGCCAGGAAAACCAAAAGACAAACCTTCCTGCATAGCATGAAGTACTGGTCAATCATTAAGAAGACTCTAGGAAAAATAAACAGAGTCAACAGGAAGGGTGTTTGCTATTGAACTTGTAGCATACAAGACAGCATGCTTCCATGGAAGTGAAATGTAGTCACTAGAGGGAGAGAAAAATTATCAGAAAGCAGAAAGTAGAAAATGGACATTTATAAATAATTTTGAAATGGATAAAGTATGGCTATCATAAAGAGGCTACACTAATGCATTATATTGGAAGTTTTATTTGGTTGAAATGCAGTTTTAAAAGATTCCAAAAATTATAAATTCCCTTGAAGTTCAGTTTTTAAAGTTCTGCTTTACATTTGTATATGATTAATGTGACAAAATGCAATCTTTTCCTATATTTCTAACAAACTTACACACAGCAGTATCTTTAATTTTACTTTTTAGAGAAAAAAAAATATGTAAAAGACAGTAAGTACTAAGGCAGGAAAAAGACATGACATCCTAATGAGGAAACACAGAATATTAAAACCTGGTATAAAAAATAGTTTGTGTTCCAAGTAAATCCATAGAATCATAGAAACACTTCGGCTGGAAAAGACTTTCAAGATCATCCAGTCCCACCATTAACCTAACTGGAGCAAGTCCACTGCTAAACCACATCCCTAAGCATTGTATCTACATGACTTTTAAACACATCCAGGGATGGCGATTCAACCACTTCCCTGGGCAGCCTGTTAAATGTCTTAAAATAGACATTTGTTTTTTACCAAATCACTGAGGGCAACCTTGTGCTTTCTTTTCTATTTTGAGGCAAGTTTTTCCATCCATAATACACTTGCCTAGGGAAAGCTCTTTAAATTACTTCTCTCCAATTTGTTTTATCACCACTAATACTGATGATCATAGAATCACAAAATCATGGAATCATTATGGTTGGAAAGGACCTCCAGGATCATCAAATCCAACCTTCATCCCAGCATCTCCCTAAATCCCTAAATGATGAAACTATAGCTGAGACAGGTCCCAAACTGTTTAGCGCTTATAAACTTAGGCACCTCTGTTAAGCACCTGTGAATCTACCTGGGGCTTTTCATTAAGTGAAATTATTAAACCAGCTATTTTGCAAAAAATCAGCAGAGATTATCAGACTTTGTTTGATTGTAAAATTATTCCACATTCACAATAAAAGCAAGAAATATAATTATGCCTTAGTAAATGCTATGGCTAATATAACATTGGACAGCTTCATGTTCCCTTTCACATTTCTCAAAAATAAAATCACTTCTAAAGTAAGACAGGAACAGGTCAGACCTAGGAAGGCACTTCTAGAAGTCTGAACTGAATAAAATTACTACTACATGCAAATTAATATCTGTCATATTACTGGATAATCTTATTCCCATAAATCCTCTGCTTCATAATGTGAGTGAACTATGTCACACAATGGTTCAAAAGAGAATTTAGTATTTCAGCATTTCTTTTTGCAAAACAAATTTATTTATAAGATATTAAGAAGGGACGAAACCAGCTGTTCTCTCCATGGGGCTTTAGGGGTCAATTTATGAGGAGTACAATGTGTAAAGTTTGTTTTTCATTTTGGACTTTATTATGAAACAAAAAACATTAAGAAAAGCTGTAAAAACTATGCAAGTTGAGTATGCATATTAAAATTCATGCGAAAGTTTCGTAAACTGATATTGAACCCTTTTTTTTTTTAATAGAGATTCATGTTTATGCCACAGACAGACATTATATAAATTAAACCTGGATGTAACTTTGGTAGCAAAACTTTTGCCTATTGGTTAAAAGAAAATTTTGTAAGCAGCAACTCACAGCACCTGCTCTGTGTACAAGGATGCACATAGGCACACATATACAACAATCCTAATATAATTTACCTCCACATACATGAAGAGTAAATCTCACTGTTCAACAAAAATATGTCTGTGCAGATCTGGCCTAAGAGTGAAATCAGAACTCTGTCCACTGCAGACAGCACCTCCTTGAGCCTAAATATTGACATACTCTTATGCTGCAGTCTCTGGTGAGACAGGAGAGATGGTAAGACAGGTGAAAAGGGGGACCAGTATGATGTCCTACACTAACATTTTTACTTGGAACAGTCCAGTAAGCCCCTTGACTTAAACTGAAGATGACCATTGCAGTTAGCAATGTTAATGACTTCTTCAAAATGATGAAGAAATGCTTTGGCCTAGGACATTTTTGAAAAATGCTTTAAAAAAAGACTTGTACGTTCGAAGTAACTGATGCAGATTCTGAAGTCATAGCATTCATTACTCCTTCATGGCACACAAGATGCATCTGGAAATGGATTTTATTTCTGTGACAGGAGACTGTGAGGCACATCTCATTCTCTGTAGCATGAATCCACTGGAGCATGTCACAGGGAAATGCCACTGTTTGGGTGTCTTCTTAAAGACAGTACCTGCTTCTGACTACTTCTACAAACTGTGGTTATAAGAAAAGGTGTAATCCTCTTGATAGAGGTTCAGTTGCCTGTGATCCAAGACATGCTTTTGGTATGGCACAGCTATATAATTTTGTCTCAACATCCTCAGAAAGTTGCTAAAAGGTAAACTGTGCAAAAGTACCTAGGGTAAAACCGTGTGCGCTAGGAAACATAAGATAGATTGAAGCAGAAACAACATTGTTGAGGTGGAGACAGATAGCAGCTCAAAGGTTCAAGAAGAGAAACACTGGCACAAAGAGACATAAAATACTAATGAAAATTAGGGAGTCTGAAGCCAACCCTTCACTCCCATTGACAGCTGTCCAGCAAAAACTCAAGGGTGCCATAAAAGGGTGGTAAGAGTAGTAGCACTTAGCCTGGGAGCTCTGTTATCTATTGTAATAGCCAATAAATCATTGTTTTTTGTGAATATCCTTTTTACAAAGCATCTCTGTGCATGGGAAAAGTTCCCTGAGCAAGTTCCTGAAGTCAGAAAGTTACAGAGGGTACCAGTAAATTTTAAGGGCTGCATAAACATCTATTTAGCCTATCCCCTTAAGGCTTCAGGCACACAAATGGAGAGGTGAAGCTGGGAAGATAAATCTGGAGTAAGGAGCTCTGTGACAGCTGAGAAGAAACAGACAGGTGTTCCAAGTGTTTGCAGAAGCTGAGACTGACAGGCATGAGAAAATATGTTCCTGGTTTGGCCATTGTTGTAATGTTGCTCTAAGAAATATTTACCAAGGCAGTATCACTGGTAGGGTGGGGCCATATTTCTATGAAAGTCATGGCCTTTCAGTTATTTAAAACCAGAACCACTTAATTTGCCATGGACTAATCCATTTACTCATTCTTCACACTCCTTTTTCTTGCTTCATTTCACATGCAGTCACAAACACCCTAGCCAAAGGAAAAGGTAAAAGCCTTTAAAAAGCTCTGTCTCCTGAGAAGCCCTTCATTTGTCTTTGAGTGCAGCACACTTAACTGCCTCTTGGGGCAATCCTAACAACAGTGCCTTTAAAGCCAATTCAGATAATACATTAATAATCAACTTAAATAATTTATACTAATTAGTGCTATCAATAATAATAACAGTGTCAGTATACTATATTGTGACAATACAATAGCAATCATGTTAGACCATAGGATGTCAAATGTGATAGGTTAAGTCATGTCCAAATGCAGGAAGAAAAACAAGTGAGCAAAAATCCAAGCTCTGAGACGTTTCCCCTCTCCTTGTCCTGTATGCATGACTGAAGTATGGCCACATCTATGTTCTTGCTAGAAATCAGACAAGATGACACACAGTTAGCTACAACATTAACCACGAGCGCGTGCTCCCATGAAATTATTTCTCTTTCAAAGTGTCACCTGGGCTTTCATGATCATACCAGGTACTTTCATGATGGTTGATCCCATAGATGTTCCTTCAAGCAGCATTGTAACAGCAAGTTCGGCAGAAAGGGAAAACGAATAGGCGTGGGTAACAGGCACCACATACCTGGTGCCTTGTACTGTTTGAGACCCCTGCAGGCTCCATCACTGCCTCCTTCTCCAGCTCTCTGTGTCAGAGATGCAGCTGAGACATTCCCGTTTTTGTTTGTTTCAGGTAAGTATCCTTCAGACTTTTCCCAATAAAAGACTTTTATTAATGATAATTGCTTTGTCAGATGAAGACACATGTCTGCCTTTAAGTTCCACGCTCTATTTGAAGTGGAAATTACCCCTCATTTTCAAAACAGCGTGTTTTCCCAAATGCTCCACTCATGTTTCATTTCCCAAATTTATTGTCAGACAATAGGCAAGATTGAAAATTACATCCAAAATGGAACAACCAATAGAAACCCACTGCTGTAAAAGAATGGAGACAAAAGCTGCTTGATAAGTGTTTAGAGTGAGATTAATTTATTGTCTGGGGAAGGGTAAGTCAGAACACCAGCAGGCTGAAATAAGTTTGAATTCTATCAAGAAAAAGAATCATTTACAATTACATTGAATTGAATTTGTGGTGCTGTTTTCATTCCATCCAGCCTAGCAATTTGCTTTTTATCTTTAAATTAATTAATTTTTTTTTCCTTTGCTCAGATCAATACTAATAATGAGAATTAGAAACCCAGGGAAATTATCCTTTATAGTTGTTTATCAGCATATAAAAATATCCAGCAAATAACTGATCCAGAAAGTGTGAAAAGTCATCTTATGATATATAGAGAAAGGCATTTATATGCAGGCCAGATTTTCAGGTATCACTAGTACCCTACCCTTTACTGTTGTAAGAATCTTGTGAAAATCCAGCAGTATATCCAGGAAAATGTTATCCACACAGCAAAAGGAGCCAGGATCAGCCAGCACATAGGCAGTGACATGCACCTCTGGAGCTGAAAGCTGTGGATTCAGTACCCATCCCGGGCTAGAGGGTTCCTTTGCGCATGCCATTCCTTCCCTTATTTATCTTCAATGCCTGTTAATGCAGTTAGTTTTTATTACAAGCCACGTTAGTCTGATAACTGCTAGACTGCAGCTGCTATCAAAATGATTTCCATTCGGTGTTGATAAGTTTTGAGCTGCACTGGTCTGTGGTGCTTTGAGAAAAGGCAATATCACCCGCTAAGCCACACATCACATGGTGCCTTAAGAGCCTCAGCTTTTTGCATCACTAACAGCCTTCTCTCTGAAGCTGTGTAGCTGGCTTTCTGTTGGCAGCTCTGAGCCCGGTCATCCAAGCCACCGTGGCAGCCTTTCCCAGAGCCTCTGAGGCAACACTTTCACTTGTTCCCACGCTGTGGATATTACGCTGTTATCCTCTCAGCCCTGCACCTGCAAACCCAACAGTGTTGTTACAGTGGGTTCTCATGGGAAGTGGCTGCCACCAGCGTGAGAATCACCCCTTCTTCCCCTCCCTTTTCCTACCCCATGGTCAAAGCTTCTGGTTGGCATTAGTGGACCCAAAAACATGCATGCCCCAACCTTAACAGCAAGTCAATGTGCAGCCTCAGCAAAGCGTGCTCTCAGCAGCTCCAACAGCCTCATAAGCAGAAGCAACTGGTAAGAAGTGAGTCCTGATGAAAACTGTGTTGGCACTGTGGAAAAAGCGCTACAGGGGCAGCCATGTACTGCACTGGAGAAGAGACCCAGAGAAGGATGCTTACCTGGAGCCCTCTCATTGCTTCTCTTTCACTCTCTCTCATTTTGATTTTTCCTTGAAGTAACTATATGCCATTAGTTACAGATCCTGCTAATAAATCTCTGTGCATGCGAATCTGTCTCAAAAACCTTTCCGTAATACACAGTTATGCACTCTAAATGAAAGAGAAAATTTTTAAAGTTTTTATGGTTAGGTGCCTTGTAAGCTTAAGCAGATTAAAACAAAAAGGAGATCTCACTGAAACCTTCTTGCTAAGGAGAAGCATATGAAAGCATTAAGAAGGTTTTGTAACACTCAACTATAGACACCAGCTAAAGTTCAGTCTCATTAACAGCAGGCAGTAGGCATGTCTAAGAGGAGATTCACAGGGTGTATGGATAGAGCAGCACAGGTTGTCACATCCTGTCACCTTCCTTGAAGGCAACAGGAGAGGAGGGCCCTGTTAGGTGAATTTCTTACTCCATGTCACATTTCCACGCTTCTCCCATGCTTCCATCTTACACGCTTTCATTTTATCACAAATACTTCCTTTAATTCACAGTTTACTAGCTGATTTTTTTTGTAATGTACATTGTAACTTTCTTCAGCATTCATCTCTGCTGCCAATTTTAAAAAGTCATAGTATTGTTCCCTTATTTGCATGGAGATATTGTTTGCACTACTTGAAAAATGAAATAAATCTCAAAGCATACATAGTACACCATGCTTACATGGAGACTAAGAGGTCAAGTTTTGTGTAAAGCAGGAGTTATCACAAGTCTTAAGAACCTGAGAAGCCTGTAAATTACTCCAAATTACACATATCCTGTAAGCATATCGGTATCAGAAGCTATTTCCACGAGGCAGCCAGTGAAACAGGAGAGGTAGCTGTACCAAGACGGTACAAAGTAGTTCTACCATTGCAAATGCAGAGGATTTCTGTTCTTCCTGTCACCATCATGAGGACGGCATGAAATTAGATATAGCTTTTTAAGATACCAAATATCAAAAGAGCCTTTTGCTGATTCTTGCAATAATGGCCATTACTTTAACCCTTATTTAGTGAAAAGAACTTGATTTGTTGCAAAGCTTGTGTAATGAAAGGAATCTATTCCATACTCATATCCAAGCAAGACTGAAAATTATTTATTATCACAAGAAATATGAATATTTCTTGATCTTATGCAACGGTTCCTGATCTTCATTGGCCGAAGGACGACACTACCAAGCAACTGAGATGCTGCAGGCACCTAATTCTGACAGGCTGGTGAACCTGATCTGTGATAAACAAGTACAGGACCTTGAACAATATCCCAAGGTCTTGCAGACAATGTATTGCCAGCACCTACAGACAAGGATCCCCTGATTTGTATCAGATATTTAGATCATATAAAACATATAAATATGGCTATGTATTTATACAGGTACAGTAACACAGAAAAGGAATGGCAGTTTTTGAATGTTACTACTATCCAGTTAATGATATTTCCAGTTATCTACTGGTACCAGTACTGGACTATTTAATTTACAGTCTAATTAAACTTGAGGCTTCAGCCTGGTGAACGCATTCTTCAGCAGTCAGTCATTTTCTAAGCTTCTGCTCTCAGCTGCACTGAAGAAAATCCACAACAGTGCTCCCAATTTTAGAAGAGCAAATGTTGGTATCGGAAAGAAAACTGAAAACAAAATGCAATGTTCAATTTACACACATTGCAGTTGGTATTATACATATCTATCTGGCTGCATGTGTTTTTACCAATGTAAATCTAGAATACCTCCACCAAACTCTGATCCTTTCTTTCTAATACTTTAATCAACCTAATACATACATGCACTTTTTTTTCTTTCATAAAATACTTTCAAGAAGGAATCACATTCCTTGCAGGCTTTTATTGTGTCTTTTTTTGTATTTTTCTCACTTGATCTGTGAACAAAATAAATAGTTCACTGATAGAGTAATTTCTAGATAAGGTATAGGTAAAGAGTGATAGAGACAGTCTCTTACGCTACTACATATTTAATGGCCTTTGTTCACAACATACCCAAAATAATAGATTCTGGGGGAAAAAAAGTCTTGCGCAAGAATGATGTACTTTCCAAACCCGCTCTCTTACACAGCTGAGCACAAGCACTGTAGGATTCCATGTGTAGATGATAACCCTCTAGAATAAGGGTGCCTTCTCAAGCAGTACCTAAAAGTATATTAATATTCATATCACACTAGCTTGGACTGTTTTGTTTTGCTGGGCTGACATTTTTTTCTGCTCTACAACCACTAAAATTCAGTGAAAATTTCACCAGTATTTAAATATTTCTCAGTTTTATCTTTTCAACTTGTATGGATTTTAAGTAACCTAACAAGAAGTCTACAGGATGGAATTTGGTAGAGAAGCTGCTAATAGCCAATCACCAAGAAATTAATTCTGAAATTGACTATTTCAGAGAAGTAGTTTCAAAAGATTTCTATGACTATGATTCAGTTTCCAGTCTTTTTAAAGGAAACTGAGTCAATCTAACTCCCATGAGAGAGCCATGTTTCACTGCTACTACCTAAAACTCTTCCAGCATTTTGCACGACAAAAAAAGACGTGTGTGATGTAGTTTAAAAGGACAGAGTGAAATTTTTGGTCCGCTTTGTAGATTACATATCGGGGGGGGGACCATAACTGATCATACCCTTAACCTGGCAGCAATGTGACGAGAATCACCCCTCTGCCAGGGTCTCCACCAGGAGACCCTGCTGACAAGACCTGTATCTGTGTCAGCTGGCCTGTGTAGCACCAAAGTGAGGTCAATTGGTGCTGATTTCCAGTTGTCTCATGTGGTTATATCACTTCAAAGCCATCCCAGGGCAGTGCGGCAGCTCCCTTCAAACTACTTTACAGAGCACAGTGAGTCTGACAGCCACAAGGCAGTACCAAGACCCAGGGCAATGGAAAGGTTCAGTCTCTGTCACTTACTGTTTGCACACAGTACCTTTTGGCCAGGCCTACAGCTAGTCTCAGCATGCCAGAGTCTACACGTGCAAAGGATGGAAAGAAAAAGAAATAAATTCTTTGTTAGGTTTCTTTAGTTTTGTTGAATTTATTCTGAGATGACCTGACACTATTCTTCCCAAAAAAGTTGTTAAATGATGAGTGAGTGGTCATGTGAGCAGCTAATCTGACCTCATCTGGAAATGAAAAGCTATACTAAATGCAGGGGACTTTGTACCTAACCTACTCACTTCTGAAAAGAACAGAGGGAAAGTACACCCTCCTTTAACATCCCCTTCTTTTCTATGACGTGAATTGCTGCATTTACTAGTCTGCTTTCAGTTGAAAGATTGCCCACTTTAATCTATTTTGATCTGATTTATCTGATAGATAAATGTTATCACTTAACAAAATGTGAGATTCATGAAACAGAAGTTGAATTTGGTTTGTATCATAAACTGCTGCTAACTGAAGGTTACTTCTAAGGTAGTAAAGTCTTTCAGTTGTATATTCAGTTATGTGGATACTAAGCATCTAAATTAAAAAGACTTGAGCACTCCTAAAGCTCAAATATATCAGAATATTCCATAATCTTTTTGAAAATAGCAGTCTTGCCTGTATTAAATTATCTCCAAACCTTTTCCAGAACTAACTTCATCTCAGATTTTGTCTCTGCTTGCTTCTTGTATGCCTGAGTTTTTAAATTCTCTCACATGTTAACATTCTATAATTTATTAAAAACTCTTATATTAATTAAATAATGTTGTGACCAAAAGCATAATCTATTATAACAACACTTTTGGAATGTTAAGGGAATTGCTTGAGTAAAAGCCATTCTGACATGTGATACTAGCCAACTTGTAAAAAATGCAGTTTCATTCCTTTGCAATGGCTATTCTTAAAAGTTTTATTTTGTCATCAACATTATTAACCTAAATATTTTACTGTTTTTCTGTTATATTGCTCTGTTACCTGTTTTTACACATACTTCACTCTTGTCCAGCCATTTCACCTAACCCACCTAAGAACAAGATCACAAAGAATTCAAGTCAATATGTGTTTATGGGTGTCATCGCTTATTCTGATGTTCCCTGTGTGGGTTACTCAAAATTACTAAAGTTCAAAGAGGGTTTGGAAAGTTGCGCTTTTGATCTAACCTCACTTGATTATGTTCTCTGGTATACTTTCAAAGCTGAGGGAATCACGTCTTCAGCTAATTATGAGGATACCACCCATTTTGTCTTTGACATCCCTGAAAGGCAAAAGGATGGATGAATGAAATAAAATTAAAGGCTGAAGCTGAGCCTAGTATCATTCAAATACTTGTATCTCAGAATATAGATAATATAGAGGCAGACCCAACATGATCAAGTTCAGCAAGACAGCTCCCACATAGCAAATATAACAGCAAAGGACCTCTGTTTCTCCTTATCTTCTCTTGCTGCATTTAGGTAACTGTTATTCACAAATGGGATCTCAGTGCCCTTTCTGACCTGGTAGACTGTCATGTTTGGAAGATATAGATCACAGAAGAGATTAAACGGTCCTCAAACTGCATACATGACTTTCCAGTATTTCATGGCCAAGCAGATTCCAGCCTATTCGTTGAATTTAAGCTAGCTTCTTGAGTGCTGACTAGCAAGGGATGTACAAGACAAATTTTAGAACCTTATGTAACAGAGAGCAAATTTTGGCTGATACTGAGTGTTTTTATATTAGCATATTCATTTGGATAAGGAAGGTATTTTTGGAGTGAGTACCCCAATTGTCTCCAATTACCACACTTGAGTTCACATTATTCAGCAGTCTCAGAGCACATGATCCATATTTTCAGGTGAAATCAAGCTGTAAATAGTGCTCTAAGGTCTCAATGAATGGACTCAAACTACTGTTGTGTATTCAGTCTTCAATCCACAGGATCCAATTAGAGAAAATTGAAAGTCAAACCCCCTACAATGGGTATAATGTGTCATATCCTAAGCACCAAGTACTTCACTCTACAGACTTTCCCTACTCATTTGTACTACTTGTTAATGTAGACAAAGCCTAAAGGAGTGTATTTGTTCCAGCCTCCCTTCCTCCTTCCCCTCTCCAATTGAATTGCAACCAGATTTTTAATTGAATTGATTCTAACTCTGGAGCAGCTGAAAAAAAGAGAAAAATATGTGTAACAGTACAGAAGTTAAGTATTTTAATGTCAGCAAATCTTGATGAAATTCTGTTGAAGACTTAAGATATTAGTAAAAACAGTTCCTGAAATATGATTGGCTATTCTCAAGAAGTTGTGAAAGGCATGAGACACAGTAGCCTGAAAGAAATCAGAGAAAATAGGAGAAAACAGGGTTGAAAGGATTTAGGGAATTCAATCTAGTTCATCCTCTCTCAGACAACATACCAACTTTCAGAGGTTTGTTTAATTCCACACTAGAGATTTTAGCCCAGGAAAGTATGAAGACAGTGAAAGGAGACTCTGGTAGATAAGAGTAAAAAAACAATGAACTTGGATAACCAGGAAGCTTAAGAAATTATAAACTCTCAAATTGTAAAATGATAAGAAAAACTCCGTGTTTATTTGTCAGGCACAAATTAAAGCAAAACAATCTAATTGCCTTCTTTGAATGAAGTTCCCTGCTTGATAAAGAATAAATTGAAACAAAATAACTTGAATTGTAACAAAATACCAGCAAACCAACCAGGAAAGATGCTGTAGATTAGATTAGATTGCACTAATGGTCCAAGAATGATTGAAAAATCTGTGGTCAGAAGGTGGTCATCACAGGTCTACTAGCAGGCAAACAAAATATCAAGGGACTAAGCAGACTGTGTCCTGCATAAATGCTTTCAAGAATTTTCACTAATTATATAGGTGCTGGGAAAAGCACACACATACAGAATTCAGAAAGCCAAAAGGTATAATTTGTAGTTATCTTCTTGTAGCCAACAGTATTCCTAGAAATGCTGAACACAGACCTTAATACTTAAAAGTACTTGCAATTGTAGGTACTTGCTGTTATCTAAAACAAGCTCCATGTTTCTCTAATCAAGAATCACAAATCAGAGACCACTTTATGAAAAATGTCAATTAAATTTTTTACATTTATAAAATGGTCTTTGTGTAACCACTTTCTTCTTTTTTTGCATTTTGTTTTCATAAATTATAAAATGTTCTAGCCTGGAAGGGACCTCTAGAGGTCATCTGGTCCAACCTGCCCACTCGATTAGGGACATCTCTACCTAGGTTTTACTGGTATATGCTTTACCTTACTATAACAACTTTCTTTTTTCCTTTACCATTGATATTTATTTGCTATATTTGTTAGACATGGGAGATGTATCAGCAAAAGAAGAAAGCAGGAAGGTAAGGTACTATTCATGTTTCTTCCTATTTGACATGCTTTGCTCAGGCTGTAAAGGTTTTGTATGTTACAGTCCAAAAGGAACAGTCCTAAAACAACATTTAGGCACTGCATAGAATCACAGAATCACAGAATTGTCTAGACTGGAAAAAACTTTTAAGATCATCGAGTCCAATCGTTAACCTAACACTAACAAGTCCTTGACTAAACCATATCCCTTAGCACTATGTCTATGATGTAACTTTCAGGGCTTCAAGCACTGCATTAGGTTCCTGGGAAACAGACAGGGAGTAGGATTCAGGGAGCAAGATAACCCAGTTAGGAGGAAACATTGTGGAGAAAATTATGTCTGAAGTCCTCATCTTATCTGAGGACAAGAAAAAGGCACAACACAATCCTGCACTTCTGGCTGCAAGAGGGCACCTGCCCATCCAGCTCTCATGGCTCCAAGCTCTCAATTCAGGAATTAGGAAACCCAAGGATAATGTAGGTGCTAGGTCAGGTACCAGCTGCCATGCCCCAGGGAGCTGTGGGTCAGGTGCCTCCAGACTGCATTGCCCCTCCTGTGGGAAGGGGAATCTAGGCCCCACAAGAAACCCTGGGCACTGTTCACAGCCCAAGGAAGTCTAGGCAACAAAAGAAAACTGAGACAGGAAACAGATGAAATATAATTTCCCAGTTTCCGTGACAGAAGCTCCTGGTCAGCATGTTGTAGTTCTAGGACAATGTGCTTTGGATTTCAGCTTGTACCAATTTTCTATGAAAAAATAAATTTGTTTCCATTTTAGCATGTTTTTAATGCTTCAGTCAGTAGGATCATTTGCTTCTTTACTCTAAGTCTCCTCTAAGCTCATAATAGTCATGTTTTAACTGGGTATTTCTGTTGCAGTTTTTAGGAAAAAAATGTAGTCACAGTTGAAAAAGGATGCAAAACTATATAGTTCTCATATTGAAATACAGTCAGCATTTTTAATTAAAATAATTGTCAGTATTTTATCAAATATATATAAGCAATTCTTAGTGACTCCTGTATGGATCGAATAATGGGAGGTCAATATCATCAAAAACACTTTCAAGTTTTTGAAAGAAAAGTCTTCTCCCAAGAAAAATGAATTGTCTATGTGTAGATTTTATCAGTTGCCATAGATGTGCCTGATTTCACTTCCTTCATGAAAGTGTGACTCAGAAGTATCTTTGCTGTTGGAACTGCACCAAGGTCAGACTGATGTAAGAAGACAATCTACACCACCGTTTAAAAGGTTAGAGCTCCCCGTGGAAAGATTCTCTGCAAAAAATATTCTCCCTTACTGTGCCATTGCCTTTTTTCATGATGGTTTGTACATAGATGAACCAAATATATGGAGACAAAGGTGGATTTAAAAAGACTGTAGCGCTCTGGTAGTAAGAAGATAGAATGACTGTGCAGGTATTTAGTACCTGACACTGTGTGAGGTCATGGATATTGTAAGATAATGACCAAAAGAGACTTCATGACTGATGACTCAGAAGGGGAGGGAGTATTGATTTTTATCCTATCTATAGCTGTCTCATTTGGCTCTCACTTCTGCAGCTATTAAAGTCAGGAGAGAGACATAAAAGGCACTTTTGGAAGAAAACTACTTTTGAATTAGCCTTTGTCCTTGCAAACAAAAAAAGTGAATTCACCATGTGCATCATTGGAAATTATTAGACCAAAGTTTTGAAAAGAGCTATATGTTTCAGGGATATGTCTTTGCTTCTCTTTTCTCAAAATCCCTGCTTCCAAGACAGCCCCAAAGGGTGTTCTGTCCTGAAAGAGCTCACTGTTAGTCTCACTAGGAGTGCTGAAAGGAATTTAGTGCTTGCCCAGGATGCAGTCTTGCTCATTTTGAGAGGGGTAGAAGAATGCTGCTTGTTGTCAACGTTTAATCTACGAGCTTCCTAGTAACAGGATGTAATCAAGCAATATTATTAGGACCTTGCCAGCTAATACAGAAAACTGGTGAAAAAAAAATTATGTTGAAAAATCTAGCGTTCTTGAGAGATGTTCACAGTTTTGGTGTGGGTTTTTCTGCATCATATTCTGTTCTCAGACCACATTCTCATCTCTCAGGACTTCATCTATCACTTTACTGGGTGAAGATAACATTTCACTAGGACCATAGGTTTTATGGCTACACTATTCTTGTTATTCAGAGACCTGATGAATCTGAAACACTTAGGATACACGTCCTCGCACTTGCAGTTAACTCCTGTCTAGTTGTCTCAGACCAAATGGGCCTTTTATTCATTTATTTGCAGCACCATGGAAGTCAAGCTTTTTTATTCCAGTCACTGATCTGCCAACTCACTTCAGAATCCATGACACAGGAAAGAAAGGGGAAAGCTGGACAGCACCTTCCCAAACTGTGGATTGAAGTATTTCCCTGTCTTCTTCTGCCATCACGTGGCATCTGCCAGTCCCATAAGGTCTCACACATACAGAAACAGGAGTTTAAGGGGTTCAAAATCTCTATTCATATTGTAAAGCCAAAGCTTTACATAGAAAATGGATGATAAAACATTTGTGATGGTGTTATGGTAACCATAGTAGTCTAAGGGAATACTCAAGACAAACTTTATGAGTGGAGGAAATAAAGTAATTAAACCCTGTAGGGTAGCTGCAAAATTACAAGATTTCAACATGTAAGGGTTTGCTCAGATCTGAAAAGGTTTTCCGCTTTTCCCAGCTGTATAAATTAGTCTATTAAAAGTCTTATCACTACCACAGGCCTTGTCTTTAAAAACAAGATGGCTTGTCAAGTATTACCAAAATATTACCTGCTAAGTGCAAATTTGTTAGCTCCCTTTTCCAGTCTGTGCCTGCATGTGTCACCTTTGCTTCTGACTTACAGCTGTGACTTTACAGGTTTCATCTCTTTTTCTTCTTTTTTTTGTTTCCCTCGTCTGACCTTTTGAATCAAAGCAGGCCACTAGGTACAAGTTCTCCCCACAAAGACTTTTCTCAAACTTTTTTTACTTGCTCAGTGAGTTGATCTAATTCAGTAACTTGTGATAAAATATTTAGTACTTACAATAATGATTAAATAGCCTTTTTTTCATAGCCTTGGTGGTTTTTCTTTTGCCTGTCACACCTGCACTTTTAAAGTTTCTATGCTTCTGAGGTCATCATAGTAGTGAAATAGAACCACAGAAGCACAAATTCATTAAATTATCCTAGCAACAGCAAGGTCAACGGGCCATGGAATTTCCTCTCATGAGACAGTAATGAAATATTTTACAGTTCAGCATCTTTCTCACCTTCTCCATATTGCTTTATTTCTCTGTATCTGAAAATAAAATTGATGTTTTTCAAATAAATTTCCATAAATATTCAAACTTCTTACTTACTAGTTACTAAATTATTTATGTTAATGAAAGTCCAGAAAGGAACATGATAGAAATCATTCTCTTTCTTTAAAATTTTGGAACATCTGATGTTGATTATGTTGTTTCCCACACAACCAGAATAAGCAGTTCATTAGAAAATAAAAACAGCCTGTAGATGTGAGGGGAAAAGGAAGATACTGCAATCCTGTTGAATTTTAAGTAGCTCTAAAAGCTCAAAAGTAGGTGATTTAATATGTATTTCAGTTTAAATTGTACTGATGAAGAAAATCTGGATCTAAAGGAAGAATGCCATTGTGGGTCTAGGGAAAAAATATAGAAGGCCATGTATAGGGGAAGTATTGCTGGAATCACACTGGAACATTGAGTCCATTCCCTGGTGGTGGTATGTATTTTCTGTGTAGTTTTGCCACTCCATCATCACATAAGCAACACAAAAACTGTAATTTCAAAAAGCTTCTTTCAAGATACTTACTTGCAGTCTGGTGCGTGGTATCTGTGTACAGATAAGAGGTGCACTCATACCTCCAGGCATTATATTATTATTATTTATTTTGCTTGTTTAAAATGCAGCATTTTCAATCAAGATTATTAGCATTGTGCTGCAACCACCATCCAGTTCAGCATTTCGAGATTTTACTGTATTTGAACTTATGGTAATAGGTTGAGGGGAAAATATTCAGTCACTAAGTCAGAGCATTCCAACTGAGAGTTTCCAAACCATCGGGTAGCCAGCCCTGACTGTACTCCAGGGCACTGTGGACATGAAACTGCTTCCAGAAACTAAATGGAAGTTTAGTTATCAAAGCCTTGGGATTTAATAACGTATCACCTGTTACATACGTTGTGATGACTACTGTAATCTCATCATCAAGTCTAAAATACTGCCTGCATGAGCAAACTGGATGCCTAAGTGAAACTGGATAGCTTAGGAGTGGGTAATGGTACGATATATGCAGCATTCCCTATCCAGTAAAAGCACTTAACAGACTTACTGCTTGATGTCTCAAATCATTTTAAGCATGTGGATAGTCTCACAGAAGGCAATGTAGGCATATGGCTATGTGATTTGCCATACTGTGGCCCAAATCTTCTGTCCAAATGCCATTACCACCTGGAGATGAATTTACAGGACATACTCAACCTAAAGGTATATGCAGCGATAGAAGAGAGAGAGAGGATGTCTGTGTGCAGCTCCTAGCAGGTAAGTGTTTGGGAATAGTCACAGACATAATTAGCACTCCAGAGGTGATCCTGTTGAGGAATACAACAGGAAGACTATTCTTGCCTTCAGAAATATTCCCTGGAGCTGAATTTTAAAGGGCTGAGTTTATACCCATGTATGCATTTGGACCAGGACCTCCTACTGCGGCCATGCTGCTGCAGAACAGTAATGTCTTCTGTCCCTTGTGCTCTCTGTCAGCTCCCTCCTGCCTTGAAAGAAAATCAGCATCACCTGGATGGTTCTTTAAAGGGGAACAGCACCATCCAAATCAGTAGCAATCTCAGTAAAGCAGTGATTTCCTGTTTGTTTGTGCATACAACACATTTGAATATTTGTGGGGAAATCTTCCACACAGTTAACCTGTGTTGTGTAAAGCTAAAAGTGTATTTATTCTTCAGTAATTCAGTTAAACTATGTGTGATGTAGGGCTGATCCAATAGCAATGACAATCACCACAATCATTTAACCAGGCAACCAGTCTTGTACATACTTTATTATAATTTATTACATATTATACATTAGGCTTGAGAGCTACTTGACAGACAGAGGTTGGGATCACACTGCTTCAGAGTAGCTTCTGCTAATGTACACTCCCATTCACTCCTAAGAGGTGTTATGAATCATAGAATCATTCTGGTTGGAAGAAAACTTCAAGATCATCAAGTCCAACCCTTATCCCAGCACAGCCAATAAAAATACACTAAAATACATCACTAACCACCACAATTACATGTCTTTTAAATGCCTCCAGGGATGGTGACCCCACCACTTCCCTGGGCAGCCTGTTCCAGTACGTTACAACCCTTTCAGTGAATAATTTTTTCCTAATATCCAACCTAAAATTCCCCTGGAGCAACTTGAGGCTATTTCCTCTTGTCCTATTGCTTGCTACATGGGAGAACAGACCAAACCTCACCTCACTATGACCTCCTCTGAGCTAGTTGTAGAGAGCTATAAGGTCTCCACTGAGCCTCCTTTTTCTCCAGGCTAAACAATCCACATTCCTGCAGCTGCTCCTCGTAAGACTTGCTCTCTAGAGCCTTCACTGGCTTTGTTGCCCTTCTTTGGACACACTCCAGCACCTCAAAGTCCTTCTTGTAGTGAGGGGCCCAAAACTGAACACAGTACTTGAGGTGTGGCCTCACCAGCGACGAGCACAGGGTGGTGATAACTTCCCTAGTCCTACTGGCCAGACTGTTTCTGATACAGGCCAGGATGCTGTTGGCCACCTGGGCACACTGCTGGCTCATCTTCAGCCGGCTGTCAACCAGAACCCCCAGGTCCTTTTCCTCCAGGCAGCTTTCCAGCCACTTTTCCCCAAGCCTGTAGCATTGCATGGGGTTGTTTTGACCCAACTGGTGGACCTGAAAACCTTCTTAGAGTATTCAGAGTGCTTGACAGAAGCAGGAAAAAAAAAGAAAGTCTATTCCTAGACTTTTAGTAGAAATACGTAATCTGTCAATGCACTTTTTATTTGTACTTGAAGGAGTCTGCAGGTCCGAAGATATGTTACTACAGGTCCAACACTTAGACCTCAACATTCAGATTGCTTAGATTACAAGCACATTGTGTCTCAAATCAGACTTTTTCATCTTTCACCTTCAGTCTTTCAGGAATGTGTGGAAAATAAAATTGTTTTCTGTGGCATCACTGGCAAAACTGGAAAAATAAAAGGAACTAACACACTGCATGAGCTTTATTAAATTGTTTGTTCATCCCAAAAAGGTCATGCGTTTCATAAAATAACTATTTTATGTATATTTTGTTCCTTTTATTCTAATTATCAGTGCTCACTTGCCTTCCCACCCAAGAGGAACTAGTCAATCCTCATTTTGTTCATATGCTGTTTGCTGCTGTGCACTCTGCTGTGCCGTGAGTTCTTTGCACACACACTGTGAAAGAGGACAGACTGTGTCCAAGTATGAACTGTTTCACTGGATAGATAGATAGATAGAGGATTCCTTCAAACATGGAACATACCACATTATCATAGGTGGTGTTCTTCTTCATTGCTCTAGGGAAGGGGATGAAGTTGAGGGGACCATTAGTTACCATCGTATTTTCCCATTTCAAAGGATATAATTGGAATTAATCATCAACACTTGTAGGATGTACACCAGAGAAGGCCTCTGATACTGAAGGAAGCTTTAGTTTTGTCCTTAATGTAGATTGACTTCACACTGCTGAACCTTTATCATGTTGCTAACGATGACCCAGGTGTTTTCCTAAAGCTAAATAAAATGAGTAACAACTTTTTTTCCATGCTTGATTGGATGTGACATAATAACATGTATTTCTTAAATGGGTGTCGTATCCTACAAACTGAAAAGAAGCACCTCTGAAAGTTACACCATAGCTGTATCAACCATTCGGGGCTACAGCTTTAGTTTAAACTTCAGCTTTAAACTTCATCAATACGTCTTTTTCATACAATACTCTATGTAGCAGGAGGGATACAAAGGCTAGTATACTTGTGTTTTCTTTAGGTCATTTGTAGTGAAAAGTAAAAAATACTTAAAGCCTTAGTAAAAGTATTTTTAACAAGATATTTAAGACAAAAGTAATGGTGTCTTCCTTTTATCATGAGTATTTCTGACATTTTGGATCAATGAGGTTCTCATTTTAAAGAATTCTTTCCACATGGGATTCATATAACAATGTCTCTGTACTGCATTCAGTTCTGGGCTCCCCAGTTCAAGAGGGACAGAGATCCACTTGAGAGAGTCCAACAAAGGGTTATGAGGATGGTTAGGGGACTGGAACACCTGCCTTATGAGGAAAGATTGAGAGACTTGGGGCTTTCTAGTCTGGAGAAGAGAAGACTGAGAGGGGATCTAATTAATGTGTATAAACAGATGAGGGCTGGGTGTCAAGAAGAAAGGGGCAACCTCTTCTCACTTGTGCCTTGCGATAGGACAAGCGGCAATGGATGCAAGCTAGAGCATAGAAGTTCCACCTCAACATGAGGAGGAACTTCTTTATTGTGAGGGTTACAGAGCACTGGCACAGGCTCCCCAGAGAGGTTGTGGAGTCTCCTTCTCTGGAGACTTTCAAGATCCGTCTGGTTGCGTTCCTGTGTAACCTGCCCTAGATTCTATGGTCCTGCTTGGCAGGGGGGTTGGACTCAATGATCTCCAGAGGTCCCTTCCAACCCCTAATGTTCTATGATTCTATGATTCTCTGCACTTCCTGGTTTTCTTGAGCAGTGCAACAAACTCTCTGGGGGATATTCTCAGTGATTAATAAATCTTGTTACAGACTGTGTATTGATGTCCGTTACCTTTCAGTGGACATAGCTGTTGCAGAAAAAATAGATTTCTCTATATTGCAAATATTGTCTGTTCTACATATACTGTACTTGGAACTCTGATGCAGCAAAATACTTATGCACCTGCTTCTGCCTATTCAGTTAATCTGGATTAAGAAGTATGTTTGAATATTTTGATAGGTCTATCTTCTGGTCTCCTGCAGAGAAATGAGAATACCAGAGCTATTTCCTTAGCTTTTGTAAATCACTCCTTGATACACTGAAACTTTATCTTGGCTTTGTGATATGATGGACTGCTTTGTCTCCTGCATGGTTTAAGATGTGGGGAGGGCTTTGGCCAGCTTTGGAGCCACATGCTAAAAGGGAAAAATGAGGACACTTAAACCTGTACCCATCACTTCAGCCAGTTAGTTGGACGCTAAAATTTGAGCAAAGAGGCACCTCACCAGATTCCAAGCCATTTGTCTGACTTGAGATGTGGGATCAAAATAGAAATCTTGCATGTGAGCCTGGATTTCCTAATTCCTTCACGTACAAACACCTCAGAGAAAGAGAATTTTTAAATAGGCCCCACTGTCAAGAATTTAAAAGCAATGTCACTGAGGGGTAGGGAGAGGAGCACAAGTGGACACCAGCAATATTAAGTGTCCCAGGCAGTTAACCCTTCTCAGCACTTCCTCCAGCCACCAAGGAGTGGTGAGGGGTTTCTGGACTGGGAATACAGAGGTGGGTAGAAGTGCTGCCATTTGGTAAGGCTGGGCAGGGAACGAGCCTGGGGGCTGGCACCCTTCCCTGAGCTCTGGGAAGGCAGCAGAAAGTGATGCCTTCTCATCCAGCTCAGCCCTCTCCTTTTCAGCTTCTGCCCCCAAAATTCACCTCCCTCTCCCTGTCTGTGATTCAGAAATCATGGCGAAGGACAGGAGAGAGGGCAGGTAAAATCAAGGAGGAAAATGCAGTTCTTCAATATTCAAAGAATCAGAACAGACTCTTCTTGGAAGTATTTTCACTAAATAAGAGAGAAAATACAGAGAGAAGATAATTAATAACAAATGTATTCATTTAAACTCAAGGAGTGTTTTTTTCCATTTTTTTCATTAGTGATGTTTTTAACTGCTGCCATTCATTAGACCAGCAGCAAAAGAGAACAAAAGTAGCTTGAATAGTCTCATAATCTGCTCTATTGAAATAAATTGGGGTAAAGACTCACAAAAAAAAATCAAATTAAAACCTTGCTTTTAACTGGAGAGAGAACTAACAGTTGCATTCCTGGGATATAAGCCATTTTCTCTAAAGTTTATGTGTAGAGTCTAAAAATTCAGTAAGCAGTAGTAGCAGAAAGAAAATTGAGAGGAGAGGAGAGGAGAGGAGGGTCTGGCTTTTTTCAGCACTGTTTTCTACACCTTCTGATTTGTGTGGATGAAAAAAAAAGGCAATTTAACCACTGAAATAGTGACATGCCTTCCATGCTTTGGAAGCAGAACGATGCAAGCAGAAAGAGAAATGCATTTGTTTTTTTCCAATGATACCTCGTTCTGGATTCTACTGTACAAGAAGCCTGTAGGGATTTAGACTTTAAGGCTTAATCCTTATAAATCTACAATTAGATCAATGAAGTATTTAAACTTACACTTTTTTTCCACCTGATTTTAGAGGAGGATAAAATTAATTGCTGAACTGGAATTGGAGATTTAAACAGACATACCCACTTCTTAGTATTTCCTCACATACCCTTGTGAACACCATATTCACTAGAGTCTGCCTATTCTTTGACTTGTACTACAAGTAAAGACAACTGAACTAACGTGAGTGGTGCTCTAGTCCAGCTGTAGCAGCACACACTGCACTCATCAGACATATTTACTGTGCTTTTTGGCCCTCTGCACTATTTTAACAACCAGCTCTCTGATAGAGCATATCGGGCAAAATTCACATAATTTTTCTATTCTAGAAGGAACTCCTCATTTTCATTGTATTTTTACAGCATGGAATAACTTTGTGTGTTTAGCCAACTACCTCCAGCATAAAGCAGAAAATGTCCTAGTAACCCTTTTTTCTAAGTTTCATTATTTCATAAGTGAATTCTGAAATAGGAGCTTCTTTTAACAAATCACCGTGGCAGTACATTTCATTCACTTTTAGTAAGATAAACTAGCCATGGATCAGAGCTGCCTCTAAATAAGTAAAACAGCAGGACAATACATTTTTAGAAATTCTTCACAGATCTAGCTGTGAGTTTAGCTCCCAGTTAATGCTTCCAAAGAGAGACTGTTATTACAAGTTTCTGAGCATCCATCTTCTGTGGAGGATCCTCCCCATAGGCAAAGCTCATGGTGTACCCCTCCCTCCCAGTTATCAGCCATTTTCTCCAAAAATCAACATGAATTGAAACATTTCAAAAACTAGAGTATTTTCAGTGAGTCAGATCAAAACACCAATAAAGTGAAAAGTTCCTGTAGCTTGAAGAACTGTTCCGTTTTACTTAAACAGGTTCCAAAAATGTTCATAATTGCTTTCTGTTGAAAAATACCACCTATTTCTTGGAAAAGAAACAAGTTGTAATGAAATTTGCTGTGCATGCAAATTGCAAGCAACAATAATGAACAGTCTGGTGATGAGCACTCAGTAAGTCTGCAAAAACCTTGGTGCAATCCCAGTTTTCAAGCAGGTGAAAGACCTATTGTGATGGGCTCAAGTGATTGAGCAAGGGAGTCTGCCTCTTCTACTTTATGTTTAAACACATTTTGAACATTTAATTTCCCCCAAGGCTACCTTAATTTGTAACTCAATGCCTAAGTTTCTTCTGGGTATATGAGAAAACCATGCTTAGCTTGTGACCACCATTACACAGCAGACCTGAACCAGGTTGTCATCACCCATGAAAGGGTGACTAAGCCAACAATAATGAGTGCAAGTATGTAGATTATTCTCAGCCACAGCTCAACAATATTTTATGAGTAACCTGGTATAATACCTGGCCATAATTCAGTTTGTACTGTATTGCATGAATGATTCTATTTACATTAAAAGGCCTATTCAAACTACCACTCAAAGTCCATAACACTGGGAAATAATTGTTTGCTCCTATCGTTATTACTAGTACAGCAAAGAAACACTTCATTTTGAATCAAGCTACCATTTGTTATTTTATGCCTCACCAACACACAATTTAATATACTATAGTAGAAGGTTTGTGGTGAAATGGGCAATAAGGTTTTGTCATCCTGTTAACCTTAAGAACTAAGGAGGGAAAAATTTATGTCTGGGGCAATTCATATGATTTACTATAGGCATCTGTATTAAAATGAAATTAATCATACCTATTTACAGTTCTTCTACTGTTTATAAAGAGTCTAAGGGGCCTATTCAGATTAGACACATGCATCCTAAACATAGTATTTGATTAGATTAATCACACCTAATATGTCTATTTATGAGTAGAAGAATTATAGACTACCCATATGTACGAAATATTGTGCCATTTACTGCACTATTAGCATTCCGATGATATCTTGATGACAATGAAATCAGGATAGAATAGAATACAATAGAGGAAAATTTCTTCTAAAAATTCTGTTATGATCATACAATGACTATTGTTACTCAATTTTTTAAAAAAACAAATATTTTGGTCTTGAAAAGATATAGTTAACAAAACAACAACTGACTTATTATCTATTTGAAACATTTCATCCTTGAAGGCTGGGATTGGAATTAAGCTTGAGAAAGCAGATCTGATAACATCACATGTCACTTTGTGAAATGCATTTCCACATGCACGTAGAAAAACCCCAAGTAAATAGCTTTGAAGACTCTACCCAATACAAAATCCAAATGAACTCCTGTACTGCCTAGTATAAAATAATTGTTTTTAATTGAGAAAATGGATGGAATTAAATGCAAATTCAGGAATTATATTTAAAATATTTTGTTTATTATTACACACTTGGATGAAGCTAGGTTCATGCAAGTGTAACAGAAGAAAGGGCACATATCAGCCCTTTTCACCTGGACACCTAGAAATAGGAAGACACTTTTTAATTGGCTAAATAAAAATAGCTTGATTTTTAAGAGCCAATATTTTACTCTAGTATATATTATTATTTATTATTGTCTCTAGGAGACTCTGCTGTGGTTCAGGACCTACCCAAAACCAAAGAAACAACAAAAAAGAACTAGCTGTATATGGATGAAGAAATACACTATTAATGAGAAAATATTAGATCACATGATAAGAAGTATTTTTAGCACCATAGCTCACCTGAAAATCAATCCACAATTTCTAGATGTTCAATGTTAGGAACACTGAGCCTGTGAAAGTCAGACACTTCTTGCCTTTGCCTCCTCCACATACATGATTACAGCAATGACTGTAAGAGGTATTAGCATATTAACATTGAATGTATTGCAGTGAACACTGAAATGATTATTTGGTTGATAAAAACCTACTGTCCTGCCTGTAGCTCTTTAAAAGAAAATAGAAGATCTTGGCCTCTTCTGCACTTCCCAGGATCCAGCATTAAGTTTAATGATGGTTAGATTGGAGAGGGAGGGCTTTGTCAACTGAAGGAGGTAATTTTAAGGGCCTTTCTCGTGACTGCAGTGGTGATGATGACAGCTGTTTCTCTGACTCTATGCTTCTGACAGCCAAGAGAAGGAGAAGGCTTGCCCTGCTACCCTCCATCTTCCATCCAGGCTCCCTACAGAAAGTACAAAGTGCCTCTAGGAGCTAAGATCAATGCCACAACTGCTTATGCATCCTGCTACCACACAGCTGTTCCCCATTGCCTGTGTGGTGTTAACCAAGATTCTGTGGACTTGGTCTTCCAAAGTACTGAACTTTCTGGGAGAGTTTGAAAAAAGAATTTAAGCATATGCTTACTGTTACATATATGACTTCAGTGGAGCTGCTCAATATGCTCTGGAGCCCACAGGTTCTGCAGAGTTCTTGCCTTCAACAGGTGGTGCTGGTCAGGTATAGCACCTAGACTTCTGTGAAGGGAGCTGAGCTGGCTGTACCATGGGACAAATGAGGTGCAGCATCACAGATTTATGAGGTAAAACAAATTACGTAAAGAAAGACACTTTTAAAATGTAATCTGTGCTAATATATGCAACCAGTTGAAAAGTGTAAGCTGTTGGAGTAAAAAGAAATCCTAATGCTAATTCAGACCTTATGAAAAGCAAATTGTGTCAGTGACACATGGAACGTTGTAAGAATAAGAGCTAATATGCACTATGGAGGATCAGAAAACTTACCTCAGTGTTCCTAAAAAATATAGGAAAGTAAATATTGGAAAAGACTGGTAATGATTTCAATGACTGAAGTGAGCATTTAAATTTGAGCAGATTGTTGTGATAAACTTGTAAGACATTTAAAAGGAAAAGAATATTTATTGGCAATGGGATATGTAGTATACAGAAAAAACTCAGACTTTCTTTAGCTTCAAGGGACACCTGTCTTGCAGCTGCAAAGGATGCTGCACATTGCATCATACACTGCTACATTTCATCCCAATTAATGGCCAGTCACTAAACATCTGGTCAGGTCTGGAGATTCCTTCCACTATTAGAATGCCCTAGCAAAGCCTACCAGCTGAAAGTGTAGGTTGTTATGCACTTGTCCTTTGTTATTTGTCACATTTTGCCATACCCATTTTTTGTGATGGCCGTTTGCTATCATGCTTTGTGAGTTTCCAAAAATCTATAGTCAAATCTGTAGAACACGATTGTCATAAATGAGTTAGATGGGATCATTTCAACTTGATGTTTGATGATAAATGGCCAGGGCATCCTTTCTCTGTAAAACTGCAAGCCTGAAACAATGATCATTTGTACAATTTGAACCCAGGAAAATTGTTCTTGCATCCTGACCATTCAGCCTGGACAAATGTTTTACCTCAGAAAAATTACATGGAATGCTGTAAAAAAAAAAGGAGATAAAGACATTTAAAGCATGTGCAAGTTTGCAAGGGCTGCTTAAACCCATGTTTTTAATAGTAAAATCTTCTGACACCCTGAACCAAGTGTTGTACATGACTGCCCAGGACACCACTGCTCAGCTTGACTAACTGACTACTCATACCACTAAGATGACAAAAACCCACATGGACATGATTTGCAGGAGCAAATGGGTCTTTCTGCCTTTCTGGATTTTGCTATTTGGAGTGACTGTTAGCTGTACTGGAAAATGAGTGTAAGTATATAAGTATATATGAGTATATATGAGTATATATGTATATAAGCATATATAAGCAGAAGTATATAAGTGTATATATATATATTTTTATTTAATATATATATTATTATGTATATAAGCATATATAAGCAGAAGTATATAAGTGTATATATATATTTTTATATATATTTTTTTTTTATATATATTTTTTTTTTTTATTTTTTTTTTTCTGAATAAGCCACAGGTCTATTAAGGAGCTTTGCTACGAAGACAACACTGTGACAGACAGTGGTGTGTGGACTGACCCCAGATCTTATGAATGTGTCCTGATTTCGTTGGGACAGAATGACAGGCCTGCCATGGCCTGCAGGCCTTTAGCAGTCTGGAGTCAGCCAGGGCAGCTGACCTGAGTTGGCTCACAGGTGTATCCCAGACCATAGACATCGTGCTCAGTATAAAGGGGGAAATTTGCTGAGAATGAGGGAGGTTTCTGGTCTTATATCTCTTTTTCCTCCTGAAGACTGCATTCCTGTTTATTGTGACCACTGTACATTTGCTGGGTTGAGCATAACTTTGTTCATGTTGGCATTGGTATTAGTCTGGCTGTTTTGTTAAATTTGTTTTCAATTCAACCCATGAATTTCCTCTCCTTTTCCTGATCCCGCTTCTTGGCTGGGGAGGAGTAATCAGGTGATAGAGCAACTCCTATAATTTAGCCCTTGATATTGGCTAAATGTAGACAGAATGAAAGACCTATTTCAACTTGTTCTAGTGATTTGCCTCCAGTTCAGAACAACTTATATGTCAAAACGTGATAATTAAGGTGAGAAAGAGAGGATCAATTTATAAATGAGGACTCCAAGTTACCTGACACTTGTTTTAGGGAGACTTGGGTTGTTTGAGCAATCAAAAGTGGCTCTGAGAGTAGGGCATGCAGAAGTGGGGACAGGGATACGGACTGGCCAAGCATGAGCATGGTTTTGCATCACAGATTTATATCACCACTGCAGTGACTTTCTACAGCTCTTAAATAATGCTGTATCTCCGCATAATGCTAAAACGGACAATAGGTTTAAATACAGAAATTTATGCTTCTTTCAGTATCTAGTCTGTCAGCTTTCAATGAAAAGATATATGTCTTTTGATTTTAATTTTTTAGTGTACCTTGAGAAGAAGATACATTTTTCTTATTATTCTTTTCTTGTATTAGTATACAAATAAGCCTGCTTTGTTCCAACACATTAATTACTAAATAGAGACTCCTTCCCGATGTCCACAGGTAGAGCAAAATGCAGTAAGATTTTTTCACCATTCCCATCCCCACATCTGTGCATGATATAAAATTGGAAGATTAGATAATTTGTTGTCTTTCTGCATAATCCCATGTTCCCTAAGTCAATGATCAAAGCTGTAAGCATAACATAGCCAAAAAAATCCCTTAAATTTTATAAAGAACAGGATGGTGCTTTACAGGTAGCTGATCATCCAACATCACTCTCTATTTTATTAGATCGGACAATTTTTCCAAATTTCTGTCTAGAGACCATATTGGGGTGGAAACAAGAAGGAACCTATATGGCTTTGATCTTGATGAGGTGAGTTTGCTATGCTGATTTAACGCTCAGTGTCTTATCTGTTCTGCTGATCCTTTCACTGAATGGTTTTAAGTATTTGGGGCCTGTGTTCATCCTGACCAAGAAACCATTGCATGTTTAGGCATCAGTGATCCACATAACAGCCTGACTAGGCATAAACCTGTGCTGTGCTGCATGTACAGTATGACTTCCAGGCACAAAGTCCTTGGCTGCAGGATAAACTCAGCCACTTATTGTAACAGAGGAGCCTGCAGGGAGCTCCCACTACCAGCAATTATGTCACCTGCATGGCCTTGCCTTTATCTCAAGGTGCAGAAATAAGTTCTCATGGGAACATCCTTTAGATTAGAGTTGTAAGGAAATTATATAGTCTTGAATGACAAAAAGGGATAACTTCTCTCCACAGACAGGATCTGCTCTGCTCCACACAGTATGCCATGTAAATAAAAGCAGAGAGAAAAACCACTGGCTTCTCATTAAGACTGGATTCTTTCTTGAAAGATTTTTTTCAAAGATATCCTTACATTACCTACAAGTTACTATGTTCACCACAGAAGTGATTAAATGAGGATCAATGGCATGTAAGATAACATAGGTTAGAGTATATGATCTAAAATACCTTTTGGCCTTACATCAATGACTGCAGAGAATTAAATGCTGCAAGTCATCAGGAGGAAGTAGACACTAGCTGTGAAAACTGTTATTCATTCTTGAATATGTTCCTTTGCCTTCTGGAAAAATGGAATTATGGTCATTACTAATACTAAAACAATCAGTATTTGATACTTACAGTAATTAAAGAGCTATAAATAATTTCTTGAATGGGAAAAAGTAGGATGCACAGTCAGGGGAAAGGAAAAGTAGTCATTAGATTTAGAGTAATCATTCCTACATACACCTACTTTTGAGTGAGATTAATCATGTACTGAACGGGGTTGTTCTAGTGTCGGTTCAGCCATCATCATTTTATGCTGCCATCAGTTGCCTGATCACACAGGCCAACACTGAACTCAGCAACATCCCCTCAGAAGTCTTCTTTCAGACAATCCTGCCATAGGTTCCTGTGGTTCCAGCTCCTCCACTGCCCACTGTGGTGCCAGCATCACCTGCTGGACACAACAGACAGAGGTGGCTCCCTCAGTGGCCCTTCATATGGAAGGACACCACTGAGAGAACTCAACAAGATGAAACCAGCCCCAACAAAAACCCCACACAGACTGATAAGCTTCTGGTTAAAGTAGCCCTGGCCTTGCCCACCACCCCAACAACAACCACCTGGGTGAGGACAGAGCCACAGAGACACAGGTGGACCAGGTTCTGCCTCTGGAACATGAAGCCAATAGGGAAAACAAAACATTCTGCTAGGTTGCGATTTATCCATAGGTCAACTTTAATTCAAGGCCCATGCCTCAGGCGCCAGCACTTCAGAGCAGTAAAACTCATTCCTGTGTAAAGCACAGAATTCAAAACTAAATTTAAAGATAAGTGTTCTAACAGTGATTAAGGACCTGTGGGACTTCAGTTAGCTTTGGAACATAGAGAGTCTTCAATTTTTCAAACCACAGTTGTGAATGTAATGGTTTATACATGCCACACACGGCCACAATAAAAAGACTGAACATTAGTATCTAAGAAATAATCCAAATTACTTTTCTTTATTTTTCTCCTAAGCTAAATAAATAATGGGTTAACAATGTTAAACATTTGAAAATGTATGGTTCCTTTCTTTGAGATGTCCAGGTCCATACTCCTCTCTCATATACAGAAAGACCCATGATCCAATTTTCAAAACTGTTCCACTTTAGTTTTTGGACTCAACAGGCTTCAGTTTTAAACTTTAGCTGTCCACACCCTATTCATTTAATGGTCTGAAATTAGGAAAATTGCCTGAACTTATTGAAAATATTAGCCAAAATAAATTGCCAACAGCAATATCTTAGGAAAAGAAGGGTTTCTGCTCAGGAAGAGAACATCTGAAAGCTGCAATTTCTGTCCAACAGGAAGAGCATATCTAAAATGTTTCTCTGAGATACTTCTTAACCCATCATTAAGTTCCTGCAAGACCTTTTTATCTTTGTTGAATCAGCACTTTCCAAGAGTAAAACATTGTCTAAAGATTCCTACCCATATGAGATCAGAAGTTGAATCCATGCAACAACTACCAGACCCTGTGAGGTAGTCTTTTATTATATGGCTGATGTATATTAACATAAATATCATAGATAACATATAATAATCACATGCAGGATAAATAGTGTGAGCCATCAAGATCCTATCTGTTTTCTGATAAATTAGTCAAACAATTAAATAAATAAATAAAACAACTAAAGCTCTAAATGTAAAAGGATAAAACTTGTTCCTGTCCAGGATTATGACCTGACTGGAGAAAGCATAATCTATAAAGTAATACAGCAATAGCCATCTGGGGGCTTTTCTGCTCTCACAGAAGCCACCAGCACTACTTTCATGAAAGGTGTGGGGAGTTCATGTGCCAAACCTCTATAGGCAAATGAGACATTCTGCTTATGGTAATTGAGGCTTTATTTACGCTGATTTTTTTATATTTTCTTGGCAACCAAAACTGCTCAAACACTTCAAGTGTCACCTGACAAGTCTGGCTAACTAAAGAAGATCCCCCAAGGTAGTACCTTCTACTCTTCTGCCAGAGGTTTTTCCCTCAGCCCTCTGCGAATGAGCAAAACCAGAACTGTATTCACTCCTGTACTTCCACACTTTCCAGTGTTCATGAAACTCACATCACTGTCAGGCTGAGACCCATGGAGTGTTACACATTTGCACATATTTACTTCTACTCGCTCTGCAAAGTACGGTAAACTGGAGTCATAATTAAATCACTGCCACAAATTGTGATAGTTTGACTGGAAGCCTCATTCACCTAGTAAAAATAGTGCATCATGCAAAGATATGACAGCATTCTTTCAATTTTCAAATGCAATTAAACTGTGATCTAGATTGAAGAAATGCCAAATCACATTTAACATTGAGAAAAGAATTTCAGGATCTACTGCTTCTCCAATGCGTTTAAAAATTGGTGGCATACATTTGGACAAATCCATATTGCAGTAAAACATAAATCTAGTAACAATGTGTCCTGCTTTCTCTAAAACAGACATTTCTGTACGAACAATTCTTTTGAACACTTGCACTGAAGACATCTTCAGCTTCAAAGAGCAAACCACTGACCTGGGTCGGTGCAGAAAATTTGAAGGATTTATTATACAAGCCTGCATAACAGCCTTAACTAAGTAGATTTGAAAACTCTTTTTTCTGGAAGCCAAAAAAATTAGATCTTATATGATGAAAATCTCTATGACTGAAAATTACAGGTGTGGAGCATACCTTGTACTCTTTGTTATACAGCTGAGAGAAAGCTTTCCAATTTTATCGTACTGATTCTTTCCTACAGCTCTCCATGCTGCTGAGTAAAATCAAAGAAGGATTTTTCTCTGGCAGCAGGAAACAAGTGTAAGATTTCAGAGCTATTTGTGTCCTCTAGACACCTACTCTTTTAGATCTTACCTTGGTTTAGTCTTATACCTGCAAATTAGTTCTATTGTTATTTTTATAATACAGAAGTGGTTGAAACATCTTTCAGTATACAATTATTTTCTTTTAAACATCTATGGGAATTTTTTTTTTCACTTTTTAGACAAAATCTCTATTATTATCATTTTCTGTAGGAAGAAGAGAGGAGGATTTTTAAATAAAAACATCTAAAATAATTTCCAGTCTTCAGAAGAATAGACAGAAATACCCAGCTGGCTTCATATACAGAAAACTAGAAAAGGGCCAGGGAAGAACTGGAAAAGGTTGGAGCATTTCACTTGAAACAAAAAAGGAGATTTTGACCATCTATTTTCATAGCATTCCCTGTGGCATTTGAAATGCAGACATCTGCTGCAAACATTCCTCTTTAATTATGTCTCCAGTTATTTTAAGCTAGACAAACTTATCTCAGACTTTCAGATCCATGCTAAAGGCTTTCCATCTTAGAGTTTTGCTCACATCCATATTTCAAGGGTACTGGAATACCTTTCCTATTTTTAATGCACTTACAGTTGCTAAGGGAAAAAGGTAAAGGAACATAATACACGCAAAAGGATGCAAAGCTTAATATGCTCTTATTATACAATACTCTGAAGTTAGTTACGAGATAAGATAATCCTTCTGGTTTTCAAACTGTTGTTGTTAGTAGCTGAGACGCTTTTATACATCTGTGTTTATATAGCTCCAAAAAACATTAGAGTCCAATACATACAGTTCCTTTCCTGTTATCTTTAGAGAAGTACCTGAGGAGGAGAAAAGTAAATTGAATGTAATTTGTGTCATCTTAAAATTGTGAGTTACCTATGGCTCCCTTTTGCTATAATTGCCATTTTTGTTAGATTATGATGATGATGATGGCATACTATTTTAATCCATCTATCACTGACACTCTAATTTAATGGAAGATCTAAATTAACACCTCCCAGAATTAGTAGTTTAAGCTTTTTGACATGAGATGTCTTGTCCATGTAGTATGCCCTCACCTATCTTCAGTTCCCCTGGCAGCCTCCTTCAAGCCTATCTAGGACTGTCCCCCCCTGTACTCAGCACTGGTGAGGCCACACCTTTGGACACCTCAATACAAGAGAGATATAGAGGTGCTAGAGCGAGTGCAGAGGAGGGCAACAAAACTGCTGAAGGGCCTGGAGAATAAATCTTATGAAGAGCGATTGAAGGAGCTGTGACTGTTTAGTTTGAGGAAGAGGAAGCTAAGGGGAGACCTCATCACTCTCTACAACTACCTGAAAGGGCATTTCTCACAGGTAATTAGCTATAGAACAAGAGGGAATGGCTTCAAGCTGCAACAGGGTAGGTTTAGACTGGACATTAGGAAAATAATTTTCACAGAAAGAGCAGTCAGATACTGGAACAGGCTGCCCAGGGAAGTGGTTGAGTCACCATCCCTGGATGTGTTTAAGGGTCATTTAGATGTGGTGTTGGGGGATATGGTTTAGGGAAGAACTTTGTAGAGTAGGGTTGATGGTTGGACTCAACGATCCCAAGGGTCTTTTCCAACCTGAATGATTCTATGATTCTATGACTTGTGGATCAACACTGCCTTTCATATCTGCATGTCTGGGTTGTGTCAGAGACCAGTGGTTCTCCCCTCTGGGAGCAGTGGATAGAGAGCTAGATAAAATTAAAGCCTTTTTAAGCCTAACATTAAGAATAAACAGGAGGAAATGTCTTTAAAAGGTAATGGCAAACCTAGACAGACTTTTGTTTTTTACAAAGTTAAAGATGAATCTGCCGTAATTGAAATCTCTGCTTTTAAGCACTCTCAGTAGCAGTTTTTCCACCTATAGCCAGTGTCCCTTATCTCCTCTAATGAACCGCAGAACTTTTTTCCACCCTTCATGGCCCTTCCAACTCATATACCCACCCCTTCACTCCCAGGAACCCTGCTGACTATGTGTTTCCTGACCTCTACGGCTTCCCTTATCAATTTTCTGTATTTCACAACCAATAACTTTTTATTATTTCCACATTTGTTTTCTGCTTATTATCTGGAGGAGGTTATACATATATTTGTATGTACTTATGGCTATATATCACTGTGCAATGACTTAAAAAAATACATTCTTAGAAGACTGGAAGTACATGTTATCTGGGGAGCAAGTATCTGATGATGCAAAAATTTCAATGAGCTACCCTAACATGAATGGCTGATAAATTTTTTGACCAATTCATTTATTATCTAGTAAATGTTGTAGCATTGTTTGTATTAAACATTGAATGCACATTGATATGCATAAACAAAGCAAGCTAGCTGCTTCATTTCATATGCAATCTGCATAGCTTTTAATACGTATGTAAAAATAAGAATGTTCTATTAGAAGTTTTCTGTTGAAAATTGGAAAATGTTCCCTACTGTGTTCTGTAACTTGAGGATATGAGAATTTTAAGCAAACTTTATGCCACCGGTATGTATCCAGACCAGTAGTTTTTGATCAGGAATCTCAAATAAATTAAACTCACTTCAAAAAGATCATTTTATTTTCATCATTTTCATAAAATCCAGTGACTTGCAAAAGAAGCTGAACTTTTAAAGACTGAAAAATAGATAAATTTGTTATAAAAACACAGAGTACAAGAACCCAAAGTCCGGTTTGAATAATGATGAATAGTAGCCTGTGTGACTTTCAGAAGACACAGCTGGTAATTATTTCAGACTTTATGGAAGCAATTTTTCATGTACAGACAAGCTTTTGGCTAGACTCACTTCTCAATAAAGTGAGTTAGATTGCAGATACAATAGGAAAATCACAAGATAGATGAATATTTTGCAAAGCATTAACAAGATGGGGCAAGAATAGGTATGGAATGTCAATAATGATCTCCCAATTAATTATCAATGGTGGAGCATGATGACAATTAAGAATTTAATAGCAGCAATTAGTTATTCCTGAGTTGCAAACCAGGTTACAGGTAGCAAGAGAAAGAGGAGGAAAAAAGGTAGGAGAAAATACAAGATAAATGCTTTAAAAAGCTATTTTAGATACTTTGTTGATGCTGAATTCTCAGAAGAGCAGTTTGTTTATATCTATACACAAAAGAGAGAATGGTTTATTATCCCACACATTTACAAGGGGGGGAAAGCATGATGTGGTTTTCAGGCAGTCTACACAATCTCTTGGTGTCCTTCTTGTAAATTCTGTGTTTGTATAACCCTTTTCCTGGCACTGGAATCACAGAAGTTAACTTGTTTGCAGCCAGTATACAGCTTATGTTGACCTCCTTTACAGTAACACAATGGTTCCCCCAAGCCTTTTCAAGGGAAATATTTCTTCCCTTCTCCACTTAGCACAGGAGCGCTAAAACCTGATTAGTAAAGCACTTAAAGGTTTATTTAGAAAATCAATTAAATGTTCACCCTGAATTTTAATGGGCTCTGTGTCAGACTCCTCACTAGCTGTTCACTTAAAAACCATAAGTAATCCCACTGATTTCAGCTAGACAACTCTCATTATGCCCTTAATGTTGTTGCTTAAATGAAGTCTCATCATGTGCCTATTGATTGCTGAAACCTTAAAAAAGTCGTACTCCATGAAAGACCAATAACTATCTTCAGCATAACTCTGTCATTTTAACTAAATTACCATTTAAAGCCTATTTTTATAAAGAAGATACCTAAAACTTCTGCAAAAAATCAGATACATTTATTCAATCTGATATATTTAAGTCTGATGTATTTAAATGGAGATAAATGCTCTGTATCATTTAAGCACTGAGGAAGAGAACAAATTAGTTTTGTCTTCCATGCACTTCTAAGTGAGGGATAGCTGGCAAGCTTAATCCGTTCTCTTATGCATCTTCTTCCAACTGCCTGAACTACAGATCCCCTTTTGAAGCAACTCCTGAACTGCAGGAGTCTACAGCCTGACATGATAAGTTAAACAGATCAGAGCCTCTTTTACTAGCAGATATCCATGCAGAGGTGGTAGATTTTAGGTAATTTTGCCCACCAGCTCGATGTGAATCTTCCTGTCAACAACTTCACATAATCACTTTTTTACCATTATGTGAACAGAAGTGAAGGTATCTATTTTCTTCTTCAGACAGCTACATGGTGAATGAGATCATATCTACCATTAGACTAGTAATAATTTTTGTAAGCATGCATATATGCTCTGCTGTTACTAAGGACAATAATTTATTATTTTGAGCTAAGTCTTGTGGACTAGAAAGTGTAAAGGAAAACAAGCTGTGCTGTGCTTCTCCTTCTGTTGAGAGAAAGAGACATCCCTAGCTCAACCATCATCATCTTGCTCTATAATTAGGTGAGCAGCTCTTCTGGAGAGTTAGGAGCTTTCAGAAACACAATAAAACAAAACATCAGAATACATAAATCCTTTATGAGACTCTTTCTTCATACAACTCTCATTATATTACATTGTATTACAACACCAATGGTCCTCAGGCAAGACTGGAAGAGATTGCTGTCTCATTGCAGATATGAGTATGTGCATGTCTCTGCGTGTGGAAGAGAAACAGAAAATGGCACATTGTTCTTTCCAAGTAGTGTATATATACCTATATTTATATGAAGGTGTGTGTGCATCAGCTCAATAGCAAAATTTGGAAGGGGATATTTAGGCTCCCAAGGCTTCCAAGCCAGAGTTCTCTTGCTATTTCTATTCTTATTTAACTTACACCTTTTTTTCTTTAATACATTTATTATACTGTCATTTAAATACCAAAATAGAAAGAGGAAGCATTTTTTTGCCAGTAAAATTGAATGTTGAATAAAATAAAATGTTGAATCTGTATTCAGCAGGCTCTTTCAAGAATGGATAAAAGATTACATAGCATGAGACCAAAACGTTGTAGTTCCTAGAAAAAACAGAATCCAGGAGTCATTAGTCTCTATGTCACTGAGAACTTCAGGGGCTTCTGAATGTTTGTCATAGAAGAAATAAAAGTGTGTCGTTTTGCTGTGAAAGAAGAGACATGATGAAAACAACTGAGAGAAGATAAATCACCACCTACTGAAAAGTTTAAAATATTTAAATGTGTTGGCCCTATTTCTGTTATTGCCCAGGTACTCACAAGAATTTCGACACTTGGCACAGAGCAGTTCCCTTGCTGGTCCTAGCAGCAGTGAGACTGACGATCAGCTGGAGAGAAAGTCTAAATACCACCATCAGATAAATCCCTCTGGACTGTGGTTTATATACATCAGTTAGTGATTTACAGTTAGATTCAATGCAATCACTAACAACTGGGTGCTCTGAACTCTTACATATCACAGACTATGGAAATTTACACAGATACCCTGGAATGGAGATCCACAGCTTCGATTCACTGATTCTCTCTGTCCACACAAGCTATCTGACCTTCCAGTCATGTAATTTACAAACCAGAATCTGCCTTCATTGTCAACATTTATTTGTCAAAATACGTCAAACACTGTTTGTGTTGGCATTTTTCATTGGAAGAAGAGACCTTTAAGATCATCAAGTCCAGCATTCACCTAGCACAACTCACCCTAACTTTTTTTTTTCATCCCTTTATGCAATTCAAACATGTGCAGTGGTTTCCTCAGAAAGAGATCTGAATGCCTTCCAGGTACTGTAAGAGAATACTCAACAGGGAGACCAAGGACAAAATATTAAAGACAGATGTGGCTGTTTTCATATGCTTCCCTACACTTGTAGGTACACAAGCCTTCCTGGAGCAGGAGACCTCTTACAGAATGATGTAACCATACCATCTTGAGGAGAAGGGATGACTTCAAGTGATGTCAGAACTACCATATGAGGGACTGGAGATTTACAGAGCTATATAAAGAGTCTGTCCTAACTCCGTGAACCCCAAGTACAGAACTATAGTCCAAGACCAAAATTAAAGCTATTTGTTCTTGTTCTCTGGCAAGACCACACTGATGAACTGATCCCTAACAACAGCATCAAGTTGACCACTCAACTGGCAAGCTGCAGGCTGTTGGTGCCATTATCAAAGTTGTTTCCTCAAGGGTTTTGAGAACAAAAAATATACTTCAAATGATAACTGGATTTCAGAAAATGGGATTGCTGGTGGTAGGTCTACTTATTTCTAAGGCCACCATATTTATTGTGCCTGCTGAGAAAAAAATGTATCGTGACTGCTCAGTGGACCCAGTGGTTTCCAAAAACAATAGATCATTGCAGAAGTATGACACAACAATTCTGTACATACACAGCACATGCTGTGTTTCCCAGTCATAAGGGATTAATTATACACACACAGCAAAGAAGTATTAGTACTCATGCATCGCAGGCAGTCTGCATGAATATGGTAAATCTGGTGCTTGAAAACGTATTATGCCTTTGCAAAATGTCTTCTACATATGTATAATAGTAATATGATGGGAGATGGATAATGCAGAGCAAGGAAGCTAAAGAATATAATTAAGTAAATGCCACTATAGGAACAATTAACCTAGCTTGTCAACAGCTCCCCAGAATTAGATCCAACAAGTGAAGATCTCCAGCTGAATTGATTATGTTCATAATCTTCGTGTAGTCTGCTGGTCAGAGGCTGCCTTTGGTTATCACTTACAATGGACAAGCACAAGCTGTTTGGCACAGTGAGTAAAGCGCAGGGCAGATTTATGACGTTACAATTCCTATGCTTAGGCAAGCAGAGACCCTCTTCCCTTACAGTCGCATTGGTAGGGATGGGAAGAAGCAACCCTCTTCATCTGGGGGAAACTATTTCTGCCACTATTGCCAAACTTGTGACTTAACATCAAAAATCTTTACCTATTTTCCATCTGCCAATTCCGCATATCAGAAACATCTTCAAATTGGTAAAGAGATAAGGATTTAAATACTATATAATAAAGGGCAATATCTGCTTCCGAGAGGTAATGGCATCGGGACAGAGGAGCTGGAAATTGCGGTTATTATACCAGAGCATGAGATATTAGACTGTGCTTATTCTAAGAAATGCCAAAAGGAATAGCAATAACAGAGTGCTCTGGTCAAAGATACGAGCCCAAAAATTACATGCATATACAGAGAAAAAAGAATTATTTGCACATTTCAGATCACTCCTCCTGTCTTTACCTTTTATATCTGTAACAGCTGAAGAAGGCATCTCTTACAATGGTGACAGTATTTAGAACATCATTTCTTTTGGTAAATTGTTTGGATAGTGATCAACTTTGCTATGATGTCCTCCACAGTTCTTAATAACAACAAAACTAGAAATTACTTTGTCATCGTATGAGTATCTTATCGTATGAGTACATCTCCATTTTCTCTCTAAACACAGAATAAGAGTAATGATTGAACACTTCTGCCCTTAGAGCCTTATCGTTAGCTAGAATTTTCTCCATTCTTTTAGGGTTTTCTTCATCTCTCAAATCTTCCTCTTTTTTCTTTTTGGTCCTGTAAGCTATGTGGGCTTTTTCTTGAAATCCTTAGTTTCCTGTAGCCAAGGCCAGAACCGTATACTGTTAAAAGCATTTGTATAGCTGCTCTGTTTCTTACATTGTGTAGTTTAACATCTACTGTTGATCAGTGGAAGAGCACTGGACTGTGTGAACCTTCATCTGAATCAGAGAAACCATTTTTATTTTCTGTTACATTCTTAATGATTTTGCACATATCAAAACTACTAAATTACAATGTCTTCTGTTTATTTCCCCTCTTTCTGGTTGTGGTACGTGGATTTATATTCAAAGTGCTGTCTTCAACTCGTTTTATGAATGGTCTTATTGCCATAGCTGTCCTATTTCCTATGAAATGGTGGCTTCCACAGAAGCCACAAGAAAATACAGAGAGCTTTTATTGCTTTCTTTAAATGTTCTCCTTTTCACATGATTCAAAGTTTTCAGTTATATCAATCTGTAAAGTTTTATATGCAAGAGAAGATCAGTTAAAATTAACTGTGAGTGGAAGGGACTATGTAAATCCACTGATACTTCTCAGATCCTTTTTGGCCTCCCAGATTTCACTTAGGAGTGGAGAGGCTCATTACTGCCCTATTGCTACATTTATACCAAAGGCATAGTCCTTCCTTCCTGTAAAATCCACCACTTGAAAGGGAATTGGTCTAGTTTTGTGTTCTAATTTCTCCTTGACAAAATGTTTTCACATCTCTCACAGTGACTCTCAATAGCCTGTTTAGTTTTGATGCAAGAACTCACAAACATACCATTTACAACACACCTACAGACCCTTTTTCTTCAAATTCCATTGTTAAAAGCAGAGCTGACAGTGGTTAGCCTTGTGATGCTTTGCGAAGGGCCTGAATACTCAATTTATGCGCGACAAGTCTCGATTAGAATGAGATAGGTGCTTTTTTATGTTTCCATTTTTACATCTGTCCCATTTTCCTTTGGCTTTTAAGTGAGATATTGGAGCACTGCTAGGTAATAGGAGCAAGCTGGTTTGGATGTACACAGAGGTTTATTGGACAATTGCTTTTATTTCACCTCTTTTCACTTCAATTTCTGCATGAACCAACATTTGTGTTCTAAATACATGTCACCATTTAAGAGATTACTTCTTCAGCTGTTAGAGATATAAAAGGTAAAAGCAGGAGGAGTGGTCTTTTTCCAATCCACAATTATTTTCTCTTCTCAGTCTGGAGCTAAAACACTTGTCAAGGAAGTGAGACCCAGAATCAGTTCTTCCCACAGCCTGTGGGGACACAAGACATCTCTTAAGGGGGTGCCCTTACTGCCAGGCTATGCTGTCTGAGGTAAAGATTCTCTGTCCTTCTTGCTGAAGCTGTGTCACTACACAGAAAAGAATTATGATTCATCAGGCCAGAGTGGTCTGACCGCTGTATAAGTATAGAGCACTATTTCTTCTTCCAGATGTCCTTTAAAAGGAACGACCTGCAATCACATTTTGCAGAGGGACTTGTCCTAGTGATGGGTGTGAAGTTTGTCCTGCAAACAAGCCCGTCAGAGGACCAAAGTGAAGATGAGTCTGGATTTAATTCATAATTCGGTTAGTAATTTCTGGATTATGATTTGCCAGGGGTTTGAACAAGGCACTGGGATATTTGGACTGGGGCAGTTCTGGATATGCACAGAGCTGTGACTGTCATTTCAGTAGCAAAGTGAAGGGTTTTTAAGTTTCAATATTCTAAGGATAGGCAGCATCTGAAAAGACAATGTGGATTTTTTTTTTCCATTTCCACAGTTTTGGGTTTTGGCACATGTAGTTCACCCAAATCTTTCTTCAGGAACTGGAGGACAGTATTTCAACTGCCTTATTTGGAGAGTAGGTTGAATTTAGGTGACTAAATCAAGGACAGCAGTTCAGCAACTCTCATGTCTCACATACCAGTGAAAGTTAATGGGACAAGGATCAAGGTTACAGAATACATGGTTGCATGCAGTAATCATAGCTGATGGCACTTCAGGGAATTTCAAGAAGGCAGTGTGACTCACAGCAGTGGGCCACTAGGCAGGATGAAAGATGTGAGAGAGAAGTCATTTTGGATACACAGTCTCATCACCTTGAATTTTGTTCTTTCCTTTTACTAAATTAGAATGAATGCTCCTTTCATGATTTTTCTGACTCATTTTTCCTTGTATGGTTTTATTCCAGATTTTATCTCTGTCATATTCCATCTTTCATGCCCCTTTTTGCTCTTCTCTAATTTACATTCATTTGTCTAGAAATATAACAACTGCCTTTTACAGTGCTGGCAAGTTGGTTTTTTTCTTTCTTAGAGAACTTTATAACGGCCTTCCTAAATTCCATTTTTAAGCCTGCAAGACTTTGAAAAGAAAAAATTATTACTCATCAGCAAAATGTCTTAGCAGCCCTGGAATACTGACAAGAGATCCACTTGCAAAGAATGAGTTATGGTTTAGTTCCACAAAATTTGCAGACTTCTAAAGCTCTGAGTGTGTTACAAGATTTCATGCTTTGGGGATGAAAAAGAACACATTGATGCCATTCCTTGGACAAATTCAGTATAATGCTGGAAAGTGAAAAAGCAACACATACTTTTACAACCTATTTGGCCTTGCCAACATCATTAAAATAGCATCATCATGTTATACTGCAAATATACAGGGTCCAGTGGCAAAAATAAAATCCATTCAGATTCTAATAGTACCAGAAGACTACCACCAAGTACAATTTACATCATCAGTGTAAGCCCACAACCCAACATTTGTGCTAGCCCACTGGTGTGTGTTACATGAACGAAGTGCTCCATCTGCTGAGTACCCTGCAGGTGAGCCAGGCACTTTGCACTCTGTGTTCAGACACCCTTCAGGGCTCTAGCACCTTTTATTAGCTGTATTTTCAAACCCAAGAACAGAAAGTGCTCTGTGTCACCTGATGTTCAGCCAAAAAAAAACCAAGAAAAAAAAAAAGGAAGACACAGGTTATAGGGTTGCTTGTCTTGTGCAGCAAGTTCCTGTAATGCTTTCTAGTTAGCACACAGAGCACTTGGGAGTATCATCTATCTGTACGTTGAAGATATTTTTGATTTAACAATTTATACATAATGTTAATGTGTAGTGGTTTGAAGGCACTCACATGCAGGAAGCTATTTTCCCACTAGATGTCAGTGCACCATCCAGGTGGGTGACAGCCCAAAACTCAACTGCTGCTTAAGCTCCACAGAAGTTCAGGAGGCTGCATCCTCGAAAATTTTTTCTTTATTTTCTTTTATATAGTTCTCTGCATTTAGATCTAATGTACGCTTCCAGGTAGATCACTTTTATCGGTTAATTCTGGGGTTCTGATTTCTGAAGTAGCAACTTCTTTTGTCCCAGCTGGTTCTACTGCATTGTCCCCTCTGGACTGGCCTTGGTTACCTTGCAAATACTCTGATTTAGGATTTGGTCTGGATAGAAGATGGACATCCTTTCACTTTTGCAGTATAATCTGTCTTTCCTATTTAAAAAAAAATAAAAAACACACCTACTATGCCTCCAAATATATAACTGCAGTAACAAATACTTAAGCAAATTATTCTTTCCATTACAGTTAAAACTTTGGTAAAATAACAGTAATCCATACTGGAAATTAAAGATGCATTTTCTGTTTTGTGATCATTGAGTCTTGGTAAATATGACCTACTAGTTTTAGTAAGACTAGAACTGCCAAATGTCAGCTGGTTAATCCAGTTTTCTAAGATGTTTTTGTTTGTTAAATACCAGGTGATGACTAAAACATGTGCTGAGCAAGTAGTTGTCACTGCTGGAGACTCACTTTTCTAGCTTAGGAGAAAGAATTGTGACTTTGAAAATAATTGGTGTATTTTGTTCATGAGCCTAGGTAAAGAAGAGTTTATGTTTAGGAAGTCCTTGCTGTGGTTCTGTTTACCTTTGTTGCACTTCCCTTTATATCTTGAACAAATCCACACTAAACAAACCTTTAACAAGTCTTTTGTCTTTTGAGAACATTGAGGGATCAGAAATGCTCAGGATGCCAGATAATATCTACAGCAGAGTATTCACTTACAAGTCAGAAGGACTGAAAGGACTGGAGCAGGAAAACTGAAATAGGAGACTCTATCCAGAACTAGATAGGAATCACCTGGGAATTTTGATAGGATCCCAGAGAAACCTCCTCCATGTTCAGTCACCCATGTTCTTGTCAGATCCCGTCTGCAAAACACCAACGTGTTTCCGTTTCCCGCAGCATGGCTTCACTGACATGACAGAGCTGATTTGCTGCTTCCTGTTGAGAAAATTCTGATTGGGTTGGTACAACTTCAGCAGAAATGAATTGAGTAGAACCAATCTAGTGCACTAAGGGTTCTTGCTGGGCCTGTTGCCATATTGAAATGAGAGGTCTGAGGTTAGCTGTGTACCATAAGCATCTCAACCTGAATGCCGAAGATAGAGGAGCTGGCCAAGTTTTGGACTAGTCATTGACAGGAACATGTTGTCAGAGAGCAATGACAGGTATACCCCTTAAAGACAGCTGTCTGTTGTATTGTGTGTTCTGCTCATGATTGGTACACAATAAATCAGATACAGGGAGAAGGCACTGCTGAACAACCTGGCTGGAAATCTAGGGCTCTCACTGTCTTCCACACCACAGACTGCACTTTATCCGCTCTCCCCTCACCCAGACGTTACCAGCTTCCAACAGGCTTGAACTCCTCTCTTCTGTGTCTGCACATCCCAAGAGCCTGCAAGCTGTCACTTCCAAATGGCTTAGCACGATAACCAGCAGGCTTCTTCATCCCCACCAGAGAGTTATTGCGGGTAGCCAGCTGGTCTGTCTTCCTAGTTAGACTTTGGAAAAGGGTGGGAATTTCAGAAATGCTCATCAACACAGAACACAGGAAAGATTTATACATTATTTGTCCATCCCAGAAGTTATTCCCTTTCCATAATACCCTTCTAGATTCGGCAGCAAGATCCAAGGTAGCTGTACTGGCTCTTGATACTGACAAATAAATTATTCTGGGGCCAAATATACCACAGAATATACCACAGTATAGTGAATTCACCACAATGAAATAACTTATTGACTAGCACTCAGCTTTTCTTGGAGAGTAGTAGTACAAACCTGAAGGAAACATGAGCTACATCTTAGCAGAAACTCAGGCTTTTTAACTCAGGTTTTAAAAATTTGACTGAAGGACTCCTGGATCACTGTGGTCCACTCAATGGATCTGTAACAGCCCAGGACTACCAGAAATTATGAGGTTTTTGCTTCCTGAATTCCTAAGCCAAGTAAAGAATAAGACCAAAAGTCTAGATCTCAGCTCACAGGTACTATTAATCTCATAATTGTATGAACTACATGGTTTTCCTGAGGGTTCTTCTCTAACATTAGTGTGACCCAGCAGTTCTTCTTGTGTCCCTATAAGGTTTTGGCCTGAATCAGATTCCTACTTGGAGGGAAATATATAAAACTGTTTAAAAAAAAATAGTGAATAGTAAGAGAAACTGTAAATAAATAACATGCAAGCTATCAGGCAGCAAAGTGTCACTATACTTCTGTGATTGTCCTGCCGAGAATACAGATGTGAGCTGACTGTTGTGAAGCCATAAATTTCTCATGAAACAAAGGTTTGTAACAAAAATAATAGTCCACTGATTCAGCTGTGGGTAAAAAAAAAAACAAAACAAGGCAGAAAAACATTTGGATATTCAAGCTTTCCTTCAGATTTGAACATCTGAAGGATGTTCAAAATTCTCTCTTTCAGAAGAATTTTTTCATATCCAGTAATCATCCTCAGGGAGAGCCTGGGGTAAATATTTAAGAACCACTATCCCAACAGTCCACTTCACCGTAGTTAACTGGATTTGATCACAACACTATTAAAGTTCAATGGCCACACAATGCATGAATAGAACTAATTCTTACCTTATGCAGTAGTGGCACAGCTGCATCGATTGCTGTTCTTCTGGATCTATGAACTTCAGCTAAAATCTTGAGATGGCCAGGACCTACCAGACACCATATGCTTGGTGAGGGGGAGAGAGGGGGAATTCTGGACACATTGGCAACTGTGACTCCACATTGGAGTGAAGGACACCATCTTATCCCTCCTGAAGATCAGCCAGAAGCTCCTGCAATCTCATGGCTCCTGCATGGAAGCTGTATTTAAATTGCTAAGGGTCCACTTATTCGCCACCCTCACTCAACATGGCAGCCCTGGGGCTTCCCAGTGTCCTGGGTTTGTTCACCCACTAAAGAAAGCCTTGTTAGAAACAAACCTCTTGCAGAAATGGTAACATTGTGCCTTATGCAGGGATGTTAGCACGTTGCAGGTAGGACACTANCCCATGCAGTGAGGCGGAAAAGAGAAAGTTTGTTTTCTTTTTCGATATTTATGGCTGGCCTTATCTCGCTTCCGTCTTCCTGGAGGATTTATGGGAATTGCAGACTAGATTTATGGGAAATTGAGTTCTTTTCGCTCACTGTTTTAATAAGGCAGAAAAAATCATGTGGTCGGTTCACCACAACACTATTAGGACTTGGGGCTTATTCTTTACTTTTGCTTGAATAACGTAAGATGAACACTGAGATGGCACCCTTTTAATAAATCCAGAAAAATAAAGCGAGCTAAGGCCAAATTCCAACACATTAAGAGAGGATGATTTAGAGCTAGTCTTGAATGAAGAGGAAAGAAGTTTGGGCTCTTATAAGCTGTGTTTTTAAAATAAATTCACTATATACTGAAGAAATTCAGAAGTCTTCTACGACCAGCATGACTGGGAATGTGCATGCTGGAACAGAAACAGACTGCACACAAGTGTATGGAATTCATTGTTATTGATATGATTTGTCTACTTTGTCTTTTTGGGAGAAGAGAAATGAAGCAAGAGTATAAATGTGAAAAAACTGCTTGACAACAGCCACAGGAAAGTTTCTGAAGAACAGTGAGTGTGATTTAAAACACCTAAGGTTATGTGTCCACATTTAGATATCTGTATGAGATGCAAGTGCTTAAACTCACATCATAATCTGCAAATACATTATCAACAGCAGCTAACAGTAATCAGGGGGCAATTCAGTTGACCGGTTGAATCATATCTTGAGATTAGATCCCACCCAGTTAGTTCAGGGAAAAATGGGCTTTGCTGAATGTGATCCAAAGCTGGTCTCAGCTTACCTAATACCTCCGAGGATCAGGACCTCACAGCAGTGCAAACACAATCATCATTCCTGAGAAAATACAAGGCATGCTCTTTGCCTCCCCCTCAGTGACAGAAGTCCCATGACAGGAGCAGAAAAAAAGATATGCAATCTTTCTTACATTTCTTACAGGTATCTGAGAAGTTGGCAATATTCCCAGACAATAGAGATACTCTGGCTAGAGACTGTTGCATGGACATGTGTGCTGTGGAGCAGATGGTCCCCAGCGATGCTCTTGAGGCAAGAGGACCTGCAAAACCTTGAAGGCCAGCCCCTATCTGAAGTAAAGTAAGGCACAGGACCTACTCCAAATCCCACAGAAATCAATTATAATCCTTTCATGGGTTAGATATGTCATTGTTGTCATTGTCCTATTCCACCACACTTCACCCTGTCTTCTCCCTGCCTCAGCTGCACCCACCCACTCATGCCTCCCAGAAAAACAAGGCTGAATGAATTTGGAGGCCCAAACTTTGCGCAAGGAACTCAGATATTTAATACGAAGCTCACAGTCATTGCTCCCAACTTCACTGGCCATCAGGAGAAATGTTTTGAAGCTCACTGACATGCTGAAGAAGTGGACTTGATTGAGAAATGATTGTCAAAAGCTGCTAAAGGGGAGAGAGATGGAAGCTGAAAGTTTTCACCAATGGCTCCTGCATTGCCCCACAGTGCTACTAGCAAGCAAAAATATGTCAGAACCTACTGAACAAGGCCAGTTTGCATTTCATAAATTAAAACATATCAGCTGTTTCTTAACATTTTATTTTCAGTCTTCTTTCGGTCATAATTTGGCCTAAGGACTACATCTGTGATGAATTCCTTGTAACAGGACCTTGCCATTTGGAATACAGTTGTCATCAAAATATTCTAGTGTGCTCACCCAGGCTGAGAGAAATATATTTTTTAAAATATTCTATCATTCAAAAATTAGTTTAAAAAAATCGCTATTGCTTGTTGAGCTGAAAACCAGTCTATATTGAAATTCAGTTTCTGTATTGCTTTGTGAGAAATGTCTTTGTGTCTATGTGTATATATACATAAACATAAGCACAGCAATGCAATAGCAGTAACATATGTAGGCAATAAACATATCTGTGTAATGTAGTTTTCAAAAGAGCAATCACTTCCTAATATGCTCTTTTAGTATTACACAGCAGCTTGAAGGTAACTCCAGGTGTTTGTTTTGAAGAATTTTTTTCTCAAATCTGAGTCTCATTTAAATTTTGCAATCAAGTGTTGCTATTATCAGGCACCTGTATGCTTGGTACCATAAAAGGTGGTAATACAGGTGCAAGGTTCCAGAGAGAGATTTTAAAAAACACATTAAAAGGTCCCATCTCCCTTCTGAACACCTCTGTCCCTTTCACAGCCCTGTGTTGAGCCAGGCACATACCAATCTGCCCTGGCTGCTGTGGATGGTGACCCACCAAGGCCAGTACCTGGAGAAGATCTCCACTTCCAGGAGCTGCAGCCGAGGTCTGTTTTGGATGAAGAGCTGCAGGAGAGACAGAAAGACTGAATGAAAAGGAGGTGAACAAACGAGAATCTCACCACTACTGAGTGTCTAATGGGTTTCAGGAGGGCTGCCCTTGGGGAAAACGAATAAAGAAGGTTGTCAAGAGATCAAAGGAGAGCAATAAAACTAAACAGGGATGGTTGTGACATTATTGTCTAACAGACCACAGGCCAAAGCCACCCGTTCTGGTGTTCCCATCATCTGTGATCATACTGGCATGAACTTGGGAGCCATGGCTAGTGTGAAATGTGAGGGTGAGGCCATTCCCTCATCTGCATGCAGCATGGCAAGCACGCTGTTTTCCAACTTTCTTATGCTCTCTCCCTCAACCTGTGTTCTTCCTGAGTGTTTGTCTCACAAGAGACTCAAAAAACCTTTTTGATAAGTGCTTCCTGTGGCGGTGGCTTCTGTTTTGGGTGCAGGTGCCCAGGCACTGGCAGCGCAGAGCTGCAGCAGCGGTGTCTGCTAGGAAAGGCTGGAGCTGGCCCGTGCTGGACACAGAGGGTTCCAGCAGGCTCCTATGGACCTACCACAGGGCACAGTTGAGGCATCCTGATGTAGCGCTGAAACTGCTTTCCAGCAAATATCACCACAACTTCAGTATTCCTATGCAAAGTTTGATTAAAAAAGAAAAAATTCCTGACCAAGTGCCTCTGCTGTGCACTTCCACCTTTCTGGCCTTTAATAACTCTTGGCAGCTGGGAATTGATCTGGAAAGCCTGACAGCAGACAGAATTGCTTAGCTGGAGGCATGCTCAACTTCAGCTTCCATTTTTTAGTCAAGCTCTCATTTATCCTCATAGTCTCTGAAGTTACTGATTCTTTGAACCTGACTGCTATTCCACATAAGCAGTGTTTTATGTGTAATCAACTCCTTTATTACATAACAACCAGTAACATCTGAAAGCTTTAAACATATTCTAACGTTTTAATGATAGCAAGGAAAGATTTATGGGCAGAGTAAATATCTTTTATTGGCCCAATGATGTAGCTGGAAAAATGCAGACTTGCTTTTGGGCACACAAACCTTTTTCCAGATTTGAAACAGAAGCTGCAAAATTGTGGCTTGATGTTTGCTCTTTCTTTTAGTCCTGAAGAAAATTTCAGATGCCTGAACTCTTGTCTGGTTTTCCAGTTGTGCTAGTTGACAAATAGAAGTATTAAGTCCCTGTGCAACTTGCCTCGATTACACCCTTAGATCACCATGACTATGTTACACAACTATTTTAGAATATTATAAAATTCATTATAAAGTGAAATATCTATATACCTGATGATTGTCTTTGAATTTTCATATTAGATTGCCTAAATGATGTATCATCATTTCCTAGTAATACCTTACCTCAAAAGTCTTTCTAACTAGCCTATGTAGATTCATAATATTTTATTTTATTCCCTATATTTTATTTCTTTTTTAAAACTCAGGGAAAAAAATGTTTACTTGCTTTTGGCATCCTTCTGTGAAATTCTCTCCTTAAAGAGAAGGAAAACGCACCATCTGTGGCATACTTTGTAGCTGCTTATTTGAGGCAGACTGATCAGAAGGAAGTAAATCTTTCCACATTTTAGAGAGTTTGTGAGGGAAGGAATTTATCCACATCTAGCAGACACTGGGGTAAGTACATTCTTTTGGAAGCCGCAGGTTTTGGGGGCAATAAATCCTTCCATTGCTATTAGACAAGAGGCAATAAATCCTTTGATCTTTATCACAGTCAATGATTTTACTCCACTTAGAATGTACATTTCATTGAGTTACTGTCTTCATTTTCCCATTTCCCTGGCATTAATTTATCCTTCTTTTTGCCGTTACTACCCCTTTTTTTTAATTAATTGGTTGTACTTCTCGACTGTTCACTGTAAGGGCATGGCACTCAGTTACATTACCTGTTAAGAGAGAAAATACATTTATTTGTTTCCTACTTTCCTTTCATCATCTGGATAAGAGATTCTGAAGTTGTACCAATGTGTTCCCTCTCTTAAGAGTACCAAAGTATTTTCTCTTTTAAGAGAAGTTTAAGAGCTTCTTGAGAGATATTTTTTTTCTTGAAGAGTTGTTTTACACTTCTGGCCAACTTCAGATCAGACTTCTTCCCTTACATCTAGCTACAGGCCTTAGTAGGCTCTATGTTGGCCTGAAAAACATCAGAAATCTAGCACTCTATGTTGCAAAATCTGGGAGAACAGGTTTTACCTACTAATTCAGCACAATTTTTTCTTCCACATAGGCAATGGTAGGATCTGTCGTTTGGCTTCTGATGGCAGAAAAGAAATCTGATTGACCATTTCTAGCAGTACAGCATCTCCCAAATATTCAGAAGTTATTTTTCTCCTTTTTATACCAGTCTTTGGTTTTTAAAAAACTTGAAAGCATCTTCCAAAATCCATTCTAAACAAAAGCAACCCACTCAAAAACATTCTTTAAAACTCCATTCACTGAGGGGCCAGATGGGGAAGACGAATTTAGAATGAAACCTGCAACTTCTAGCCTACAAGAGGAGGAAGTGTCTGGTGTTTTTTAGCCCGCTGAAGTTAATTTCTGTCAAACAGTGACACCCGGTGGCCATTTGAGATACCCCGGCACATACAGCACAAGCCCCAGTAGCTTCCTCTGTCCTTGAGAGGAGGCAGAAAGGAGGAGGTTTTCTGGCAGGCAGGCACCTAATTAGGAACGAGAGGCACTGTGTAGCAAATGAAACAAAAGCACGGTTGGATATATAAAGCCTAAATAAACTGAAAGAGCCGCCTGCCTTTTTTTTCTTCTTGTGTCCAATAGCATCATCTCAGACTTAGACTGCAGGAGCTTATCTGTTCCCATAAGGATAGGAAATAATTTATATTTTGTTTATAAACATGTCGAGTATTCCCTTCTGCCACTGTGTTCTTGTACAGCTGTTAGGCTGGGGACAGTTTCAAAATACTGCACCACAGGGTGAAACTGAGTTTTGCCAGACTTTATAAACCATCTGGAACAGCGAGCTGCTTGTCATGCCCTGAAAGCCCCAAGTCTTACTTTTTTACAGTGTATGTAAAATTGATATCTTCCTATAAAACTGTGAGATTTAAACTATGAGATTATAATAAGAAGTTCCAGACTTTAAGTCTCTGATCTTACTACTGATGTGGCAGGCGTTTGACAAGTGAAATATGGGACAAAATGGCTTGCAGCAGCGGCCCTAGAAATGCTGCTGCAGTGCCCACGACCAGCTCCCCGCAGCTCTGCCCTGCCCGGCAGTGCCCTGACTCACAGCACTAGCAAGCAGGAGCTTTACAAATGAAACTGAGGGTCCAACTTACCCTTCTCTAGAAACAAATCTGAGAGCGAGAGAGATGTATTTCATGAGCTTTGCTAGAGAATTTTCTGTAAACAGTTTGGTGTAGACAAAACTCAGCCCATACAGCCATCACTCCTTTATGAAGGATGCTCCAGAGTAGGTGTTAGGTTGCCACTGGCAAAAATGCCTTTCAGGTGCAGCCAGAAAGGGGTCTAGTGAGAGGTGGGCACAGGACTGTTAGGATTTTGTACGAGCTCTGCTGACACAGCCAGCGGATTGTTCACTAAAGGACAGAAAGAGACTGGTTCCCTGGTCCATTCATTCTTCTACCAAGCTCCATTTCTAATCCACATGCTAAAATAAAAGTTGGGAAGACCCTATTTGCCAGTTTGATCAATGAGGAGAGCTAATATTCTGTTAAGTCTGCTTTACCCTATTCATGCTGTCCTTTCCTTCTTTTATATGCCTAAATAGATGGCAACACTAAGTCAGGTTATAAAAGTTATTCTGGAGAATCTTACCATTTTCTAGATATCTAAATCAAAGTTATGAGATGGAATTAAAAGTGAGAGAGTAGCTGAAAAAAAAAATCTAATGGGAATTTTCTCTTTTTCCTCATATTCAAGATTTGGAAACATACCGTTACATTTAAAAGAAATTCAAATATGTGATTATGGTAAATGCATAGTAAGCCACTGAGCTAACCATAAATGCTTCCTAATGATGCTAGGCAATGCCACATTACTGTAACAAAGATATGCTTATCGTCGCTGAATGGATTTTACTGATTTAAAGAAATCTCATGCAATGCATAATCTACATTAAGAGGGCTTTCCTTAAACTTTAGGAAAGGGGGAGGTCTTTTTGACATTAGTACTGTTTGTATGTGCTTTATTTGAATCTTTGTGACCTACATATATTAAAATCATGTTACAGCAATAACAAAGCCAGAAACTCAAAACCAAGGCTGTCAGTCCACACTTCAACTTAGTCCCTGAGGAAATCATTTGCTGTATGACATCAGCAGGGCAAATGGGGTAGCTTCTAAAATTACTTCCGGATAAAACACAAGAGCTGGTTGTACCAGTGCTCTGAGGTCCAAATTTCCATCCAAAGTAAAACACTGAACAAATAAGAAACCAGTTATGCCTGTGACTGGAAGAAAAGCAACACTGATTTACATTAGTTTGTCTGTGCTTTTGCTTTTGTGATACTGACACTTCTGCATGGAAATGCATTGTTTTCAGATAAAACTGGAATGTGTATCTGTCACACTCACTCTTCATTCACTCTTTTTTCTGTTCTTTGCTACTTGTGTCTTTATTTGTCCAGTCTCCTTTCCTTCCTTGTTACTCCCCTTTCTTTCCGCTACCAGATTCCAAATCTGTCTGTCATTTTATTCTCTATACTTCAAGGCTCTCTTCTTCTGTTCCTATCCCTCCTTCTTCTTTCCTCCTTTTGGTCCTTCCCCCTTGTATAACTTTTTATACCTCTCTTTCCAGCACTACCAAGTGCTTCATCCTTCTTTCATTTTTTCTAAATCCTAGCAGGCTACTAGTTATTTAATTATTTTGAATGCCTATAATAGGCTCAGATTTTCTAAAGTTTAGTCAGTAGCTTTTTTAATGCTCTTATTATCATTTTTTTCTCTTCATTTCTTTCACAGCAGCTGAAGACAGAAAGGTTCTTGCACATAGATCCAGCATCTATTCAGCCAGGTCTGGAGGAAGAGAATAAAAAAGATGGAAACATCTACAGCTACTGGAAATTTTTTGAGCCCTCACAAATGAGTACGCTTGCAAGTCTGGCTGTTACAACCAGGTTCATTTTTATTTTTCTGCATTAATCTTCTGCTCTTCATTTCTACTGTCATTTGTTGTTAACTAGTTGGTTGAAATATTGTGTGTAATTGGACTAAGCAACTATGTTGATAATAAGACAGAGCCCTAAAGGTCCCAAATTCTGTAGCCTCAAAATACTTGCAAATTTTCCTTGTTGCCAAATGCTGCCCCTGGCAGAGAAAATTCATTTTGTGCTCCATTAGGCTCTGCTGTCTTCAGTTTTTTCTATCATGCCTGCCCCTTTCTTTCCTTAGCGGCCTTCTACAGGAGCTTCTGTAGCACTTAGCATCAAAAGTGCAGCTCTTCAGAAAAACCTGTCAATGCAAGAATTTAAATCTGCAAAAATTACCCAGCAATACCAGCTTGGGGCAATGTACCCTGTATACAAAGAGACTTTTTATCTTTGGATGTTGGTCTTTATGACCAATTACCAAACCCATCTTCCTGACTTATTTTTATCATTACTTGATAACACAGTGGCTATGACAAAGACCTGTAACATTCCCAGCATAAATTCTGCTGATGCGCAATTTTGCTTTAACATGCAACTCCAAAATTCCTAAATGATGTCAAGAAAACAATACATATTTTGCTGTAATTCCGAGGGAGCATGCCTTCCTTGGATGTTTTTTATTTTGTAAAAAGTATAAAATATTTTTAAACAGCAGTTAGGAATTTCATATGCACATTTTACTGCCTTAATATGCTAAAGAATTTAAATGATATTATTATGCAACCAAGTGCTCTACTGAGCTGACAGTGTAGCTTCCTGTTCATGATGTTGCAGCAGTCTTACTTTTATGCTGATCTTAAGCAAGAGATGCGTGAATGGCTGAGAGTCCGTGATATATAGAGTAACTCTAACACGAGAATACTAATGTTTAGTAATCTTGCCCAAATTCCAAATGAGGAGTCAAGGGAAGGCCAGCTAAACCTTTTAGCTTGGACACAGTGATTTATAGATATGTAAGACACTATATTGCATAGCAATGCAGTAAAGGAAACAGCTAGTGAATGTTTATTTGCGTTTTATCATACTGAAAAATTTCTGGAGGCTTATTCACTGATTCTAATTGCACTGGAATTAGGAGGCACTACATTAAATTTCCAAGTAATGTTCTTTCGAATAAGAACTTTTCACATCTGTAGTTTGGCCATAAAGCTTGTTACCAAATAAAGACTATTTGTATGCTAAAAGTATAAATGGATTTTAAGAGCAAAGAGACAAATTAAGTAGGGCTTACCTGGAAAGACAAGAAGAAGTAGGGCCCACCTGGAAAAGTGTAGGTGCAGCTTTTCATTTAAAAACCAGGCAGCTTGGAATGAGCATAAAGGGAAGTATCTCCTTCTGTTTACCTCGTTCTTACATTTTTTTTCCTAAGGACCTGTTATTGGCTGGAAATAGGCTACTACATCTTGATACTTGTTAGATGCACTCTGGCCTTCCCACTTCCAGCCACTACTATGAGTTCAGCACAGCTGTTCTCGTCTTGGGTTTTTTTTATCAGTATAGGGGGTTTTGTGTGTAATTAAGCATTTTTAAATTGTTGGCTTTTAAAAACACTGTATTTTAAACACAATTCAAATATATAAGAGAGAACACTATGCATGACTGTTGAACAAGTTCTGTGCCCCAGTCACCAAAGAGTTTCCCACATCCAGACAAATAATGCCTGAACAGGATGTCTTTCTTATCCTTTATACAACTTAAACCAGAGGGCTTTACAGTCACAAAACAGGTTGCTGCCATAAAGCACTGCTCTCCTCAGCCCTAACACCAGAGGTCTCCACAGTCTACCAACTCCTTGTCTCTAACAAAATTTCTACTGTACTTTTTAAATAGAACAATGCTCACAAAGCACATGTAGTGATATCACATCCTCACTAGGATTCACTTCTATCCATCTAGAAATATGTTATTACACAAGCAAGACCTTTCCGTTTATATTAGGCTGGAACATCTGAATTCCTTCCTTCACCTTTGAAGCCTATGCAGAAAATCAACTAATACAGAAGAAAATAATTGCACATCAGACTATTCTCTCTCCACCTGAAGTTCTTTGGCAAATCTGTGGCAGTTGTAGCAGAAGAAGGCCCTTAAAGTGCAAGTCCTGTAGAAACCATGATGTCCCCAGGCCAGCCAGAACTGCAGAACAGCCTACGCAGAAGGCCTGCCCTTTCAACTGCCCTGTGAACTCAGAAAATCAGCAGGGTAGGTGAAATATTCAGCTTTCTCCACACAACTCAACTTCTCTGGTTCTGAAGGAACCCCATGGATGCACTGATGCACCCTACAGCAAAAGATGGGGTGTGGCTTGGGTTCCTGGATCATCTGAAAGACCCAATTCAGTCTAAGGAGACATCTGGTCCTGCTAAATGAAGTGGAGAGGGTTTTCAGACTTCATGGTGGGAGGTACAGTTTTTCCAAAAACTCAGCTTTGATTGAGGGTTGAAGTTTGAGACAAGTTTCCTAACCATGGTAGACGTGGCCCAGGATGCTACAGTGCCTAATTCTCCCTAGATACAGTGAAGACATCTCTCCCATCTGAAGAAACTATATCAGCTTTCACAACCACAGGGCACTAAAATCAGAAGACACATTGTACACCAAAAGCAAAGGTTTCAGTGAATAGGCTTAATGATTCCATTTGCTCCTGCCTTGCTTTCCTGCACACCCTGCAGAAAAGAATGAAAAACAGATATTCTGTAGCCTGTTTTCACATCAGGAAATATCTCCATCTCTCAGTGTCTCCACGGTCAGCTAATAAGGTCTCACTTTTCCTGTTTGAAGGCAGAGTTGAAAACAAAAGCTAGGTATGGCCAGTGATATTCTAGCACAGACTTCTCACGGTGATAGAACAACAGGCTTGTTGGTTACAGTCTTCTTCATGTGATATAGACTGTAAATATCATAAAATAAAGATATCAGGTGTTATAATATATCTATATAATGTGACATTTAAATAGAGAGAAACACATGTAGAAAAAATTCCATCCATTTTCTGCTCTTGTGGTTGGCTGCTTCTTTATGGTCATCTTTGAAGCAAAAATTCATTAGCAAAAATTCTTTTAAAATCAAGCTGGGTTTTCTATCATATGCTGGGTTTTCTATCATATGCCAAGCCCACTACTTTGTCACCTTAATTCCTAAATTTGGAGAATTCTCTTGAATAAGTTTCAAGGCAATTTTCTATGTTCCCTTTGCTCTGGTTTCTCAATTTAGTTGTCTGTGATTGTAGTAATAGTGCTCCCAGAGACATCATTAGTTAAGGGAAATTGTTAGCAGGGGGAAAAATTGTGATGTGATTTAGCTTCAACACACAGGCTCAAGGAAGGTTTTGGCAGCTGCTGGTTCCAATTCAGCTTCCAGCCATCCCATTCCTCAGAGTAGATCTTTAAGGTACATAGGAATCATCTCATATAGCACTTCTTACAAATTTTCTGCCTTCCATAACTAAAACTATTTTTTAGCCAAACATTCTCATTTGGTGCCTTTATAAAGCAGTTTTTGTCAACTTTCATTATACATGAGTAACAGAAAAACTAAAGGATATACCCCAGCGTGAAAATTAATAAAAGCTTTCCATCTTAACCAAAATTGACTATAGGTAGTAAAAATTACATTTCTGAAGAACAATACTTAAGGCATCACTTCATAAAAATTAAAGTGATGGAGAATCCATTGCTTTCTTAGTCATTTGTTTCAGTGTTATTCACTCTTGCTGCTGACATTCTGCTATATTCCCAAATCAAATTTGCCTGGTTTCAGCTTCCAGTCATTAATTCTTACAATCATTTTATCTTCTGGATTGAAAAGCTCATTACTAACACCTTCATTAGTCCTTCTTCCTTAGGAAAAACACTTCTCAGTCTCCTTATTGGTCGCCCAAATAGATTGATCTTCTCAGATGTAAGAAGTAATCTTCAGGTCTTGAAGTACTTTTTCTCTCTCTTTTTTTTTTTTTTTTTTTGTGTGTGTGTGTGTCTGTGTATTCTATATAAATCATTGTATTTTTGTTCTTGTGTAATATCCAATATCAAGGTAAACTGAACCCCCGAATTTCCATTGGCACTGCCCTGTTTGTACAGCTGCAGATGCTTTTTCTCTGTAGAGTTGCTCAGAGCACCTTCTGGTTACTTGATCACTGGGATCTTCTAAATACTTCTTGGTATCAAAGGGGGCTGCAACGGTGGCTGCTGTGAGCAGACATCAGGAGCTGCCCCCTGTCAGACAGAGCTGGCTGCAGGACAGACCTACCACTGACCAGAGTTGAGCTCTTCAGTAATGTTGGTAGTGCCTCTGTGATTAACATATTTAAGAAAGGGTAAAAACCATTGCATAACAGCGCTAAGAGAGAAGTGAGAAAATGTGACAGAAACAACTCTGCAGACACCAAGGTCAGTGAAGAAGGGGGAGGAGGAGATGCTCCAAGTACAGAGGTAGACATTCCTCTGCATCCTGTGGTAAAGACCATGATGAAGCAGGCTGTTCCCCTGTAGCCCCTGGAGGTCCCTAGTGGAGCAGATATCCACCCTGCAGCCCGCGGGAGACCCCAGAGATATACCCTGAAGGAAACTGTTGTCTGTGGAGAACAGCCCACACAGGAGCAGTTTTTCAGGCAGGAATGGCAGCCCACAGGAAGGACTCACATTGGAGAAGGTTGTGAAGGACTGTATCCTGTGGGAGTTACCCTGTGCTGGAGTAGGGGAACAGCGTGAGGAGGGAGGAGTGGCAGAGAACTGTTATGGACTGACTACAACCCCATTTCACATCCACCTTGGGCTGCTTAGGGAGCAGGGAGGAGGTAGAGGAGTCATGGATGAAGTTGAGACCTGGAAGAAGGAGGAGATGCGAGGAAGTTGGTTTTTGTTTTGTTTTTGTTTATGACTATCCTACTCTGTTATAAAATGACAATAAATTAAATTAATTTCTCCAAAGTCAAGTCTGTTTTATCCATGATGGTAACTGGTGAGTGAGTGATCTCCCTGTCTGCATCTTGACCAATGAATTTTTAACCAGACTTTCTCCTCCTCTCCTGCTGAGGAAGGGCAGTGAGAGAATGGCCGGGTGGACACCTGGTGGCCAGCCACAGTTAGCCCACCATATTATTGATGATTTATTTTAACAAGGCTCTACACTTCAGGGGGAGCTAAGAAGGACATGACAATAAAGAGCCCAGGTGTAGTGAAAAGATGTGTCAGCAACCTCTATGGACAGTACCAGATTACCTTCTTTCTTCCCCAAGTGTAACTGTGAAATTCTGTCTTTTAATAAAGCAAGATGTCATCAAACATCTTTCTCCTAATGGTGTCTTATGTCTGTGGCAGGAGTTCCCAGCTAACTTTGGTATTTGAGATGTCTGGGTAGTGAGCATCTCAGGTTTTCAGCCATGGAACAAGGTTAATGGTACATTTCTGTTTGCAAGGATAGGAGTGAATAACATATTTAGTTATGTAACATTCTAAAAATATTCTAAAGATCAGCTGTTCTAAGAATGGGGAGCAGTGTGAAAGACAGGACAATGAGAAAGAAATAGGGAAAGAGCACTGGCCAATTAAAGTGAAAAAGAAATAGTTTTGCAGTTTTTGAAGCTGAATGAACTGTTTTTGTAGTTAAAAATAAAAACACTGACCACTAACTACTGACCAGGATGGTGCTGAACCATGGATTCTACAGTGAGAAATTCCACTTTAGAATTTTGTTCTCATTTCGAGTTTTGAATCAAATGAGTTTCAAAAACATGAACTGAATTGCTTTGGGTTAAAAATAATACGGGTTAGTTGAAATATGTCATTCAGTTTCTATTCAGTCACTTTAAGTATTGCACATAGATACTGGATATGAACACATGTTGCCTAAAAAAAAAGTTATGCACAATATGTACACGTACTTTGTCACTTGTGAAAATTTCGTAAGATAAGAGTCTGCAAGTAAGACAGTTTATTTTTAGAGTAGAAACAGGCTTGGAACTGAGTACAACTGGAAAGAACAAGAAACACAGAGGTTATTACTTGAAATCTTGCAAATAGCCTGTGAATTATTTAAAATTTTTGTGTAGATGTGTAGATAAAATATAGTAAGATAAATACACTGATTAGTGCATATAATGAAACTAAAGTTGCAAAGTATAAGTTACCTTCACTGAATGCCCAAAGACACACTTTTGGATTCTGTTCTTTTTAGATTAGTTTATCAATGCGTTTTGTTCTATTTTATTCAAATTTTACTGGTTTTAAGGATATAGAAATTTTTTTTTTAATACTAAAAGGCCATTTTTAAAGAACTGATGAATTCTACTATTTGTATTGTAGTTCTATCTGTAGTTCTTCCATGAGTTGAAATACAAAGCTTTTATGTCTAACAATTTCTAGTTGAATCATATATGTTCACACATGAAAACCACTTATTAAAAGTAAAGGGAAATTAGTCAGTATTTTCACGTATTATGATGTTAAAAGACTGTCTGTAATGAATTACAGCACTGTAGTCTCTCTGGAACCATCTATTATTCTGTACATAATAGAGTGTTTAGCCAACATATGGGACCTTAAAAATAAAATCGCATTTAAGGCCTGCCAGAAGATCATCAGCCAGTCAAAGCAGGTGATTAGCTACTAGGCAGCAAATCTAGGCTATAATTTACTGCTCAAAATATATGTGGAGACTAGATAAATGAACTCTGGAACAAATAGAACAGCCTTATAATTGACATTTATGAAATAAAATCTTTGCTTAGTGAGGTCAAACCTATCATTGATGGGATATATTGCTATTGTACTTGTTTTCTTGATTAACAACAATCCAGAGAAAAGGAGACTAAAAGTACTTTTACAATCGCCTGGTTAGGGTTAAAGTAACAATGGTGACAGACTGTCTTTATACAGTGATCCACCCCTTAAAGATTATTTGAAATGCTTTCTAAAACTTGCATTAAAAGTATAAAAGGAAAAAAGTGAATGCAGTTAATAAAGATATTTGAAATGATGAGTACTGTGGCAGAAGTTAGAAGACAGTAAGTAGAGGAGGGAGAAGGATGTAAATTCTGTTCCTCTATTAGCTTGTCAGTAAAAGTGAACATGACGGTTTGCTGCTCTGTGCTTTAGATTTTCCAACCTGTAAAATGGGGACAGTAATACCAGCTGAGATAGATGGAAACTGCCAAGCGCATTCACATGACAGGGTAATTGCACCTCCAGGGATCCACAGATGGTTTCCACAGAGCTGGCACCAAAGGCAGTCCTGCAAAGAAAAGTAACATCAGTAACACCACTTGCAGATCAACATGGCCTTAAGCATGGTGTCGGCTGGTGATATCCCTTGACCAATTGATTCCTTCCCAGAAAGTCTTCACCACCATTTTCTACAAAAGATTATGGGATTTGTTAATAGTCAAAATTATTCTGAGCTCAGACTATCTACAGGCAGATTGCAGAAGGCTTCAGGTCTTTCAAATACAAAACTGAGTAATTACTGAGTTCCCTGCTTTTATTATTTGGGAAATGTTCACAATGTTAGCCTCATGCACAAGCAACACCCCAAGCAGTTACACTCCTGCATCTCCTCTTGCATGCTGAGAAACTATCCAGGAGTAGCCTAACAGAGGACAATCAGCTCTTCTAAGACACACTTGATCTGTTTGGCCCTGTTGAAGCATTGCCTCCACCTTGAGGATGCTCCTTCTTTGCACTGCAATCATAAGCTATGCAGAAACTTGCAGGAGCTAGGAATTGACAATGCGCTTTTTCAAAAGCTTCTCAAATGTACCTGGCAAGCACTCCTGCTCCATCCCAGGGTTAGAAATTTAAAAAGAGCAGTTTCTCACTTGAAAGCATGGAAAAGGCTCTTATCCAGGTCGAGATAGGTGATGGCTTGAAGAGGCACATCTGGTGCCATTCAAAAGGCATGTGGTTATCTGAGACATCCATATGGGACAAGACCCTGAGTATAGCTTCAGTCTTCCAGAATGGTGATGGGAGGCTGTCAGGATACTGTAGGGCACCCTGGGCACCACGAGGTGCCTGTGGGTGGTTAAGGGAATTAGGCCCCAGAGGCAGAAAAGCTGGGCCTGCCCATTCAACCCTGAAACCAATTTGTAGAAAAAGACCATAACCTTCTAAGTACAGTTCATCTTTCAGGGCACTGAAAACCTCCAATCTCAACAAATAAAGAGTTTAGAAAAAAGTGAGAAAGGAGCCAAAAGGGCTAGAAACAATGGAACAAAACTGAAGGTGGCCAAGATGCAGAAGGCTGGAATCTCCAAGGGAAGAGATGTCTGTCAAGGCAGATGAATGATGTACAAAAGAGGCAGGGTGGGGCAGGGACTGTAGCCTAAGACTACACAGGGAAGTAGTATGGGATCCTATATTCTGTCTAGAACAAGTAACATAACTGCTAAATGAAAAAAAAGCTGTCCATTTTCTGTTCCATGAAAAAAAGGTGTTTTCAATTTAAAGGTGTGTTTAGTAGTGTCAGTGTTTTCTTGACATTACAGCTCTGACAACATAACAAGCACCCAAAGTTCAAAATGTTGTCTGGATTTGGCTGAAAACCAAAAGGACAGTACATACGCAGCCTTCGTAAGTATTGCTGTAATGTATAAAAGTGTTAAGATTGGTTCCTCAGTATATAACTACTACTGTAAGCACACAAATTACAGCAACATAAATAACGAATAGATTAGTCCTTACACCCATCTGAGTTCCAAAAAGAAGTGGTATCTTCAGGGACAAGCTCAAGTCTGCAGAATTAATTCCCAGGTTTCAGAAACACAGTCCAAATGCAAGTGTCTTACCTTTTAACTTTTCATGAGGAAACATTGCCTCAATTTAATAGTTCAAATTACTAGTTAATGATTAAGTACTAATTATTCTCACTGTTATCATTTGGGAAAAAGAGTTGAAAAAAACTCAAAAGTGCCAGAGCAAGACACATCCTTGCCATCCAAGTTCACAAACTTTTGACTGCAGCACTCACTCCATTGCTTTGTTCTGTTTGAATGTCATATATAATATCCAGAATGTTCTTACTTACTGGCTCTTCTCCTTCAACCTTATTCCAAATTTTATAAACTCCAGAGCACTATGTAAGAAACAGAAAAGATTTTTTCCTTCCTATAGCTGCCACCAAGCTTAATAAAGCCTATAGGATAGAATTATGGTTTAGTTTCAGAATTAGTAAGTGACTACATCTCATGCTGGAAAGATTTGTGTGTGCATTTTACTGGAGGGTGTATCACTAAGCCTGTGTTATTCATATAAAATGTAGGTTGACAAGAATTACAGTGGAGGGGAAAAGGAAAAGAAGTCTAGATTTATCTGTACTATTTCTTCTGGAATTAAAAGAATTGATAGGAAAGTAATTAATGACAGCACCAAACCACCTTCAATCAATAATACAAATACCCCAATCAATAATATAAATAATTATAAATCACAGAATCATAGAATGGTTTGGGCTGGAAGGGAACTTAAAGATCATCTAATCTCAACCCCCCTGCCATGGGCAGGAACATCTCCCACTAGATTAGGTTGTTCAAAGCCCAATCCAACCTGACCTCAAACACTTCAAGGGAGGAGTCATCCAAAACTTCTCTAGGTAACCTCTTTCAGTGAACAGCATAAGGGATATGTATTCAGAATTTTTCCATAGTTTTATTGCAAGACTTTCCTACCCTTTTAAGTTTTCTTTCCCTACGATCTAATTTATCTGTGTTGCGAAAACGGGGGGAATAAGTCCGGTCTTGTGAGGTCGGCATCGAATATGCGACAGACACAAATCGGTGAAACAAATAATAACCGTTTATTCACAGCAACATTTGCAGGTTCTTTTGGATTGCCGGTGATAAATTAAGAGCTACAGGTACAGTAAGGTTAACTGATATTATAACAACAACACACTAAAACCGACACACAAACACACTAACAACAATTTGCCCGCTGTAAGCCCAGTCGCCTGGCTGATAGATCAGCCCACGAACAGAAATACAGTGGNGTCATCGGTGTGGTTCCGAGTCCTGTCCCCCAATTTTGGGCCACGATTGGGGTGATATTTATACTCAAATTTCCACATTGCATCACCAGGGTATACCTGCGGGTGGTGATGACTATAGACAATCGTATGGCTTATGTTAATGTCACAAAGTCCGTTAATTTACACCTGCATGGTGGAGGTAATGGCTCCTTTGTTTCAGGGCGGAAAGATGGGGGACTGGGACCACGAGGCCTCCACCTCGTCTCGCACTCCTCCAGGCATCCAGATAACACCAGATATCGATCTAGTGATGGTTGCCACCTGGCCCAGTACTTGCCACCTCGTCCAGTGCTGAGTTTCATGCTTCCAGGCATGCAGCTACAGGGTGTATGTGACTTGGACTTTTGTGACTGATTAACTTCGCTCTCTCCACAATCTGTTACCATTTATTAATTCTTCCTGTTTTTATGATAAAAGCTTGATGTTGTTCAACCCTTTAAAAGAAGTAGCAGATAGCTCCTATGGGGATGAATGCTCCTTATTTTCACACAGCTATGATGATTATCCTCACACTTCGAGCAAGGGTTCCCAGGAATCCAGGCATTTGGTTTTTCTGATACCTGAGTGGACCAACTTCAACTTATCCTAAGCACTCAGGTACAGAGCAAAATACATTTCATGCAACCTTTAAACATCAGAGAGAATGAAGGGACCCTGACTGCTATAGCTATAGTCATTGCTGTCTTCCTGTCCAATCCACAGGGAGAGAGATGAAATGATGGCATTTCTAGGAAATTAGTTCATTTTGAAACAAGAGGTGTGGTTAGGTGATCACCCAGGTATCAGTTGTAATAGTCAGAATTTCATAGAATCATAGAGTCGTTAAGGTTGGAAAAGACCTCTAAAACCATCAAGTCCAACCATCAACCCAACACTACCATGACCACTAGATGACGTCCTAAATTTTCATTTTAAAACATATTCCTCACCAAACCCACTTGGTAAGGCATATATTTGTTTTCTGTGGAGTCTTACAGCAGGCTTCGCAGACTCACAAAATCAAGCCTTTCTTCACAGATTTGAGGCCATGTGTAATGAACTGGGACATCTTCGTGCTGCAGGGTTAAAGATACTATCTCAGAAGTGGCTGCTGGAATTAACATCCTGGAAGGACAGTGGTAGGATGTTTAGAGTGCCACTTTAGATTTGGGGGGTTGAGGTGTGACAGGGGTACAAGTATACATGGCAGGGCACTATTAGGGTCATATGCACCCAGAGTAATGGAGTGAGATAGTGAAATGCTGGGACCTCTGCTGTGGGCCTTGAGTTGGATTTGACCTACGGATGAGTCACAACCTAGCAGAATGTTTTGTTCCCCAAGTGGTTTCAGGCCTCAGAGGCAGAACCTGGCCCACCTGAGTGACACCCCGCCTTCCCCCAGGTGGTTGTGGTTGGGGTGGTGGGTGGGGCCAGAACTATATCAACCAGAAACCAATGTTGGGGCCAGTTGGAGTGTCGTCTGTTGGGGCTGGTCACATCTTGTTGAGCTATCTCAGTGGTGTCCTTCCATGTGAAGGGCCACTGAGAGAGCCATCTCTGTCCATTGTGTCCAGCAGGTGATACTAGCACCACAGGAGGCAGAGGAGCAGCTGGGCCTGCAGGAACCTACAGCAGGACTGTCTGAAAGAAGACTTCTGAGGGGATATTGCTGAGTTCAGCATTGGCCTGCATGATCAGGCAACTGATAGCAGCATAAAGTGATGATGACTGGACCAGCACTGCAGCTTACCAGCCTGGAGCCCAGAAAGGGTGAGTTTACCACTGTCCTCTTCTGGTCACTTTTTAGAATGAGAAGCAGGGAGTCATACTGTCAAAGATGCAGAGGGTTCTCAGTTTTGTACTGTATCTGGCAAACAGCAATACTGCACTGTCCTCAATATGTCCTTATTCGGCAAGCCACTGGGAAACCAAAAGGCAGAGGAGAGAGACACTGCTGAATACAGAGCACTGAATGCAGTGCTAGTGCCCTTTGTCTGTCTACCGCATCGCTTACAGAAGGCATTCATGCCTGAAAATGCAGAAATACAGCAAAGCCCAAGAGAGGTTTGATTTTATGTCACAGGGTGGTGTAGGAAACTTTTTCTCATACAAAAACCTCCATTTGATTATACAAGTATACCATGCAAGTGCTGGTAGTGGTCTCAAGATGGCGATTCAAAAAGAACAACAAACAAATAAAAAAAAAAATTAGAATAAATTGACTGGAAGGAAAAGGAAAGGAAGACGTTTTTCCACGGACTATTCCTATTCCTAGTTCGCGAAGAAGATGCCGTTACATCTTGAAGGCACCTTTCCGGCGGGGCCCGGGCCGCCGGCAGCAGAGGGAGCCCTCGGCCCGCGTTCGAGCCGCCTGCTCGGCTGCGCTTCTCCCGCTCCAGCCCATTTCTCCTTTGAAAGTCAGAAATAAGTGGAAATGGGGGCGGGGGGCGACACAAATCAGAGTGTATTTTTCACACTGAAATACCCTCTTTCCCTTTGGGCTTTCGTGCTATAGGCGCCTTTTATAAAGCTACTGCTGCTCTGGTCTGACAAGTCAAAGATTCTTTCTATAGTTGGACTGAGCCCTGAATGAGAACATGTGTAAACACTTTAGTAAATGCACTTTTTAGTTAGAATTTACTTGGTTGTTAATTAGCATGAAGGAACTTCATGCGCCCATCGTTATGTTATGCAGTTGGCTTCATGGCAAATTTCATCCAACCTGAGTTGGTTTTGTATTTTTAGAATACTGGGTTTATACAGTTTTTCACTGCAGAGGATTTGGACTACAGTACTTATCTAGTATTTACCTAGGCCAGAAAAGAAATACGTAAGTTGTGGGACAAGATAAGGAATAAATGCAAGGTAGCTTGACTGTGAAGATCAAGGATGCCTTCTGATAATGATTAAGATGTATGGATTCAGGTTTCTTTTCACAATGATATTTAGATGCCTTTTTTTTCCTGTTTAATTTTAATTGAAGATACGTATGCAATTTTCAGAACAAGGCTTAGAGCCCAAGATTTTCTTCTTTACAATAGGAGCTCAGGGTTTTATTTCTGATGTGCAGGGAGACTTCTGCAACCTTCTATTTAGTATCACTGGACTGGTTTCTGTAATAAGAATGTGTTAAGTCTTCTTTCTCTGAGAGCCGTGTGGCTTTACAAAATTTTTGGAAGTAATGTAGCAGACCTCAGATTAAAGCACCCTTGCAATGTACTTTTGTTCTTGATTATGCAAGTACTGACTGTGGTCTCCGAGGAAAACAAAACTGTTTCCTTCCCATTAAATTAATCATTTCCCAGTGCAATGATAAAAGCCATAGACACTGTGTTGCTGTAGGTAGTATTCACATTTTTACATCTAGGATCTGGTAGCAGAGTGTAAAATTAAGTGACTTATTACAGGTGGAGCAAGCTTACTTCTTCTGAAAGCTCCTTTTTCCCTCCATAGCAAATAGGCCATGGTCAATCTGTCTTAATACAACCCCTGGTGCTCTGAAGAGCAGGAGAGCTGGGAGCAGTACGGCATTAGGATTTTCAGGAAAATGGGAGACATGGCAGGTATTTGAGAACAGGTAGCAGAAAAGTCATATAACCAGCTTGTTCATTTATATTTTACAGAATATACTGGATAGGTCCCTTAGCTTAGCTGTTTTGGATGAAATTTAAAAAGAAACTTCAGGATCTCTGTTCTGACCTCCTGGCAGTGATCTGATTTAAAGAATTTGCAAAGAGCAGAACCTGGCAGAGAGGGAAATACAGCTGCCAGGAGCAGGCTGCCAAAGGTTGCTGAGCTCTGCAGTGGGGAAAAGGGTACAAAGAGAGCATGACTGGTAGGGAAATTGAGCTTTTCAGCCTAGAAAGACAGTCACTATTACACTAAACCCTTGAAAGGAGAGTTAATTTTGAAAGTACCTGCTGGGGCCACGGGGGCAGGGGGTCTTGAGCCTGCAAAGGGACATTAAATCAGCAAATGGGCATGAAACAAGATTAGGTATTTTCACTTCACCACCACCATGCTTGGGCTCTCCAGCTCAGTCTGTTTCTTTCTTGTTAACATTAGTTTCTGCACAACAGTTTTCCTCCATGGAAAGAACCACAGACTACCACCAATAGCTCAACATCACAATAAAATAATTCAGAAAAAATGTTCCCCTTTTTTCTGATGGCAGAAACATTGAAAAACTGCATAAATCTTTGTGTAATCGTTGTATTTGTGATTTTTGGACAACAGAAAAACCTTTGAGCAGAAACATAGAATAGCAAGTTCTACAACCTTGCTAATATACAAAATATATTGTAATAGTAAACAGGTATCATAACGCTAGAACTGTTTTCAGAGAAAAAGGCAATGCAAGCAGGGATGACAATGTAAGACTTGCTTAAATATAACTTAAATACACTTAATCTAGAGTATATATTTCTCAGTGTAAGAATCTGTGGTTAAAAAGTGTTGGCAGTTTTCACACCATATTCCGTATGATTTTGCAAACACTGTTCCACGGGTACAGAAAACCCTTTAAAGGATAACCTAGAACACACCTGTAAGTATTTAGATTATATACTACGGAGTTTCCAATGACTTTTACATCTTTTACCTGGTGATATAACAAAGCTGGCTGTGTATCTGCATTAAGATTATGCACTTATTTTTTTTAAACCTTTATAAATGTATCAAGGAAGAACACACGTCCTTAAATAAGGGGTAGCAAAACAGAGCAGCAAAGCTGCAGCGATGGCAGGGATATTGCTCAAGAGTGACAAAGAACTGCGTGTCAAACTCCAGGAACCTTACTCTTGTGCATTGCTCCCATACAAGCATCTGGGCTGGTTTGTCTTATCCCAGAGGCTAAGTGGGTTCTCAGCTAATCCCAGGACAGGCAATAGTTTGTACAGCTGCTTCTGACCTCCCACAGCCATAGGTAAAGTTTCTTAACATCATCAAAAGTCTGTGTATTAGTATGAGGGTGAATACATGAATACAATTAAAACAGTGTAATTGCTTTTGAGCCAGCTTTCTCAATTAATTCTGGGCTGCCCTGAGTTTGTGACCTTAATGTGCAGCAGATCTGCAGGTCTTTGGAAACACCAAAGCATCAGTAAAAACAAACCCCTTAAATTAACATTCATAAAAGGCCCTATGGCAAATAACAATGCATCTCATGAATATGAGCGTTTGAAAATTGAGAGTGGCATTAGCAGAAAACTACAATATTAAAATATTTCCATGCTTCTTCACACAGCCTTTTCAGCTTGTGATGGAAATGCATGCTGTAGTACACTTTAGTCCCTGTTAATAGCTGGCATGGCTTTCATCTTCCTGTTTGAAGCACGGTGTCCTCTTTTTCTGCTTCACTTGTGGCAGAGAAATGTTGCCTGCATTTTTATTGCCTCACCTGCTTGAGAGTGGTTTGTTCCATTTGCAACAAAGACCTACCAGCACTTTAGGAAATTTGCCAGTAAACTTGTAGGTAGCTCCACTTTAACGAAAGGTGAACTTAACTGCATAATCACAGTCACTGTTCTTTTTGACAAAACTAAAGAAAGGGAAAGAACAGACTCATGGAAGTACAAACAGATAATCAACATTTACTTTTGTGCTCCTTCAACTTGCTTCAATGAGAGGAAAAGCTCTGGTGAGTCTGCCTGTACTAAGGGCTCATTCGAGCAGTGAGGCCACGAGAAACCTGGCTACTGCTCCCTCTACTAGAAGGGACGGTATCTCAGTGCATCCCCAAGGTCTGCCACCACCAGGCATTGTTTCTCCAGTGCTAAACCATGGAGTAGAGCTTCTACCACATCTCCAGATTATTGCAGAGCAGTATAGTGCTCAGTTTTTCCTCAAGCCTAGAAAATGAAGGTGACTCTACACCATCTTCCCATCTGTACAGGGAGAGACCATGTTCACTGGTTTGCAGACCCACTTGCAAGAATCTATTAATAGAGTCATGGAATGGTTTGGATTGGAAGGGAACTTAAAGATCATGTAGTTCCAATCCGCCTGCCATGGCAGGGACAGGTCCCACTAGACCAGGTTGCTTAAAGCCCCATCCAACTGAGTCTTGGACGCATCCACTGTTGGTGCATCTACAACCTCCCTGGGCAACCTGTTCCAGTGACTCACCACCCTCAGAGAGAAAAACTTCTTCCTTACATCTAATCTAAATCTCCTCTCCTCCAGTTTAAAGCCATTAACCCTTGTCCTATCACTTCAAGTCCTTGCAAAAAGTCCTTTCCTAGCTTTCTTGTAGGTGCTCTTCAGATAACGGAAGGCCACAATGAGGTCTCCCCAGAGACCTCCTCCTATTCCATGAAAGGAGTTCAGGAGCAATGATGTAAACCAAAATCTGTGGTCAGATAATGCATGTTTTCAATTAAAATTGCTGTTAAATCATAGTTTATGCAGTGTAATTGGGACTTGCACAGCACTGTGACCTTTTCCTACTCTCTCCAGGAGTGAGGTTGTGATTATACAGACCAGAATTTTAGATTATCCTATTATCCTCTGCTTGTCTTTTGTCTTTTATCCTCTACTTGTCTTGTCTTTTAATTTATTTTTCTTTTTTATTTTCTCCTTTACGCTGAGGAATACCACTCCTTTCAAACTCTAGCTGCCATTTTTCTCTGTTTTATGCTAAAGCAAATAAGCATACATGGAATCCCTGCTAGTAAGAAACAGTTCACGCCAAGAATCTCTCCCCTGCACTTGGAAGAGCTCTAGTTTATGTCAATGGTATTTGTCAGTGAGATGAAGATCCCTGTTCAGAGCCCACCCTACTATCTTGCATCATAGATGGGAAAAATCTGTACCTCTCCATAGCTTCCGGTCACCACTACAGTTGCAAGCTTTACCTGCAGCCTGCTTCTACACTGGGATATCTACTTCAGGGACTCAATCAGAAGGAGCACCTTCCTAGGCTGATTTATTTCCATTTTAGTATTCTACTTTCTACCACCTTACCCTGTCCTCTCTGCAAAAATAAATGAGTTCCCACCCAGTTATTTGATTAACCTTCTGTATTCACCAGACCAGAATCTTGCCAATTGGTTCCCTATCCATACTGTTGGAAAGCTAGGTTGTCTATCAGCAAACCAATTGTAACCAACAGTTCTGCTGGTAGACAGCCTGCAGCAGGGAGTGTGGTTTTTGTTATTTCTCTGAATGACAACTGTATATGAAAACATGAATATGTATACGAATACATGAAATACATATGAAATATATATGAATACATGAAATAGTCATTGTACTATTTCATGTATCTGGGTCATATAAACCCTAGCAGCTTGCTGGAAACCACTTACTATTTCCAATGAACACTTTTTATCAAAACCAACAAGTAAAGGTTTACCATCAGAAATTATTTCCCAGCAACTATGAGAAAACTTTAGTCCCCTACCTTCTGTTTTCACTGAAATCAGTTTCTGTCAGACCTTGACATTCCTTAAGTCAGAAACTGGAGCCTGGCATGATAATAATTATCTCCTATCAATTTTCTGCTTGTCCTTTACCACTTCAACTGTCACATTTGTGTAGAAGGACAGCAGAACATAATGCTTCTACAGAATGCTGCAACAAAGGTCTGCTGCAGCTTGTTTTCCAAGGCAGTAAGTGATCAGCCTGACACAAGGCTTTAAAGGCACCTGAACAAGGAAAAGTGTTTAGACATTATCTGAGCATAAGGATCATCTAACATCTTGGATTCCTGAATGAATGACCTTAAAGAATTTGTGTTTGTCATTGCCTCACTGGTTTGAAGCTTATAGGTTTTAGTCTATTTAGGGGCTACTGTGAGCATAAACCAGGAAATAAACTTCACAGAATAGGAATTTTAGCCTGTCCTCTGCCTCCACCTTATGCATAGTTTGTCCATAACATTTTAGGCACTTGCCCTGCCTGGTGTCCAGAGAAAGGTGGTGGAGGTGGCTTGAGGTGATGTCCTTGAATAGCCAACTCTCAGCATGGCAGTACTGTATCAGCTGGAGGGGAAGATGGGGAGTTGGAGGGGTGTTACCTCCCACTCCCTGGATTTCTCCACCTCTTTATGCAGTAATGTGGTACCTGAGACATCAGAGACAAACGTGGCAAGAGACAAAATAAGTCTTCTGCTGTGAGAAAGTTAGAGGAGGGTCTGCCCTTCAGGTAGCATTGACATAAGCTGTCAAGAAAATCTAGACCGAAATTCCAAGAAAATATGAAGTATGAAATGTGGGTAATCTCACAGGGCCTCAGGGTGAAGTGTGTTTGTTCTCAGTGTGAGATGTGTGATTCCTGTTTAGTGTCATATGGACTAATGGCTGGCATCCACTTCCACACAGACTTTAAACCATTTTCTCATGTAGTGCTGGTTATCCACACCACAGCCAGCTTTTGGCTCCCAACAATGAGCGTTGCTGGCTGGTACAGGTCAAGTCCTCTGACAGGTTCCATCACTGTGCCCACTGGTGCTGCTTGGTGCTCTCAGCCCTGAGAACTGTGCTGTACTGAACCACAGGCACCTAGCCACCTCCCTCATAAGGTCTGGGCTTTCATTCCTTATTAGAATTAACTTAATTCTAGGAAAAAAAAAAAAAGCCAACTTGAGACATTTTTCTTAAGACAGAAACTTTGGCTTTCCACAGAAGTATCAGTAATGCAGCAAATGTCCGAAGCTCCCCAACGGAATGAATGGAGAGCTGTTCATCCCCAGTGACTGCTTCATCTGCAGTTAGGTCTGAGTGTTAACAAGCTGTGGTGAAGGTATGGATTTCTACTTATGTCTGGTATCTTAGATATGCATTTATGTAGAACAGAATGGCAAAGACCACCATCTTCTGATTCAGACTAAGCCTAAGCATTTTCTAAGGTGCCACGTCCCTTTGATCTACTTTCTAATACTTACTTGGCTTCCAGTAATGCCTCAGATTTCTAATTCCAAAGAAGCCAAGGCTTTTGCAGAATCTTTTTTCACTGCCCAATAAGTAATACACTCGTAACGTGGAAAGGATAAAACCTCAGAGTCATAAGCCATGCTAGATCTCTGCAGAGCTGACATCAATGAGAGTTGTGTGCATGGAACAAGGCCAATAAGAACAGGAGCTCTCCATGTTTGACTTCTACATGTTTCTATTGGCTTTTCATGGATAGGCTTAATGGTATTATCTGTGCTCTTAACAGAGTATTCAACAAATGAAAAATGTACCCAATAAGGCATTCTACTGAATAGCATGTCCTGACAGCTAGGAGCTCCTACTCCAACCATTCCATTGAAAAGAACCAATTTTGCCAATGTCATTTTTCACCAACTGAAGGCTTTTCACCTCATTTTTATCTCAGTGACAGCCCTTTTCCAGTGACCACCATTTACACTGACAACAATCTCTTTCCACCACATGCTCCACTTGTCAACAACATCCACTTTGTTAATATAAAAGTAGTTTCTGGGCTCACAGTCTCACTCAAGTGTAACTGTATAACATTATACACATCTTCCTCCAAAATCCTCATCATCTTCTTTTGTGCTACCTCGCTCAGCCACTTAACGATCTAGAAATTTTCTCTTCAAAATCTATGTATTATGTTAGGTGTATGTATTTGAAAATAGTGCAGAAGCAGTGATCCTCTTTTCTGTATTTCTCCTTATTTTATAATTTTTCAATTACATTCACACAAACCAAGGATACAGTCCTGTTTAACACCTCTCTGTCTCATAATCCAGCTCTAAACCAACCCTGGAGTGGAGCTTCAGTGTAGGTGTCAGGAAAGGAGAAAGGGAAGCTGCATGGAAAGATGCAGACCTTCAGGTGGAGGGTGGTGGTCAGTGAGGGGCCTCTGAGCATGGGGTACACTTACTGGAAGGAAGGCTGTCCCTTCATTACTGATGTAATAGTCATCATCAGGGACACCTGCATCATACTCTGCTGATCAATTCAGACATCCTGGTCTTCACCCATTTTATCTCTTGTATGCTGAGGAGACATTCATTTGCAATTTGGAGTCCAAGGCCAAGTACAGCAGCTAAAAGGAAGGCTTTGGGGAAGGATTAGACAGCTACACTGGTACTATACAAGTATGGGAAGGGCAAAACATGAGACTCCTGTGTTGTCTTCAGAACTATGGAGCCCAAAAAGAGCAGTGATCCTCAAAGTAAAGAATCATGAGGAAAAGGATCCTAAAAACAGCAAAAATGTTCAGTGCCACTGCTTATAGTTGATACTAGTTGCACTGAAAGTCTGTACACATAGACATTCTGAAAATTAAACAGAGTTTCTGTTTATTTCACATTTTGGCTGGCAGTCTTTCTGATGAATGCATTAAGAAACTTGCCTATTACCCAAAGATCCGGCTCCTAGCAGAAGCACAAAAGCCTCCTTTTGTGGACGGTTTTGAAGAAACAGGGAAATGGAATGTGTGATCATCCTACTCTCTCCCAAAGTCTCTGAACAATTCTCAGACTTCTGGTCTCTTCCAGGACCATTGCGCATCAGGAATTATCTTCCCCTGGTCCATGTAGATGTAAAAAGAAAAGTAGGAAATATGAAGATTCAAGAGAAATAGGTGACTAGAAGATAAAGATATTATTGCCAGACCTACCTACTAGCATAACTGTTCCAGGCCTGGATGGTTTCCACCCTTTTATATACTGATTCACTGTTGCAGATTTGTTTCATCCTCTTCCTCACAGTCTCCATCTCATTTATCCCATATTCCCAGCTTTTTTTTTTCCCCTCCCTTTTTCTCCATCTGCATTTTTCCGTTGTACTTCTCCCCCCACTTTCTTTTCCTCTTCTTGAGACCAGAAGTATGTGTAGAGCAACAAGTGGTTTTCTCTGGCTTTTTCAGTCATACTGGTATACAGAGACAGATAAACTCCTATGTTTGAGAAAACAACTCAAAGGTACTTATTGCTTCCGCATTTGGAGCAGATGATGGTAATGTTTGTGATGACTGTCATAACTCACTTGAGTCTGGGGCCTAAGAGCTCTGTCCTCTGTGCAGACAGCTTTTGTTTCAGTGTAAATGATCCACTACACCAGAGCACTGAAGCTCTTCAGTTGCGTCCTCATCCCAGACCTCTAGGTATTTCAGGCCATTGGAAGCCAGTGAGAATGTAAGACCAGCCCTAGAAATAGGCTCTACAAGAAGGTAGTGTAATGATGTACAGGTGCAATGTCTTCGTAGCAGCCATTCAGAAAGATGCTGCAGGGCTCTGTACCAGATGGCGCATCAGGCCTAGAAAAGAAGACTTTGTATTGCAATGTTATTTTTTAAATGGCCTTCTCATTGTCTAACCAGGGAGACGGATTTTGGTAGCTAACTAAAGGTAGTAGAAAGCTTTACTGATGCTACTGGAGTGCTTAGCTTCAGCAAAGAAGTCTGTTATAAGCTGACTGATGAGGAAGATTCAAATGAGTTGCCTGCCTCACTAATGCAAGGAATCCCATTGCTACCTACTGGACTGGTTCCTGGAAGGACTTACATCTTCGTTGCTGCTCTTAACCCTGTCACCTCTCAGATGATAAGATAAGAGATGTTTAAATGAACAGTTACACATGGCTGCTATATGAGGAAGGAACTTTATTTATCACAGACACTACATAAACGTGTCTTGCAACTTTCTGACCAGCACTTGTTCCCTCTGGTACATAATGCTGCTAAACTCATAAGAAAGAGTACTAGCAGATCAGAAAAGAACAATTTATTCTAGGCTATGACACAACCGACAACGTCACTGGACATAATGCCAAGGCTTAAATGAAGCCTAACAACCTGCCAGAGCAATGGAATAAATAAATGAGAGGTGACTTTTAAATCATACAAAATGAATAACAAACTAATTTTTTTGCTTCTGTAATACTAAAGCCCCTTTCTGATGCAAATTTATGTGACAGGCCACAAAGTACTATTGATATTGTATAGAAGGTAGTACACACATGGAGGATTATCTTGAAAAGGCTGCAAAAGGTCACAGAAGCCAGCATGCACAAAATTACATGCCTCAGATTTAAAGTTTTTCATGTACCAATTTTAGCTCTTTGTCTATATATATCATGACTGTAGTCACTAGCTAAGTTTTGAAAGTCATTTTTCCTACACAACACAGTTTTGGTTGGTGGCTGAAAGAAGACCATTTTAATGGACTCTTTATGCTGGTTCTTCAGGTTGAAGTCCTAGCCGTAGTTTCAACATGGTGTTCAGAGTCTGTTCAATTCAGCATTATTAGTTTTCTAGTTTCCACTAGTGCTTGCTCTTTACTATCTGAGGGCTCAATTTCCACAGGAATTGAGCACTGCATGATCTCTTTTTGGTGCCTAATCCGCAGGACTTACAACCTCCAGTTTGAATTCAAGTACTCTTCAAATAATTTTTTATTAGAGCTAGGCATCTGCAAACAGAAGCCACAAAACTAACTTAAAAGTAGCCAGTGAAAAATGTCAAGAGCATTTGCCAAATACGTTTCTCTTCGGGACCTAGACAGCTTACTCTGATCTGCAAATGCTTTCATAGCTCCCTCCACTCTATGCTCATAGCCCCAGGCCCTCTTCTCTCTTTACAAGGCAGAATCCAGCCCTGCTATAGCAGACACATAACTTCTAAGTTTTAGACATTTACTAACTCATCCCTCTCAAAGAAAGTGCATAAGGATCTAAATGAACCATTAAGAAAGAGTGGTGGGGAAGTTGGAAAGCCCTCAGGGTTAAGGAAGCCTGTCTGTGCCTAGTTTGGTAACATGGACAGGTGGATGGGATTTCCATTCTGAGTCCTTCAAAGACATGTCCCATGCTCCACTGTCTATGCAGGGAACTAGGCCATTCGTTATTGAAGAGCATTTCAATAAGGTGTCTGAAACGTGTGCAGGCTGGTTAACCCCCAGGATCATATCTGAATATTTGCTGGAAAGATGCAAAGTGGAGCAGTTTAAAGGATTGAGAGCACCTCTTCCACATTTCATACATCTTTGTGAGACATAAAATCAGGTCACTTCAGAGAAGGATCTTCAAGCCCAGTCTCCATATATTTCTGCCTGAGTGCTTTTTAACTGCTGCTTAACACAATTCTGCTCTGAAAGGTCTATCGGATTGATCCTCCAAAATGAGACCAGCAACATACAGGCTTGTTTTATCGCTCTCTGCAGGGCTGGATGATGAAGGGGCCGAAAGATAGTCTCAGGATCAGGACACAATTGTATGTCTGTATGTGTCTAGTGACAAAATTTAGGCACATAAGAAATGAAATGGTGAAATATGAAAAAGAAGTGTAAGTGCATTTAGGCATTTCCAAGACAGTGTATCAACTCAGTGGTGGGATGCGGATATTAGCACTGAATTTAGGCACCGAAAATAGCAATTGTCCATTACATCTTTTCTATATCCCTACGTCCCTTCCTAAGTCCTTCTGAGCTATATATGGTTTCAAAAGGGACAGTTTTTCAGGCAACTGGAGACCAAGGTGAGACACAGACCATGTGAATACATGTTTGAATACATGCACGGTTTTACTATATTTTTAACAAATACTTTGTGTTTATGAAAGACTGCCATTTAATTAGCAGAATGGATCTTGGAAAGTGGATTCAGGAGAGAGTAAAACTACCTCTATATTTTTTAATTTAAGTGGTTGAACTGAGGCAGCAGGGAATTCAGAAGTGCTAGAGGGGAAACTACAGGCTGATAGTACCATATGTTTTGTGGTACTCCAAAGGAAAAAAAAAAAAGTGGGAGTAGTTTTTATAAGACCTTATGGTGTTTTTTCATTAACAAGGGCATAGAATGAGGCAGAGAAAAGAACCTGAATTTTTATTTCCAATGGGTGGCACACAAAACCCATTACTTTTTATCTAAACATTATTTTTTTTAATGTTTCATGCAGTTTCTTTAGTACTTTCTATTCTCTATCATGTCTACAGAACTCCATAAACCTGCCCTTTTCTGCTCAACGCATCCATGTAGCTGGGTGTTAACTTATTTAGGCCTTGCATAAAATTTGTATGGCTCTACCAAATAGCCTGTAGGTCAGAATTTTATTAACCAATCCAGTGTTTTACCTTCAATATCATACTTCTGGTACAAACTTACGTAAAATCACTGAATAACGTTATGCTGTTGAAAGAAGTTATAAATATCTAATGACATCTAAGGATATAATAATAAAAGTATAAGTTTGTATATCTAATTTATTTTTGTTATATTTGAAAACCTCTGATGTCTTTCTACAAGTACGATGTTCCATTGTATTTCAAGGTACTCTTTCTTAGGACAAAATAGAATTAATATATTCACATCAAAATATTTATTTGGTAGAAGAAAATCCACAGCCAATATCAGCAACATTTTTACTTAACTTTTAAAATACTTACTGCAGCTGGACATAGAAAGCTAACTAGGTATCAGCACTGCAGCAACTAGCGTTTTGACAGTCCTGTGTCATTCTGGCTATAAAAAACAATAGTAGCAATATAAGCATCCCCTTAGTGATGCTCTTCCAGAAATGGATTAAATAGTCAATCAAGTTCAATGGTTTTCTGTGGTATGGAATTGTATACGGCATATCTGCCAAAAGTCATTGCTACATATTCAAAAGCATGTTATTACTTCCCTGTTAGGTCTTGAGGACAGACTAGTGTTCAGCTGGTTTTATCTAGTCCATCTTTCTATTTATATTATATTAATATCTAGAATTCCTATCGCTGTTTGTTTTTATCATCTGAAATTATGGAATGAAAGTAATCGGAATCCTTTTGAGACTCATTATTTTTAAACTTTTCATGTTGATTTTTGTTAGGCAAGAATGGCTTGAGTAAATTCAGGACTACATCTTTGCCTGGTTGAAACAAGAGACTTCAATCAACTAAAACTGCCTTGATCTCACAAGATTGCAACTTAATCATAAAGATAAGGATGCACAAGTCTTTGGTTTGCTTTATCACTAGCAGAGATATCATTTAGTAAAAATATAGTTCTTCCTAACAGTCTATTGTGCAAGCTTTGTGAAATTTCAGTCACTACTTTAGTAAGTGATATCCTACAGCTTGACCCTTCTGTATCTTGCCATTCAGGACAATCATGTCTTAAATGACAACTGGAAAGAAACCTGTGAACCTGTACCTGCTTTAAAATTACTTCCAGTGTCTTTTTATCTGGGGAGAAGTTAGAGGCATTTTCAGGTTCAAATAGTCCAGGACACATAATGCAACATCAACCACATTACTGAGAAAGACACCAGCAACCAAGTCCTCCTTCTATAACTGCACATCTGTGGATGCTGAGATCTTCATTTTGAGGGTTGAGTGGGAAAGTCTTTTCCGACTTTTGAAGGATTTTATGGTATCAAAGAGAATAATCTTTGATAATTGTTCTCAGTCTCTCTTTGAATAATCAACAATTTAAAACTTCCTCTTTTTTTTCTTTAATATTTGCTAAGGTCAATGTAGTAACAATGTATTATCATCATTTTTATACTTTAATATTTTGGGGGGATATTTTTATTCTTAAAACAAGAAGTTATTACAAACAGAAACATATTTCGAAAATGCCAAACATGAACATTTGGCAATTTCAGGAAAAAAACCCCTAGAAATTCTCCAAACAGAACTTTTTCATGTTGATTTCAACGGACTAAGTTTCTAATGAAAACTCACAACTGTTCTCCTTCTCCACAGCTTTGTCTTGCATTTTACCTGTGTGAAAGCTACTAAAGCCCTGTGATTAAGGTGCCTATTAGCACAGTGGCTGATTCAATTTCCCACCCTTCCTTTTTTCATCTATCCTGCTAGCTTTCCTCTGATAATTTGGCCCAACACCTCCAAGGCCTTTTCTATGCTAGGAAACTGAGCAGGTATGGGCCTAAGCACTGTCTTGCAGTCCTTCATTCTGCTTAACTCATTAGCATCTTCCCCAGCATGATTTTGGCCCCTGCCAACCAGCACCCTCCCTGCTGGTGCTACAGCATGGACACATAGATAAACTAAATATATAGGTAGGTAGCTAATTATCCAGCACATGCTTGGTACAAATTCTGATAGCAAGTCTGAGTAGGGCTGCCCTATTTTGCCTGAAAAGAAGTTCATCTTTATGGATAAAAAACACATCGTGCTCAGGTAAGGCTCACTCAAAGCAGTCAAAGAAGCTTCTCAGTAAATGTTCTTTCCTAAAAGGGCTCTGCTATTGAACTATAGGGATCGGGTATGTAGAGACACCCCATTTGTAAAGAGATTTTTGTGCAGACACTTTGACAGAGGTTGCTTTCAAAGTATTAAACACAGAGTCTGTAGCACTACTATCATATGCACTTTCCTGAGTTTTGAAAGGCCAGGCTTCAGTTGGACACTCTTAAATTCAAAACCTCAAAATCCATTGTTTCCTTGCCCACAGATATGTTAGCACTTCCTTCCCTCTCACCCAACCCCATTTCCCACTCACAAGAGGTAACCACCCACCTGCCCTTATGCCACATTTGTAGCTGAGAAACTTTTTTGTGTATTGCCAAAGCTGAGTATTGTGTATGCAAGTGTTCTGGAAAGGCCTGTTCTTCAGTCACATCTGACAGCTGAGAGAGGTGTCAGGGTGCTTGGTGCAGCAGTTTGCAGGCTGTTTGGAAATGAACCTGTTAAAAACACGCTCACAACTGTGTACTTGATCTTCAGGTCAATGAGTTAAGGTCCATCATAAGTCCATATAATCAAATATGTGCTGCTGCAGCACTGAGCCATTCGGGCCCTGGAAACCTTGAAACCATCAGCTCAGTACTCCAAAACATGCCATCCCATAGAATACCCATAAAGCAATCACCTTCGTCTTTTTCTAACATCAAACAATTGTCCCCAAAATTCTAACAATTAAACAGAAATAATCTTGTCAAGCTTATTTTTCTGAACACAAGCCTGCTCCACAGACATACAGTAAATAATTCCTTGTCTCTGAATTGGTTTACATTTACACTTCAAAACTGTGAGGAATAAACCTGACAGAGCTATTTGATCTTTGCATGAAAATGGACTTCAAAGCTGAATGTGTATTTCTGTTCATTTTACAGCTACAGATTTCCAGCAGAAAGTGATTATGTCTCTGATTACTGATGCCTATTGTAGTAGCAGTTTCATCTAATGCTTTTTCAGAATTTAATCATTGTCTTTTGTTGACCAATACAACAGTACAGACAGCTTTGCACTACATGTGTAAGTGGCTAGTGTAATTGAAAAACAGACTAAATCGACTGTATTTTCGTAATGCAGTAAAATATGAATAGGAGAATAAAAATGTCCTCAATGTCTCGATGTGTATTGTTACTTTGAAGCTACTCCCAGCTACCACCATCATAGGATCAGAGGAGAAGCTAACACCCACTACTTTAAATAATTATTGAATTTGTTTTTCTCATTATTTCTCATTCATTCTATTTTGAGCACCACCCCACTTGATGTTATAATTACTTCTCTGAAAAACCTTTTAACAGAATAAATGATTCCAGCTTTGGAGTATCAGTTATATGACAACTACGTGTGTTAGGCAGAAGAACAATTTAGTTGTCAAAATTTGCAGTAGGGACCCAAGTTTAATTTGAATATTAGTAAGAAAAGCATGCATATAAGAAGTATATCTTCCTTCTTATAAGCAGAAACATAAACTGGGTGCATACAATTTCTAGTTATGTTAGGACGTGATTCAGTACACTGAATCTTTTGAAGCCACATGCTTTAGACAGTTTTCGTAGATGACATCAAATGCATGTACTCAGTCTCAAACATATAGATGCAAGTTCATCAGCAAAACATAGAGGGAAAACAGTGATATTTGCTGTGAATGTCCATCCAAAAGAAGCTTAAAGAATTTCCCTCTGTTCTTCTATAAACATTTTTAACATATTCAAGAAATTTTTTTAGCAGAAGGTTTGTAGACATTCATACATAAAGACCCTTTTGTTTATGTCTTGTCTTTCACCTTTCTTGGTGAAGATCCACCTCTTCTTCAGTCTTTTAACTTCTGCACTGTCTTTGCTCCTGATTTTGCACACTACTTATCCCATGGGTGCTTTCCCCTCCTGCAGTACACAGAGAAAATGTAGTTTTAACAGAGTCTAAAAGGCTTTATACACGCTCCTGCATGCCAAGAGCAGCACTCAGTCAGTGTTCACCCAGCAGCAGATATTGCCTATATAGCAGTTACTACATTTATGAGATGTCCATGAGACTAACGGTAGATGAAAGCCTCTAAGAATGGTTGTCCCTACTTTACAAATTCAGTTGCAGGGAGGATTATGTGCACTGGACAGAAAGATGGCTCAGAGTATGGGCTCTCAAACCCTGATCCAAGAACAGAACCTGGTCTTGAATGCAGCTCACACAGAGACAAAACCAAAGAGTGTCCAGTGTATTCAGTGGTTTCAGTAGCAGTGCTCTAACTTTTAAGAAAACTGAAATAAATTTTGGGCTCTTACAGTTGTCTGTTGGTATAATAATTTAAGGATCATGGCATTAGTGACAAGATGATGCAGTACCATGGCATGACTTCCAGCTTTCCTCCTCTCTTCATGCCACTCATCTCTGGAAAATGAGTTTTCAATCAACTATTTCCTTTCCAAGAACTGAGAGATCCTGGAAAATACTGCAAAATAAGGAAGTCATTCAGAATGCTAGAGAATATGGCCCAGATTTCCCATTGCTAAATAAAACTGGGGTGCCACATTTATTTTAGCTTTTTCATTCACCCTGCCAAATTTTTTTCCAGTGGAAAGAATTCAGGTGTTCCTCATTATGCTTCTGTGCTGTTCTAGCAAATATAAACATGAAATAAAATTTAGTCCTTTTCATTGGACAGTGTTTTAATGACTCAAAGAGTACAAAGTCAGTATTAGTATTCATGTCACATTCAATTATCTCCCTACCATGTCCCCCCATTTGCTTTTCCATGTGTTGGTTCATCACACAATGCTAATTAGGTCACTTCAAATGGACCATAATTGACAATGGCATTTTTGCAGGTTTATATTTTCACACAGAAAATCTGAGAATAAATTAATGACCAGCAATTTTGACAATTACGGTCAATTAAATTTGTCAACATCACAATTGACAAAATTAATCTATATTTAATATTGAAACCTTGACATTAAGAATGCAGTCTTGGCAAGTAACCAGATTCAAGAGACAAATACGTAATACTGCATCAAAATTATCCACTCTCAAGTGACATGTTGTTAAATATCCATATCTTTTAGATCCAATACCCTACCAATAGACAACTAACAAAAATATATCACTGAAGCACACATACACCAGTGGAAAAAAAAAGTACCTTCTAAGTAATGATGACACCATTGTCTGGCCTTTAATGAACATATAGAAAATTCCAGTATTGGGTTTTTGGTGTTTTAACTCCATGCATACTTCATCTAAAACTTTACCTAATATAACAAAGATCTCTATAACATATCCTTTCTCAGGATATGGCTGGCTGGAAATTTTTATAGGCAAACGGCAGGATATCTTGGCAATTTACTGACAATGCTTAACTTTAATCTTACACTATTGGTTCCATGCACCTAACCGATAGTTTCTGTTCACTCTTCTGTGCAAGCTAAGTTCAGTGATAGTAATCCTTCCCTGAGGCTGCATATACCTTATAGTCATAATAAAAACCCATCAAAATTAAATTCAAAATTAATTAAATCAGAATTCAAACATCAGAATAAAGATCATCACAGAAAAATAAATTGAAACACAGTGCAGTCAACAGGGTTTGCGATAGATGTATGAAAGAACCAAACACATTACAAAGGATTCCTTCCCAAGAAGCCCCGGAGAGCAGATCATACCAAACCAAAACCGGGTAAGACTGGCAGCAGTTTTCACTGCTGGATCTGGAAATAAAATGAAAAGTCAATTAACTGAACTTCATTTCAGAAAAAAAGAAAACTGCAATTTTAAATTCTGTTTATTGTTACTACCTTTTGCTTGACTACATTTTGCCCTGGGGATATACACAGGTCAAATAGTTGCATTAATGCAATTCAGACAGGCTTTTTGAAATTAATGCCCCACACTTTGCAACACCCAGGGAGACTTCTGTCTTCTGTGGTCTTTTGGAAGTCATTAGTCAAGCTAAACAGCCATGAAAAGCATTGATGGGACAGGATAGTAAAGCAGACACAAAAAAATCCTTATTATCCAGGATATATTAACTGTGTGTTTAACATGGAGCTAGTGTTATATCAACTGTAAAGCAAGATGGCTTGACAGACATTGATATAGTTGGAACTGTATTATCATAGTCAAATGCAAATCGAGGATAATAGCTGGCAAATCTGAGAACAGACTTCATTAGCTTTCTAGGCATGTGCTTGCATGTGAACAGTGTATTCCCATATTCATTTTGACCTAAAGTAGCTAGATTGGTTTAAAAAATTAACAATTCATTACAGTGCTGAATTTCCCCATTGAACTATGGAGCCTAAGTCACTATTTTCACAACTTCTATCTGCTAGGAAAGTCAAATCAAATTTAATTGGAAATAGAATAAAAAGAGCTACATGTCCTGTATACTCCTTCTTGCATTTTCCAGAATATGAGACAGTATGTAATTGTATGATGTCTGAGCATAACATGGTATTACTAGTGTTTTGTAGGAATTATTTTTATCTTTCTTTATCTAAACTGTTGGTCTGAATGGAGAATGCCGGCATGTCCCAGGAATAAAAATTTAAGTCCTTAAATTTTTATTACTAATATTTGCATTACTAGAGTGTTTAAGAGGCTCAAAAATGATCAGTCTTGTAGCTGAGGTAGTCTTATACCAGAGTGAAAACAAGATTATCTAAAAGCAAATTTAAAGTCACTTTAAAAATAAAATGGGGAAGAAAGCAAAGGGCACAGCTTAAAACTCATTGCAGGCAAAGAACTATGCATGGAAATGTCAGATTTTCAGAAGGTTTCCACACACAGAATCCCACATTTGGTTTGCAACACAAAGCAATCAATATTCTTGGGTCTTGCACACTTCTAACAATCTGTTTCCTTCAGTCAGGTATTTCTTCTTGTCTGTTCTGATTATGTTGGAGCAAACAGGGCAGGGAATCCTTCTGCCTATGATCTGCGTCACTGTTTCTGTCAAAGCGATGGTGATAACAGCATGATGTCAGCTTATTCCCCAAAGAAAATGCATGGTAAGCACAATCACTACAAAGCAAGAAGAGAAATACTATAAAGGGTTATTTGAACACTGACAATAAATGTGTCCTCCACAAAAGACTACACTACAAAAATAAGACCAAAAATTATCCTATTTATACAGACTGTAAATCTTGCATGTCTTCAAAGAAAGACTCACTTTTTAATTAAGCAAGGAACCAAAAAATGGTCCAATGAAGGACAAACTACTCCCAGAATGAAGGAGACTTGTCTGAGGTTCCAAAAACACTGCACTTGTCTCTTACCATATGTAATCCTACACATGCCCTGATTGTTATCTCTTAGGTCTTTGTCACTTTCCATAGATCCAACCACATGACTCCTTGAAATAACCACCTCTGCTTATCTGTTGCCATATTCCATACGGTGGGAAACAGAAGCACAAACCCAACAGACTTTCACAGGCTGTTTAAAATTGCTGCTAGAAGAAGCAGGCATCAGTGGCTGGCTTTGAGGAGCCAGCTAGGCAGGGTGGCTTAAAAACTTACTGTTTCCAGAGAATAATAGAAAACCTTCACTTCAGTGAGTGTTTTTACTACCCAAAATTTTCAGTAGAATAAGCCAATGTTTATTTTAGCTGTCCTTGATGCATGTTGAAAACAGTTCCTTTCATTCTTGTGGCCTGGCTTTTTAAATGTTTTTTGTCTCACACAGATCAATGTTTAAATATAAAATGTTGAAGTTACATCCTTGTTCATTTCAGGTTCCTTGTTGCAACAGTTATCTACTCTAATTGGTAAATACAATATAAGTCATTCTAGACATGTAAATAGTGAATTGCATCAACAACAAATCAAGTCCAAGGTGGTTTAGCTGATTAAACAGAGGTTCTATTAAACAGATGTCAAAGAAGACTAATGGAGATAGCATTCTTGGCAGCAAGAACTTATATATCATTAGTAAGGTACTCGGCTAAAGAATTTGGTACCTTGGAAGTCAGAATGGCTTAAAGAAAGAAGGGATTTGTTTGGAGCATATTACTTGTTAACTCCTAGATGATCCCCTAAATACAATAAAATGATGCAAGCATGACCAGATCTGTCTTCTGTAGCAACTTTAGGGGAATCTTATGTGTGTTCAAATGGAAACTCTGGGACAGGGTTTTAGGGAAACAAAATTATTCTTGGTAGTGCTGCTGCTGCATTTGGGTATGGAATGAGAGGAATATTGTTCTGTTCCAGGTGTGCACAGCCTTTAACACCGGCACACATTGTTTGGTTTAGCAACCAGTTTTGCTCAGCTGAATCAGCATGGGTTTTTTGGTAGAGGTCTTTTTAGATTTCCAGGAGAGCATTCCAGCCCCTCCTTCCAGAGGAAATCAATACTGGTAACACTTAACTGAAAAGGACATTGTGCAATTCATTTCACTAATGCTTGTAAGATTATTTAAAACCCTCAAATGGAAGCTGCAATCAAAGCCCAAAGAAGACATTATTATTTGCGTATACATTTGCAAGGAAATCATTTGAATGCTATTTAAGAACATATATTATTTAATTTTTTAATCAGAGAATGCTGATGAAGAAACTCACTGATCATAGCATGAAAAAGTGTAATACCTATCCTCAGGGATGAGGAGGAAGCTTTGAAGTTGTCACAATTATACAAAACACTCTTTAGTACCTCTGCAAAGTTGCACAAAGGATGAGGCTGAATATGCTTTCATATAGATAATGTTTCTTCTGACAGAAATGAGCACTTTGTAGATGGTGTCAATAAGATATAAATACAGCCTCTTGAGTCACACAAACAGGAGAAAATTACAGATAACTGAGAACTCCAGGGAAAGGTCTACATCCCATATTTTTACAGCATGGCTGATGCACTGCAGCCATCTTTTCTCCAAAGAGTAATTTTCTTTTGCTGTTAAGAGCTGCAGGACGCACGCAGCAATTCTCTATCACTCCCATGTGGTTGGGATGAACAGGAATTCCACCAGCAGACCCACATGCTTTGAACTGCTCACACCAGCTGAACTTCTCCTTTTATGGCTTTCTAATGCTCCTATCAGGTTAGAAGCAAACAATGAGAAACAGATTCAACTAGTGAGAGGCCTCATGAGAAGCAAACACACACCAGCAGCCCACAGAACCCAAGGGTGACTCCAGCTGCCATCTTTGCAAACCGTTTTCTACCCCAAGCACTGGATCTGTGTAAACAGGGAAAAAAATTCCTCTGTAATAGCTAATGAGTCACTTGCATGGTTAAGTTATGGAAGAGCAATGTCAACAGAACATGCCTGCAGAAGAGTTGCTTTCCCCAAGCATCCCACTCACTCCTTTGGCTGGGGACACGTAAACACACTGTCTCCGGCCCAGTTTGGGAGGGAGGCTGTTTGCATAATTTTTGCTGGTTTCTTTGTCTGTTCTTCTCCATTAGGTTTTCATAATGCATTAAAGAGGTGTAGTGGGTTAACCCCAGCCGGTAGCTCAGCCACACACAGCCACTCACCCACTGCCCCTTCAGTGGGACTGAGGAGAGAACCAGAAGGGTAAAAAAGAGAAAGAGAAAGAGAAAACTCATGGATTGAGATAAAGAGAGTTTAATAGGGAAAGCAAAAGCTGAGTGTGCAAGAAAAGCAAGGAATTCATTCACTACTTCCAATCTCGGGCAGGTGTTTAGCCATCTCCAGGAAAGCAGGGCTCCATCACATGTAACAGTTACTTGGGAAGGCAAATGCCAGAACTCCGAATATATCCCCCCCCTTCCTTCTTTCCTCAGACTTTTATTGCTGAGCATGATGTCATATGGTCTGGGATATCCCTTTGGTCAGTTGTGCTCAGCTGTCCTGGTTGTGTTCCCTCCTACCTCCTTGTGCACCCCCAGCCTACTCACTTGCAGGGCAGCCTGAGAAACAGAAAAGGCCTTGACCCTGAGTAAACACAGCACTATAGGAGGTTCTATGAAGAAAATTAACTCTATCCTGGACAAAATCAGTTCAAAAGGCAAGTGGAAATAATTCACCAAACAGTTTTGGTGGCATAGAACTAAGGTGTCTGAATGGAACCTGCAAAAAGGCAGAAGCCATGACCATGAGCTGGGAAAGGCAGGAGAGAATATGGAAAGACTTCATTTCCAGCCATGTTATCAACCCCAGCCATGTCCATAACTTTTAAATTTTATCATTATCTTCATTTGGCCTAGGCTTTCACCAGTCCAAGCTGTCCCCACCGTAAGACATATATTACAAAAAAAACTACTACAGGAACTCTGCAAGCAGGTGTAAATACTTGTAAAGACACACCCATAAAAGATAACAGAAGTCCCATTTACCTTGACCAGAGAAATATGAATTTGCAAGGCTTGTTTTAATTATTCCCAAGCTTTTTTCCTCTTTATTTTTAAAAAACCTTGAAAAAAAATCAAGCTTCTTGTATTTCAGTTCAGCACCAGTCTCTACCTTCAGCAGCACTCACAGAAATTACAGTCTAGATCTCCAAAAGTAGGCGAGTGAAATGAGAAGCACAGGTTACACTAACTTTTAACGCTGCCTCTGTTTCTGAAGCACTTAAATACTCCTGAAGAACTCACATGTCGGGGCATGTCAAGTTTTTTAAATTTAGACATGACAAAGAGATTTAACTACCCTTTTAGCATCAACTGGCACTGCACCTGGATCAACAGTAAAGTGACTAATGGCAGCATTAGGAAACTCTCCCTGAACTGCCTATGCTATACTTGGTCAGCGGATAGAGTTAGCACCCACATGGAAATACGCCCTTCTTTTCTTCTTTCCTTATCTAGCAGCAAGTGAAATATCTAAAACAGTGAAGGAGAGACCAGAGTAAATGAATCTGTTGTGGACTTTACTGGGAGCACAGTGGGTGCTGGTCTGGCACTGCAGGCACAGTGCAAGCTCTGTGCAGGGCAGGGCAATAGGAAAGGGCAGAGTTCCCCACCCTTGTGCTTTGAGCTAAAGTCTCTGACATGTGGCCCCACCACATTCAGAAAATGCCTTCAAAATAACACAAAAACAAACACCAAATGATCTGACAAACCAATGTCAGCCAAAAACTGTTCTAGCTACTTATTTCCTCCATTAAGGATTTTGAATCTTTTCTTTATCATATGTTGCATTTCCTTTAATTTGCGTCTATCAATGTTACTGAAATAACAGAGGTTTGCTGAATAACCCACAGGAGGAAAAGCCCCTTTCCACAGCTGTGTCTTTTGAAATACAAATTTAAAGGGGGCTCCAGGACATAGTTTCAACTTTGGCCCTGAATTTTCTTTAATTATGGTTACGGCCATTTTGTTTTCAGCAGAAAAGAGGAAAGTCATAAATTAGTGGGAAAATAATGGTTTCTCTTTCCTTGGAAAACAAATATACACTCTGTAAATTTTATTTTATTTTTAAATGGAGATGTCTTACTCAGTACATTAATAGATCTGAGAGTTACCATTTGTATTATGACATTATAGTCACCACAAATGTGTGGCTCACATCTTCTATTTACAAACAATTGTGATTGATTACTCTAAAGTGGAATTCGCGGCAGTTCATTTAAGAGGAAAAAAAAAATAGAATCAGTAAAAATATAAAGCATGGAGAAAAAAAGCAACAGAAACTGAATATGGATATAGCTATTTTTCCAAACTCATTGCAAAACCATTCATATAATTTAAAAGCATTCAGAAATGAGGTCAGCTTCTGGCAGATCATGTGGTTCTGACTTTACTGAACCACTGTTCTGTGATCAGCTCCGTATGTGTCATCCTTCTGCTGTGTAATTTTGTTTTCAAAGTCTAAAGATATCATTAAAGCGACATGTCTGCAGCCCAGTATAAAAAGCCAAGCACTCTGCAGCTGAAAAAAAAAAGTCACAAATTTGTTAACCATTAAAGATACACAGAACAGAATTGCTTTGTGATTACTGTTTAATCATCAGAAACATCTTGTTTATTCCTTGAGAGAAGAAAGCTTCCAAGGAGACAAGAAAAACATTATTGCATAGAGCTTCAGGTTTCCCTAAAGCTTACCAACAGCCCTCAAGTTTTGTACATTTTTCTCCCTTCTTAACATTCTCCTCATTCAAACATCTTGCCTCCTAATTTCCTAAGAGAAGGCAAGGCCTAGAACAATAGCTTTTCTATCATTGTCTTAAAGCAATAACAAGAAGCACTTAAGCTAAATATTTAGGCCAGGAAAGCTTGCTGTATGATAGAAACCTTTGAACTAGTTGATGCGAAGCCAGTATTACTTGGATGTTTAAGGGAGCATCATAGAAGAGGGAGGTAATGAAAATAACTTGGTTTTGTAGCCTGAATTACTGTAAAGTAAGTTTGTCAGCCCGCAGAGGGGTTTTTTTTCTCGTTGATATGTTACGTGTTTCTGAACATAAAGAGTAACCAGACAGTACTCAGGCACTTTTAAAATAGTGGAGAGTGGAAATATGTCTGAAAATAGTTTCCAAAATATTTCTAGTTATCAAAAATAATAAGGAATTTTTGTCCAAAGTAACAGCAAGAAAATGAACTAATTTTAGAAATACAGAGCTCAGGTTATTCATACAATACTATAATCTTATAAATTTTGAGTTCAATTAAAGTACTCATCTTTGAAAATCACTGAAAAAAAAGTAAATTATTACCGGAGCAATGTAAAAGCTAAGAGATCTTCAACACTGTCTTTGATACTATATTCAAATAATACAGTGGGATCAACAAATTCAAAATTAAGACTTGTAGTCGAAATGTTCACATCCAGATCCAACTAGCTGAGGGAATATGATCAGTAAAGATCATCAAGCAATCAGACAGGAGACAGTTTCATCCTTTCCTGTGATTTGAATTGGAAAAACTCTTCGAGACTTTCATGTCTTTCATTACTATTTTAAGTCAATTTAGAATATATTTACTTGGATTTGTAGGACTAAGTATCAGAGAACCTAAAAGATCAGATTATAATTAAATAGATTTTTAAAACCAGAAGTTTCCTGTCACCTGTAAACTGCAATTTAAACATTTTCTAAGTTCCCCACCAGCAATTTCTTTATGGGTCTTCCTTGCATGGGGATATACCACATGGTCAAATCAAAACTGATCCTTCATCTACAGCATCTTTTTATAGCACTTAAAATGGGGTTTATGCCGCTTGCACTGGAGATAAACTCCAGACTTTTTTGGTAGGCCATATACAACATAAATCCCTTTTATCTGACATGCATACTTTAAAAAAACACTTAAAATATTTCTTTTACTATTACAATTGACTCTCAGTTTTTCATGTAGTCACAGAAAATACAAATGAATTAGAACCAGTAAAACAAACTCCAGAAATACAAATCTTACAGCGTCAACACAGAAACAGCTTTTATCACAGGTGGCAGATTTCACTCCTCAACTTTACAGGAATCCCTTTCCTTTACATTTTTAAAGAAACTGTCTTCATCTTCCAGTTTAGGGTCAGCTTCTGCAGGTATATTAAGAGTTCCTAAATGCTTTGACAAACAGCTGCAAAACCTGCTATCAAATCTGTGCATCAGATCCCAATGGCCTAGCCATGTATGAATTGTTTCATCATGTGAGCTAGTATTCATAAGTATTTTATCTTTACCAGCACTCATCATTACCAACTCATCAAATCATAACTCACCGCAGTGTAATGATTGCCAAGGAATTATCCAAGGGCCTCTGTTTTAAACAATAATGCCAGATGCACTGAAATATCCCGTGTCCTCTCTGCTTCAGTGTGAGCAACTACATTAGGAAATATTTTATGCTTTGTCTCCACGTGTACCTGTGACGTTAACTGCCTTCAAAGAAGGTTATATGTATCTGACTTCTACAATTCAGCTAATATTTAAAGTAATGAGGGCAACTGCACTGCAACTTGGTCTATTTCTTTTCATTTGCTACAGCAGTAGACTAGCTTCTATTTAGACAATTAATTCTCATGTATCTGAATTTAGGTAAAGCAATCTCACTTTATATTAGGTGGTCCCTTTAAGGAACAAAATCAAATACTTAAATTTACAAAATAGAAACAAGTAACTAATGCATCCATTTCAAGCCTGCAGAGTAATATATACAATGAAGTAGAATTTTAGTATAACAGATGAGTAAATGCAAGGAAAAGGCAGAGACTAATGTATGGGAATATGACACTAAAATACTAGCGTCAAAGAGCTTCTTTGTAAAATAGGAAATGTTACATAGGAATTCATCCTCTGTGTTGAAACAGCAAGTATCAAGTCATACAGTACTGCTGTTGTGTTTAAAGGGAATTTCAATCCCATGTTGTGGATATACTCAGAAATAATATCAAAAAGAGGGCACTTCTGAGGTGGCAGTGTTTACTGAACAACCAAGATGTTTAGGGCAGTAAAGAAAAGCATTGGCTGTGCAGATGTTATGATACTGAGTGACTGGAATATAAAATGACAGGGAAAGTTCAGTGTAGATGAAGGAGAACCTGGGGGAAAAAAAGCATTAAATCTTTATTTACATAGGAGTGAATTTTGAGCTGACTAATACCTCCTCAGATTTAAAAAAAGGGGAGGAGGGGGTTATAACAGATAGTTCTGTGAAAACAAAAATTGCTTAATGCTGAGTAGAAATCAACAAGGGAATCTGAAAAATTGGAGTTATTAAAAAGGATTAAAAAACAGAGAAAGATTACTATACCACTGTATAAATTAATGGTTCACATCATGAATGCATTCTGTGCTGGCAGCTCAGGTGGAAAAAGAGTGTAGAAGCACTGGCAAAGGTACAGAAAAGAGGATCAAACTTACAGATAGATCAAAAGAGGACAAGCAAGTAAATGTAACAGCTTCTCCATGAAGAGTAACTGGACTAGGGCTACCCAGATTTGAAAAGAGAAAACAAAAAGGGAAATTACTGAAGTCTAAAATATTATGAGCTGTCTAAGTCAACAGGAAACAGTGGGTTTTTCTCTTTTTCAGTACAAGAGCATCACATGAAGCTTCAGCTAGCAGATTCAAAACAAAAAAGGCTGTGGTCTTTACACAATGAACTCTTAAGCAATGGAAATCCTTGCTTCAAGATTTTGAAATTTAGAAAAATAAAAATCAGCTGAAAAAATCTATTAGTAAAAATAATTTAGAGCTATTAATATAATTTATTCTTAAATGTTATTTCTGTGTTTCTGGCATTCTCTGAACTACAAAACGCTGAAGAATAAAGAAAACCATGGGACAATACTGCTGTATCCTTTTTCTTATGCTTTTAGCTAGGCACAGTACAACTGAAAAAAACAGTGATAAATAGATCTTTGCTGTGATCCAACAGAGAAATTCTGTGCTCTGAAATGCAAACAGGTTGAGATATACACTGTGAATTGGCAGCTCAAACAGTCAGCTGTTTCGAGGCCTCACTGCTTTGCACAAGGAAGTTTTGAAGCTGCAAGAGGTCAGCAATTTTCACAGCAGCTCCTTGGCCATCCTGGAGCCATCCAACACTATCAGGTGTTCAGAGCTCAATTCACTGGCTGCATGGAAAGCCGGGAGCAAAGTGTAAAACTAGTGTCTGCATCAGATATCGAAGCCAGTGGACACTCTCATGTGTCCTGAGCCATGCAGAAGGCATGCAGGCCCTTCTGGACTCTCTGAAATTTGTGGCTTGTCTTCATGTTCAGCTGCAGATGCAGTCAATCAGAACAATCCAGCCTTGTGATGACAGATACTGACATATCTAAATTAGAGAAGAAGGCATGATGTTTCATAGCTTGCAGTCAGAAAAAAAGGAGGGTTTTGAACTGCTCCCTCAACCTACAGAACATTTTGGGAGAAGCATTACCCTACACATACACTCTACCAACAGTACCCTCTGTTGGTTACTGTCATAAGCAGGACACCAACTAGAGAAACACAATAGATCTTACATTCTTGGAGGGAATTTGCCCATTTTTATCTGGTCATACTAAGCAAAATGTCAGACAGGCTTTACAAAAGCCTGATAATCAGTGTGTTTAAAAAGAAGGGGGAAAAAAGCTGACGACTAAGGCAGAGTTTATTCTTCAAAGCATCTATTAACTAGTATAGCTTCATTCCTCTTGAGTCCAGCTGAGCCAGTTGTATTCTGTTCAAGAGTTGCTTTCTTACAGATACAATGCCCTCATGCCAGTGGCAGCAGTTGCATTAGTGATGAATGAATTTTACAGGTGATCTGCTGCAGTTGGTAACTAGGTCACGGTTCCTGATTTTCCTGAGATGATGAAGAGGAGATAGGGTAACATATTTCCCTACAGAAATCTGCGGGTAGGGATGTTAACAGAGAAGAGACAGGGACATACAGCTGGCCCAAATGATCTCACTAGGTCCTTAGCAGGGCAGAAATTGCCTGGCGGCCAAAGCTACCAAGCTCTCTGGAAGCTGAGACATGGGCAAGGAGTTTTGCAGCTAACCTGTAACAGGAGCTACCAGTGGTGTTATTCAGAAGACCAAGAATGGCATCTCTACCACAACCAGACTCACTATCACAATAAGCCACGTCCTCATTCAGTATTCTGAGGCACTGCGGCTTCTCTGTGAAACAAAATAATATGTTTTCCTCTGATTTACTGTCATTTACTATAGATTTCTTTACATTTAAATAACATTAATTGGAAACTATAACCAAACACCTCTTTCATTGGATCTGAAAGCTTCAATTGTTTATAAAGGTATTTACAATCCAAGTCATTTAGAAATGCCCATGTGACATGGAATTAGATCATGTGCTAAGACTTTTTATATATATATATGTTATAGATTTCACAAAAAGGTTTTTCAGGTGCACAACAGATGTTCTGGGGGGAAAAAAAAAGGGCAAAACAAACAAAAAACCACACAAATTTTCAGAGAACCCAGTAGTTAGCTGATTAAAGCCACAGAACTTCACAGGTAAAAACTTTAATAAAAAATATTATTATGGAGTTCACTATCTTGGTCTGCATACCGGTCCTTGGTAGTAACTCTAAACATCAAGCATTATCACTGCTAGAAGCAGACACTGTCCACAAAAACATGCCATTAACTTCAGAAAGTGCAGTTAGTTAGAAGAGACTCAGATGAAAAGTAATATCACTGAACAGAATTGGTTTGGTTCTAACTCAAACCAGAACAGCCTTTACTCTTGTCAGAAAATATTTTTGAATTAGTCCATTCTGTATTGAAACAATTCTTTGGGAGAGGGTTGCTTTGTTTTCTAAAGCTGAGAGCACTTATCTCCTTCTTAGTTCCAATTATAGCCAAACACTTTAGGGTTCCTTAGACATTTACTTTCCTGCTGAAACCTTATTTTACCAAATGAACCTTTGTTAGACTGAAGTAAGTCCTGTATGAGATGGAGGCCCATCTACATTTCACTTCAATTTTTTTTTTTAAATTAGGACATGAACAACCAGGAGCTGCATATCAACTTGAGATAAGTTTCACAGCAGGTCCGTTCTCCAGGGACTTCTTTAGTCACTTGACACTTGTTTTATCCATTTGCCCAGTATAGTTCAAGTTTATTAATATTCAAGGCTTACTTCTCAGAGTCTATATTTTGTTTTGTAGGTCCTATGAGGAGTCTTTATAAGGCATTTTAGCAGAAGAGAGCATGGGGGGGTGGAGATTTTAGCATCCATAAATAGACTCCTACTTCATGAAGACTCCTGTACTGACAAAGTAGAAAACAAGAATATGAAATACTTTTCTGTGCATCTAGATATGAGATAAATGTGGAAACTGGAAAGTTGTTTTGATTTTTGCATGAGCACCAGGTGTTCAGGTAGGCAGCTGAAAGATAGCAGATAAACTGAAATATATATGTGGGTGGCTGATTGACCCATGCAAAATTACAGGGATTGTAATAAAGCAACAAACTGATAAAGCTGCTTGGTTTGAAAACTGAAGTCATTAATCTACACATTAAGTATCACTATCCATATTTTGCTCTTGCTAGCAGGTCTCCCAGGAAAACAGCAATGCTCTCTGTTGAAGATAGGTATGTGTAAAAAACCCAGACAGTAATAACTAAGAAACTAATTTACCTATTTGATATTTCACTAAGTATTTCTTATAACATTTCCATCTATGATTCAGTATGTAAAAAAACCAAAGTAACCTTTGCAAATGGCTTTTAGCATACTTGTTTTACAAGTTCTAAATTTCTATATGATTTTTAACTGAAAATTGTTACAGTTATTCAGTAAGGTCAATGAGAGACCTGCAAACATGTATCCTTACTTTCTACACACTGTGCTATCTAAGTTACCTGAATGCTATTTTAAATATTCTCTCTCATTTTTGTTTCATACACTTGACTTTTCTTTTACTTTAATGGTCTCTCTTCAGCCAACAGCAATCATTTTCTTTTTTTCTGAGTGGATTTAAAATGTCAGGTGGCATTTGCTGTAAGACATTTTTGTTATCTCTTAGTTAAAAGCACATTTGCAGTAATTATTTGAAAAACATATACGTTTCATGACTAATTCTTATTTCCCAACTTTCTGGGTGTCCAGACAAGTGTAATTTAGGCATTTATAATTGGTAATGCATATTTTAGGGACAATAAGACAATATACAAATAATAGCATATGATGTTATAATTATGATGTGTCTGTATGTACTGACTTCATACATTTTGCTATAATTATTTATCGCTGAAATGTGGATATACTTAAGCAACAATGCTTTTATTTCATTTCCTGATTAGGTTAATTCGACAAAAACATTCTGATGTAAATTCACTGGGATAAGATATAAGCGTATAATGAGCTGTTGTCTGAAAGCACTGAAAGATGGTTTAAACTGTAATATATCTCTTATATAGAAATCTGTAGTAAATGTTTGACTAATTTACTAGTATTTTTAATTAATACTCTGAAAGTTATGGGAAAATCACTGAATATGTATTCACATACACTAAAAGATGTTATTTTATCATTACCCTCAGATACTTTGCAATGGCAAGCTGGGTCAGCTGAATAGGTTAACCAAACAAAAAACACAGAACCTCTTCTATCTTAAAGCTATCATATATTCGAAATTAATTATCTTTATTCTTAGTTCAAGAAAGTTGTAGAAATATGTATTTAAAAGGCAGTGTAGTAAGACTGCTTTTGAAATGCATTGACAGAAAAACAAACCTTTAATGCCTGGAAAGTATTTATTCCAGTAGCAGTGTTTCTCTAACTTTGAGTAAATAAGTGAGAAAAAATAATTATTATGCATCAAAGTAACCACTAAAGAAATGTATGCACACTTGTGTGTAATACAGATATTTTCAGTTGCTGTTTTAAGTAACTATAACAGTTTAAACAGTCTTCATCTTAGACTTTTCAATACCTTCAAAAATTGAATATATCCTGGATTTCTTCAGTCAAATATCTTTTTAAATACACTTTCACATAATATTGAAATAGATGGTAACTAATTTTCCTCAGTTATGATAAATATCTGACTCAACTTTTCAAAATTTCACTTTTTAAGTATTATTAAAGTTAATATTACAATATGTGTAATTAAAACACAACAACATACTCTCAAGGATAATGAAATACTACTAATAAGAACCTCCAGTTAATATTTTTAAATACTTACAAAAAATGAAAAATATTGATAGTTCATATAGCTACAACATGGAATTACAAACATGTCTACCATTTCTCTTAACCAGTTCGGAAAAAAATACTTTGAGTTTTTATTCAAGTATGGAAATCAATTAATATCCAATTTGATTACATTTCATTAATTCTAAAATGACACAATTGTCAGAACAGAAGGGCAACACAATGTTGCATAGGAAAAATACGGGTTTTTTTCCAGTAGAATGTAAATTATATCTAGCTTGAGAGACAAAGAGGTATCCTGGAAAATATTTTAGAAATTAAAATATTATATTTAAAATTAAGTATCTCTATTTCCATAGATGAAACCTAGTATTTGGAAATTTAAATAATTCAAAATAGTTTAAATTTTAAAACATTGCTTATTATTACCCAGTCTATTATTTTACATTCAGTAATAACCAAAAAATGTTCCTTATCTCCATAAGCACGTATCTCTTCTTAGTAAAGAGCAAAACACAGTACCCAAACTAGTATTTTGTAAAGGAACAAACAGTTGTATCAATTTAGCTTTGACTGAGTCCTTATCTTTAGCTTACCTCAGAAATGAGTTCTCCAGCATACGTTCTTCCTGGATGTCTTTGCAGCACATTTCTACTCTACCAAGACCATACATACATATGCTTTGGCTTTACGTATATCATTCATATGGAAATACATTATGTTAAAGAGCCTCAACACTGCAGTGTAAGAAAATTGTGGGTGGTAGTGAGAATATCATGTTCTTGAAGAGCTTCATAAAGCATAAGTTATTAAGTAAGCACCGTCTTGAACCCATACTCAGCTAAATAAAGGTGAAAGCTTGTCAAAAAGTTGAAATGATACCTTAACAAATTGACAAAATTAATACATTATTATAAGTCATGAATAGTTTAACCACAAAAATTAGATGGGCAGATATGCTGTTGTTTTCTCTTTAATCAAATTAAAGTCTCTCTATTGTAGCACAGATGTGTAATCATATTTCCATAAATAATTATTTAAATTATAATCTAAACATTCAACTACTGTTAATATTTAAAATATATTCATTGATGTTGTGCTATAGTGTAAAAGACAAAAAATATAAATGCTGCCACAGGTAATTATTAGTGGCTTAGCTGTCAGTTAGTCAAATCAACTAAAAGACCAATTACTCTGACGATACACAGGTTGAAAGGCTGGTTAAAGTAGAGTTCATTGTTGACATTAGGTCATGTTTGGTGAGTTCTGATTTTACAACAGGGGTTTTTTCCCTGTGAATTATTATAATGAGGGTATTTTGCATTTGAATTCACATACAGTAACTTGTTCTCAACTTTAATCTCTTAATCTTCTTTAAAACATGCACAGCACACTTTCCCTAATGCAAGTTCTGCATTACATTTCTTACTAGAAAAAAAAAAAAAAAGGCTTAAATAAAGACACAGATAACAACACAAAGTGTTTCTTGCATACTTCTTTTCTCTCTTTAGAGAGCTGAGTAGGTGATGTAAGGAATTCTGCCTCCAGAAGATGGTAAATTGCTCTTGAAACTTTTACATTCAGAGTATAGTAATATCCACCTCATGGAAGATGTTTCCCCTCAGAAACATCAACTCTGAGGTGATTTTTCAGATGAGTGTAAGCAGTCTGGAAGGACATATCAGTTAGATGAATAGCCTGCTATGGTCTGCTGCTGTGGATTCACTTTCAGAGAACAGTGACTATAGCATTAATTACTTTCAAAGACACATAATACCTTAGTTCTTTAGCTTACATTTGTTAAAAAAATATTTTGACACATAAATCACAAATCTATAGAAGTAAATTAGAGAAAGGTGGCAAGGTTTCTAAAAATATGTCCCCAACCACTCCGAAGTATATTTTTAATTTGTTTACATTTGTTCATGCTACGAAAGTCAAAACCAAGCTTTACTCTTCACTGTTCAAAAGTTTTAACTCTACTCTGGCAAATAACTCTACTTATCTTCTTTAGTCATCATGTAATTTCACCGCCACATATTGCTGAGAAGATCTGATAGACCAGCTGCTAAAATGTTGAGAGAAAAGACGTCCAAGTGTTTTGAACCGAATTCAAGTATTAAGCACACTAATGCTGTGTTCTTACTCAGGGTTCTACATCAATAACTGTGTCTCTTCTTACATACAAACAATCTTATCAGTTGGTTCCTGTTTATGAATTTTATTCCTGTTGCAAAAACTAAGATCTATAAATTATATAGTCTTGTTACATATTGCTAACTGGTAAGAAGAAAAATAAACCAACTTCTTTTTAATACAATGGGATTCTGCAGCTACTAAACAAGAAGTAATGACTGGTTTATTTCACAAACACTTATATTATTTCACAAACACTTTAAAGACTCAAAATATCACAGAAACTATATGGAAAAGAATTAAAGAAACTCATGCGTTCATAAGTATATAAGGCAGAGACACCATCTTCTGTTTAAATGCCATGTATGCAAATAAAAAATGAAAACTTTTAAAGGAGACGTCTTGTGCAACATAATAATTGGCAAAATTACTTATTCTTTTATTGTTGACTGCAAGCACTTGCAGTTTCCCTTGTCCCTTACTGAATTGTAAATGAAGAGCATCATTTTTTAGCGGCATTATTAGCTAATTTTAGTAAATTAAATTAGTTTTAGGCACCTGATATGTTAATATATTTAGCTTATAGTGTCTTTCATTATTGGTTTTCTTGAGACTAAAAATTATTTTATCAAAATGTGAGCAGACTGTAATAAAAATCTCAAATTGTCTCAATTTATAATGAAACATTGTTAATGATGGAGCACTGTATGATGTAATTTGACTTAGAATACAAGCTTAGATTAACTAATACTTGCAGTTAGAAATAGCAGAGATTTTTTGTTTAATTTGTTGAATTAGTATTTACATTGATTAGGTGGGAAATGTAGAAGACAATGCTGAGGTGTATTTCCACCTTGGTGGAAAATGAAAACTATTGTTTCAAACTGCTTCACTGTACTAATAACAAAAAAATCACTATTAAATATAATCCTTTATTTCTCAATTCATATTCAGAAACTGCTAGTGATGCAATTTATTTAAAGGGGGAAGAAACTTAAACCATAATATCTTAATTAAAAGACGGATGTTGTTCTGCTTTGTATCACTCTTAAATGAAAAATGTTAGCATTCTTTATCACTTTCCAATAAAAAAAAGAATGCAAGGTATATCTGTTTAAGGCAATCCTTATGACAAGTATCCTTTATGAGGTGAAATTGTATAAAAAAGAATTTCAGAAGGATTACTTTAAAATAAATATGTAAAGTCTATTAACTACCATGAAAGGGAATTTTTTTTTTTAAATTCTACAGCCACTTGATCTGGGATTAGCAGATTTTAGGCAATACTATATTTCCTTAGACTGCAGACCCTCAGGAGGGTTAAACAAATATTTTTTTTACTGTTCCAAGATACAGTCTCTCCCGGGAAAAAAATTACCAAGCCTTTTTCTCCTAACATTTTATACCAAAAAAATAATTGGCAAATAAGAAGAATTTAAATTCTAAGATATGAATAGTAATGAACTGATAACAAAAATATTGCTTAAAGGTTCAAATACACAAAGATTGTAATAATAGTACTATTCTGTTAAGCTATGTATACTTCATCGAAGCCAGCGGAAAGGAAAACATACCATATCCCCACCATACCGCAGGCATTTTCGTACAACCTAGTGCAAATTCAAAGCTTTCTCCAACTGTGTCCAATAAAACAGCCACAACTATTTTTAAATACATCAGGAGTCCATGACCCCATAAGTAGTAACTTCCCTTTCTTGACGGAGTGCACATCTCACTTTTGTAAGTGTCAACGGTTTCTGGCTGGCTGGCTAGAGACCACGGCATACTCTGCTTTTCTCCCAAAAAGGCCATGTCATTCTTATACAACTTAATCAGTGGCTACATACAGGAAAGCAACACTGCAGCCTTTCTGATCATTTTAATGAGGACCCCTGGCTATTCAGTCATTGAAATATAATTGACTTGCTCTTCTCTTATTTTCATAATAGACACTCCAACCTAGACCACATTTATTTTGCTATAAGAAATGTCAAGAAAGATTGGAAGTTTTCTGAGTGTCCCCATTAAAACTGAAAACATGCCACCCTGTCTCTTGCATTAGCTGCGATCATTTTGTATAGAACTCATTATGCAGATATAAGATGCAAATGTTTCATCTATCTCACATCTAACCAAACTGCAAGTGCCAAGAAAATAAGCAGGAGAAAAATAATTTTCTCTTTCTATGTATGTGCGTGCGCCTGTGGTGTTTGCATTGTGTCACAATGCCAATACCCATGTGTGCATGTGCACATATGTGCTCATAAATACCATACGCACAGCTCAAAGTCATAATATTTTATTTCAGGTAAAATCAAAAGGTTGTTTGGTACATACCGTCACAGGCAAGAAAGCATTTTTCTCAACCAAAACATAATAATAATTCTAAAATCAAATGAGTAGCAGAAACCATTCAAATGTGAAGATACCATCATGCACAGGAATGCATTCAGTGTTGGTTTTTAACTACAATAATGAGTGTTTGCATGTCAAAAGTGTTATTTTGAATACGTCCGAGTCACTGCTATGACCACTCAGTTCACTAAATAAAATATCAGGTAAAGAATTGAGTCTACTGCATGCTAAGTTCTGCTCATATCTGGCTAGACTGTGACACTCATTTCCCAGCTGCATATAATATTACATGGGATATCTAGCATGAAAAGTCATTCATTGTTGACTCAACTGTGCCATTTGCAGTGCAAAACAGAAGCTATCTCTTCCTGTCAATTGTTAACACTGATCCCACCAGTAAATGCTACCCCTATTACATCATCACTTTTTAGTATTTTAAAGACATGACTACACAGGTGTCACTATTTGCCATGTTTCTAACCACTCAAAATAAGACCCTCACATCTCTCATGATTTTCCAATCAAGCTTTCAGCCATCTGCATTCCAAAAAACCTTTGTATTTGAATTAATCATGACATAGGCTTAACAATGAAAAGATCAGAAGTATAATCACTACAAGATCTGATATTTTTAATCTGCATTTGAATTGGGATTGATTTTTCCAAGACAATTCTGTTATAATGTATGATACAGTACTACAGAGGGGACAAAAAAATCATACTTCCCCTTGAAGCAGCTCCACACTGAAATAATAGAAAGGGGTGGCAAAGCAGCTATTTTAAGTCAGTATTTAATGTCATACATTATAATTTTTCCTCACAAGAGTCCTGACAATTCCCTTACCCATTTTGAGCATAAAAACATGAAAGTGTCATTCTTTCTGGCATGCTTACACGGTTTCTCTTTGATGTCTTTACATACAGGGCTTGGGAAGGAGTGTTTCTGGACCTCATATTAATGGGGCACTGTGCACCAACCAACCCCAGCCCCAGAGCAATGGGGCCAGGTCCTTCCTGTCTGCCCCATGCTGTCTTCTCCTACAACTCAAAGATGCTGCTACACAGCACCTTCAGGAAAAAAAGACTTCTAAGCATCATGCAAGCTATCTGTCTGCATGTACATTCTGTCACCAAGCCATGCCCCCTGTGCTCTCACACAGATTACTCTGGGCCTGGCAGAAATAATCAGCATACAAGAGGGAAGGGAAGAACCCCTAGGCTTCCTCTGGATCAACATCAGTGCACACATTCATGCTACTTCGGCAACATATGGGTGTACCTCACAGAGTACTTTATGCATAGCAGCAGCAATTGGAGTCTAGCAAATAAAGGTTTAAGTAATGTAAGTAGGTACAAACACAGTTTTAATACACATGGGTAATGTTATATAATTTAAATGGCTAAAGCTGAAACTATTGAAGTAACTTTCATTTACATTTTTGCTAGAGCTGCTTTAATGATTTTACATACAAAACCTCTAGATAATGAGGTTTCCACCTTTTTTATTTTTTTATGGAAATCATGAAAGATTTTTTTCAGTCTTCTCATAAGAATTTCATCTTCAAATTGGAATTGTAAATAAATAGAGAAAGAAATATTTGTTTCTAGCTCAGTTCCATGTCCAATAATCACGATAACAAATGTAATTCATAAAGAGCAATCAAGACTGAGCATATAAACTATCAAAAATAAAATGTAAAAAAGTTGTCGCTAGTTTCACATACAATCTCCCACACTTTGTCACTCATACCTCCTTAAAAGCGAAAATATTCCATGAGGAGAACTAAAAGGACTTCTTTTTGAGAGCTGCTTGACTACCCAATGACTGCCAGCTGCCACCAGGTGAGATGAAACAGCCTGCAGCAAACACTTCAACTCTGCCATGCCGCCCTTCACGCTCTCAGTCCATGTCTGGGCAGCCAATGTGTCTGACTTCCCCAGCCCTCTGACTACTGCATGACCCTTTGGCCATCCGGGTAAAGATCTCCAGCTCTTGCCCCCTTCTTCTTACAATCCACTTTAAGACACCATTATTTCTCTTTTTCCTTACATTCTCATCCTGGTTCTCATCTGTGAAGTGTTTAACTATACCCTCTCCTCTGGACCCCACCATGTGCTGGTTTCCCCCAGGCAGTTCATGCAGGAAGAGGCAAGAAGATCTCCGTCCCTGCCACACAGGTCAGGAAGCACCAACCCTTACAAGTGTTGTGCATTAACTGTCTCCAGTAAAGATTTACTTGGTCTGACAAAGCAGATTCACAGGGAGAAAGAGAAGGAAGACTACCATACAGGAAAACAACCAGGTTTTGGACTCAGCAGGTTTGATTCTGTTTCTGGTTCATGTTTTTTCCTGTGACTTGGAGAAGGAAAAGGCAGAGGGGCCTCAGCTTCATCTTCTTCTCCGCGAAAGAGAGGAGCCTTTCAGCCAGGAGATTACCTCAACCTACCTCTCCTTCAGATGATGACCTCTGAGGACCGGGTCTGCCTCCCAGTGTTTGGGACTGGTATTGCAGTCCAGAGGTATGTGATTTGAAAAGATGGTTGTGCCAATCCATGTGACATGCTTCCCAGGACAAAGAGAAAATCCTATTCAGCCAGAGAATTATGACATTCCTCTATCATTGCTCATCAGCATAGCTCCCACATCCAGTCCTGGCTCCTTAACCTTGAAGACCTTGCCTGGCCTGACATTCCCCTCCATGCATAGTTACAGATGCCTTCCTTGCTTAACTCTCCCTCAGTCATTTCCACACTATTTTTCAGACTGTTCTTCACTTCAGGAACCCAGTATTGCTACTCCACCTTGATGGGTCTGAGGAACCACTTCTCCCATCTCTACACACAACCTGCCAGTGAACTGCTCATCCACCTGGAGAGGATGGTTTCAAAACTAGAAATTAGGTGAAATGGAAAATTAGTCTGGAGAGGGAAGAAAGGCAGTAGGAAGATAATATTATTGTATTTAACATCAAGGAAAGTGATGTTCACTCTATCTTTTTCAATTTGCATTTTACCCTAATCAAAAAGTACTTTTACTCACTAATCAAAAAGTATCTACGTAAATACTTAGAATTACTTGCAGGCTGGGGTGGTGTTTGTGATAACTGAGAGAGGCGGCATTCAGACCCTTTGTTTTGTTCTCTCTCACCAAAAGCCAGAAGCACTGCTTTCTACTTGTTTTGCAAAAAAACCTATCAAACCTCAGACATACTGTACTGTGAAAATAGTATAATATGCAATTATAGAAGTACTGTAATATTGCTGGGTCTAGGACATTAATAGTGCTGGTATCTTCTGTCATGTGCTCTTAACAACTCACTGAGGCTTTTGCTCTTCTGCACTGGTCAGCTATGTCTACCATGGGGTGCTGGAAGATGCAAGGTGTGAGAAGTTGGGGCAGAAAGCTCTTGTTGGCCCATCTGGACCAATCACCCACCTAGGAGTCCTGTGGGGAATTGTACTTGGTGTCCCAAGGAAACACTTACACATACTCTTACAAAACCTGCAACATTGGTATCCAGGGAAAAAATGGGAAGCTAGCCAAAGTCTCAGGTGGGACTTGAATTTTCAGAGCCATGCGGGGGTTCCCCTCCATCTCACAGGCATCCAGTTTCTCAGAACACAATTTTCTGTGTTAGTGAACTGTGGGTGGACCACTTGTAATCCAGCAAAGTTATCTTAGAAGGTGTTACTGAGCAGATGACAGATCTCAATCAGGCACAAAGCTTCTTTACTGAAGCTCAGAAATTAGCTGTCTTCCAAGTACCTTCTTCTTCCTAATTATTTCCACTTCTCCTAACTATAAACCAGTCACCTAGGACCCTAGATATCCCAGAAAATTATCTTAATCTCAGAATAAATCTGGGGATGTTTTTATACTTTACAGTTCCCAAAAAATTTTCTCTATGAAAGCAAATCAAAGTATTCCTTATGTATGCTCATGTGACAGTTTGGCTCCATCACTGCCAAAGTGGAAAGTACTTTTTTCACTTTTGAGTTACTCTGCACACATTTATCATGGAAAATTAGAGAATTAGAAGCGCATAGTATACTGGACAAAAAGCAAGTTTGATAACGTCTTTTCCCTGCAAACATTTCAGTGCACCACATGCCCATTTCACTGTGTTCTTTGCCTTCACTGGAGACCAGCTGTCACCCATAACAGCAATGCGTCTTGATCAGATAGTTTGATTTATCAGAAAAAAGAAATGTTCTGATCAATTGCATGTAAATCCAGGATATTTTGGACACCCTAAAGGAGGAGTGGACCACTGGGTAAAAGAAAGAGATTTATAGTCACTTTCCCATTAAACTACACTGGGCTGAAGAAGTAAGAATACAGTCATCAGCATGAAGTTGCTAGTCCTCTCAAGCAGAAGGGAGAAACTGTATTACTGCTGGAGCATAAATAAGGAATATTGGATCTTAGACAACCTCTTCTGAACACCATAATACATTCTAGCAGGAATTATGCATCAAATTACTTCTGAGAATCTGAGTCCTATCATCTACCTGACACCATTTTTAATAACAAGCCAACAAAGGCCCTAGGAATCTACAGATCTTTAAAAATGGGCATGAAGGCTGAAAATAGGGATAGCCATGTGGTTGAGATTTTGCCTTTTTTCTCTGTTCCATAAGTTATCAATGGGAAAGATAAGACCTGTTCAATCTGCCTTCCCAGGCTTCCATATTTACCAGTCACTAACTGGAATTTACGGTCTTTAATAAATACATCACTGTCCTTATCTTCTTATCACTTATAATGTGTTCAGCAGTTGGAAATATTTGAAAATTTTATACATATATATATATATATACACAGATATGTGTGGACATGCATCAAATGCCATTGTAGTTATGATGCAGTATATTCAATATCATACATAAATTACAGGATTATTCTTTTTCCCTTACATGGTGAAAGTATGTATATTGACAAAAGGAGAAATAACCAAAATATCACCCCAAAATGCTACTTTTGGGGAATTTCTAGTCCATCCAAAAACTTAATTTATTTAAAAATCTAACAAAAACTATATCTCTGGATTTTGAGACAATTTTTTGTGACTTTGCTTATACGGTATAACATTTCAGAGCTACACTCTGCCCTGACTGATGTTTTTTGTTTTTTTCCTCATTTGAACAGGGGAAGCCTAGGGCAGTGGATGTCACTGGGAGTCAAGGTGCCTCACAGACAGGCATGCTTGCCTTCAGCAAGTCTAGAGATTTGTTCCTCAGGAGCTCTTGGTATCTGCAAGGAGAAGTGGCAACTAAAAAAGCATTCTGAGTATCCACATTCCAGATATAAACACCTAAATCGTCCTGCAATCTCTAATCTCCCTGAAGAGGATTGCTGTTTCATTACAATGCAAACAGCTGAGCTGCTCACCCTGAACTCTTTCTGCAATCAGTAACACTTTAAGAAACAGATTCATCTGATCTCACGCAGATATCTAAAGCAAGACAAAACAAATCACGCCTAGAATTGCTTATCTCTCTCCACTGACGCCAAATAGCATAGGATGCTTAGCTGGGATTTGGACACCTACATTGCAAGTGTTGCTCAGATGAATTCTATTGCCAGTTGCCTTTTTTCAGTGGGAAATTATTGCATGCCCCATCCTAATGGAGAAGCGGTAATCATAAATGCATCAATGATTCTGGGATGCTGGTATCCCTGACCTTGGTGATATGTCATATAAATCTCTTTCAACATATGGAAAAATGTGATGGTCTATCCTTAAGTATGGCTATGTTCAAAATACAAATGAAACTTTTTTCCAGCTAGTTAAAGCTGTGAATTTTATGATGCAAACAAGAGTTCACAGTGGGAGTAAAGGGCTCACCATCAGGGTTTTAATTTTTAGCTGCCTATGTGAACATACCCTCTCTGGGATTCAGTCATGAACCCAGTATTCACACTGAGTAACATCTTGTTTTACCAGCTACTGCTCAGAAGACATTGTTGGAAGGTGGCATTTTGCATCTGAAGTTCTTGAAAATGTAAAAATGCAGAGAGAAACAAGCAAGTAGAAGGAAATCTCCTCAGCTAAAGGTATTGTTCCAAGCCTGTCAGTAGGCGAGTGTGTCTCTACTACACTGAGGTCCAAGACACGTACCAATATAGTTTGTTTTTTCAAATGTAATCAAGTTGACATCTATCTACACTGATTACACTTCAGAAGGGGAGAGGGAAATTCAGGAGGTGGGAGAGAGGTTCTCTGCTCTCTGGTGGCTTCTGATGTATCCTCCACAGGGTAGCTTGGGACTCTGGGCATAGCCCTGAGAGATGGGTGGTGTATGAGGACTCACCCTGGAGGCCTTTTGCCTCAGAGACACTCTTCCCTATTCCTGCTTGCTCCTAAGGGCAGTAATTTGTTGCTGGTCTATACCAGCAGCAAATTATAGCAACCCCCATGCCAATTCAACTTGCATCTAGGAACTGGAAGAGGCGGGGGACTGAGGGACAGAGGGCTCTGGCCTTTGCCTGACCATCTGCCTGGTGAAGTACTGGTACTATTTAGTCAGTTTTCTGCCCACTCTCCAGTGAATGAGGGGGAGCCACAGTGACTCTGAAGCTTCATAGTCCTGACTGTGCTGTCCATCAAACATAACTCAATCTGCCCTTTTCTTCTGACTCTTGCAATTCACAACTATACAAGAATTTCCAAAAACACAATGGCAAGGCCCTGCTCCACTGAAACTTTTGCATTTGAATATGGCTCAATTCTAAGCCCTTCAAAAGCCAGGCAGAGAAGAAATGTTGACAAGTTTTTATTGCATTTGTGTAGCATCCTGAATGTCAAGTAACACTCCTCTTCATGCCTGGTACAGCTTTATTACATTGCTCTGCAAATGACAAGATGCTACTATCACAGGATGCACCAAGTGTGTGTGACAAGTTACTAGCAAATCTTTATATAGATCGCATTTTTATTCTCCCTTTATGGTGGCAGTTTAACCTGACCCTCATTTTCAGCTCCTTGCATGATAGTTCCACTGGTTTATCTTGCTGTTTTATTATCACATGGGTTTAAAATCATTGTTACAAACACAACTCTGTCTTTATTGCCAACAGCATTAAATAACGATCATCTTATTAAGAGTGGGAGTGTTAAGAAATTGCTCTTGGTTTACGGGTCTTGTAACCAAAGCAAAAGACAGAGTCAAGAAATCAGGTTCCCAATAAATATAAGTACACCCTATGACCTTGAATGCATTTCCTCTGAAGAGGATGACCCCTTCCCCTGCCTGCCTAATTTTCCCAGTGGTGTTAGAAGATGGAGAGACAAGTCACTTTTTAAAATGTTGATTCACGCACCACAGCTAATGTAAACCATACAGAAACAACTTCTCATATCTTTCTACTACTTTTCTTCTCCTGCTAAAGCAATTTTCTTGATCTTTGCCTTGCACCAGTATGTGAATATGAGATCACTAGGAGACATTTGGATGTTTCTGTCTGGGAATCCTGCCTTTAGCTATCACACTTGACGTGCAGCTAGTGCATGGTCTCTTGGCTGACTTCACTCACCTCCATCTGTTAGACTGGCTGTGTGCCTGCTCAGAAGTCAGTCAGCTTGTTTCACTAGAACACAAGGGCCAGCAAGAATGCACTCGGATGGACAGTACACACAGTATTGTAATATGCCTTGCCTAAAGAAGAGCAATTTGTGACACTACTGGGTTTGGACTGTTGTCTCATGTTACACCTCTATTTTCAGGGGAATCACTGAAGAAGGGGAGGATGGTTCATCATCAAAACACTAACTGAGAGGCTTTCACATGTACCTCTCTTTCCATCCATAAGTGCAATCCTTCTCCCAGTTCCTCATTTGAACAGGAAGCTGGTATGCAGTACTTCTATTTTCTCCTTGGTGGCTCCAATGTTTCCACAGAGCCTTCAAGTATGATATGTTTAGAGACAGTAAACCTGAAGTTCTTGCCTGAACATGCATATTTGAGCTTCACTTTCTTGAGTACAATAAGGAGAAGTTTGGATAATAAATTGCAAAATAAAGTTTTGCACCAACAAGTCATATACAGTTGAATATGTAAAAAAAAAAAAGATTGCTACCCAGTAGAAGATTGTTACCAAATCTGATACCTTACTCTTATCACCTAACACAAACTTGAGGATAGGTTAACTTCTAACTCACAAGGCCACATCTTTTTAAGCCAGAATGTCCCAACATAAAGGCCAGTCATTCATCTGTATATTAAGGAATGTAGACTGAGCATGTTTGTCTGTGACATTAGCAGCAGTTTTTCATGGACTTGTGGTGTGTCCTGAGCTCTATATGGGGTCACAAGGGGATATGCAGACCAATTCCAAAACAGTGAGCATATAAAGAATCCCAGAATAAGACCTTCATCTGCTCACAAAATTGTCCTTGGAATTGCAAGGGAGACGTTTTCCAGTAGAAATAATAAATACTTACAATTGGGAAAAGGGAAGAAATTTGTATCAGAGATAAGCTTACAATTGTCCTCACTCTGAAAAAAAATTGTTGATATTTAAGTGCAGGATGACGATTCTGCCCATTTTGTTGATAATTCATGCTCTATATGACACTGAATTTCAGTAAGATTTTCTGTAAAATTAGAGGGAAAATTATCTAGCTGCTGGCATATCTTCCTACAACTAAATTATTTACTTATCCTACCAAATGGTTCACACTTTCAAACATCAGTGTGAGCCGTGGAAATTTAATGGGCTTACACCAAAACACATTACTCCCCATTATTCTCTCACTGCACATGACTTAATATATGTGCATAATTTTTAGGATTGTTGTGCTGAAGTTTTAAATCAATTAGGTTTAATTAGTCACTGCAGACATACCCACAGATACAGAACAGTGATGAAAATACCCAGATGAGCAATGGGCTGAAGACTTGAATGATCAAGCAAAGCCCAGCTCTGCACTTGCACAGGACATCTAGGTCTGAGCCCGCAATCGCTTAAATACAGAAAACCTACTTGTAACATCCGATTTTTTCTTTTGTGACACATTGCCTCTGATCTCTAACCATTAAATAATAATGCCTCCAAAAATGTATTGCTCTGAATTTCACTATTACATGCCAAACATTTTGATACCTATTCAGATGAAATTCCCCACTGTTGAATTTAGTGTTATTATTTGTAACAATATTGTGACCAGTACAGAGCTCAATTTTACGGGAAGGATTTAATTCAGTGGCCTAGTAGATGGGAATATTTTTTTAAAGACAGAATACCCAGCAAACTAAGTTTACTACAAGGTCAGATTGCAATTGACTAAAATGTAATTGTTAATATAATGGGCATGGGCTGCTCCTTTCCCATGGGGTTGAAAAACAAAACAAACCAAAACAAAATAATAAAATAACAATAAAATATTTTTAAATAAAGAAGAAAATAATTGAAACCAAAAAAAACCAACCAAACAAACAAAAAAACCAACAGGCTTTCAGGCAGCAACGTGGTAGCAGAAAGTTGGTGATTTTCCCCTCCTTTCTATATACCTAACTCAACCCATTTGCAAACTGTAGTGTCGGCTCCACACTGCCTCAGGGATGGCAGACCAGAGGTGCTGCAAACCAGGACTGATGTGCCTGACAGAGCTGCACAGCAAAGTCTGAGTGATGGCCTGAGCCATGCCCGGCAGTAGCCAAAATCATGAGTCTTTTTCCTTTCCTGGAGCGCTGCATTCGACTACAATCACAAATGTGGCATATGCAGTAGCCAGTCAGCTGCCAGTTGATTCTATATATATTCTTACATTAAGTTTTTGAGAGCCATGTAAGAAAAAGGTTTTGCATGCAAAGAAATATGCTGCAGCTTGGTGACTTACAGAAAGCTCTGGGGGCCAAAGCCACATTGGGAGATTTTGCTTGGCATACACTGGAGTGCTTTCACCTAAAAGAAACATTCAAACCTGAGATGTCGCGACTAGATAAGCACTGTAGCTTGTCCCAGTGAAGATGAAATTTGTTTAATGTATTATTATGTCCTAAATTAATGTACCAGATTTGAAAGATGGTATCCAGCTACTTATTTCTGTAGCAAACAGTGAAATTAATAGCATTTCTTTATAAATCTATTTTGTTCTAAAGGTGATAAAATGTAAGAAATGGAAATATCTCCTTAAAAAATAAAGAGGCCAAGGAAGACAAAAGGACCTACCCAACAAGTGAAACAGCTGAAAAATCCTAATGGCTTTTTAAAAATTAGATTCCAAGCTGCTTAATCAGTGGAGTAGAACTTGGTTAGAGAATGAATCTTGGATTATACTGAAAAGGAGTCATAAAAGAGTCATACCCTTTCATGACAGCTTGGAAACTGGGAACTTTGGACTCCACATTCCCTATTATCTTGGAAAAACATGCAGCAGTCATTCATTCTTAGACCCTGTTTTATTGTGTGTTACTATGTTCATGTTCATGGACGAGTAAGCACTTTGAAAGTACGACTAACTAACAGTTTAAGTTAGTTTTCCCCAATGCCCAAGAATATCTGTTCTGAAAGGTGAGAGCCTGCATTGATACTCTGTGGACTGAAATTGGATCTTTACCACTTCAAATCATTTATTTTGCCACTAAGGATAGTAGAGTGTTTGAGAACTGGTGACCTTTGGAGTTTAGCCACCTATAAGAACTAAGAAAATGCTTTCTGCTTAAAAACAAATGAACGAACAAAACCAAAACAAAACATAAATAATGAGAAAAAAAAACCCACCACATTTTATCTCTTTGACATACACAAGCATGCACACACACAGAGAAAATCAGCAGCTCTGTTAAGAATGGATTGGCAAGTGGCTTCCCAAGATCTCCTATGTATTTTCACCAAAAGCTCTAACAGGACAAACAAAAAAAAATTTAGGTTTTTTTCCCTGTTCTGTTTAGACACAAATAATCAGGGAAGTAGTATCTGAAAACCTACCTTAAAAAATCCCAGAACTGAGCACAATTTTGCTCAAGTCTGGGTTGAATGAAATGAAATCAAATCCACAAGCCTTTGTGCTACAATTCATCCTGATATAATTTGTAACAGCCAGGAAATTAACGCTAAACAATGAAGCTCATAATGAAAACATTGTGAGTGACAACATTAACATAACACAGAGAGAGCCTCACTGCCTGTCTACCAACAGCTAAGGTCCATCCCCCAAAACGCAGGATGCTCAAGTAAGAAAAAAACAGGCCAGGTTTCTAGCAGCTAATCAGTGTTGATAGAAGAGCTGTGTGCAGCAGCAGAAGAAAACGATGAGATTAAAGTGAATATTGCACTAATGAACATGTTCTTCCTGATGAAAGATTTTAATGTAGACTGTAAATCCCTTTCTCCCTTTCACATGCTTATCACAAATGTCTCTATTTGGTAAACTTAACAGCAGAATTATATGGGTAGATGCCAATAGACATGTATTTAGGTCTGTAGCTAAAAAAAGGATTGAGGTATGTTGACTCCAAATCCTGCAAGGCCCAACTTCAAAGCACCTGACTTCAGAAGCAAATTCTGATCCCTGTGCAAGGTCTATAGTCTTCAACATGATACCAAGGCCCAGTTAGGCTGTGTCTATATTAGGAAGTACCGCAGCTCAAAAGGAGCCAATCTGTTGCGCGCAAGCGTTGGTGCTGGGAACCCAGTCACTGTGGCATATGCATTTTGTGGTTTTACGTCACAGAATCCCAGTCTGATCCCAAAGACCAAATACTCCAGCACAGGAGCATGTCACCTGTCCTCCTGGAGCACAGTTTCTTGCAGAAGAAACCAGATTGAGCACTATGAGATAGCTCTGTGAAGCAAAGGAGGTGCTGCGAATGGGGATGAGTGGGAGATTCAGTACAAGAACACACTCCCAACCCAAACAAAAACGACAATGCACATACTCTTTGCTGCCTCAAACTAAGCCATTCAAACAAGCTGCAGCATAAGCACAGAACAGCCAGGACAAACTGAAAATGTCAACGTAGGCTAAATCTATCCACCTTCGGAGATTAAGTGTCGTATACACAAACAGGTTGATACTCCTCATTTGATTGTTAATATTCCTCATCCAGCCTCCACAGAGCATGGGGGCTTCATTGTGATGAAGACTGTAGAGAAGCACCTCAAACTTTTTATTCAGTTAGTGAGTTTCTAAGGCAGAGACTCGCAGCCCCTAGATGCCGTTAGTGCACAGATCACTGCACACCTCTGTCATTACATTGTCACTGACAAGCTGAAGAAGCTGCAGGAGTTAACAGACCATTTCCCATGTTCTCTGAACCCACCACTGTGTAAACAGGACCCATGAAGTTCTCATTTGTGTGGGTTCACGTTTTATCTCTACCTGCAAGGAGTCACATTTCCTAGGACCCAGCCCGGCAAAGTAGGGATATGGCTTATATCCCTCCTATGAAGTTATTATGTTATACAGAAAAGGAGTTTGACATACTCTGACATTAAAAAAAAAAAAAAAACAAAATCAGCAACATCTATATACTTTTCAGGAGAAGCACGGCTAGGCAAGACTAGGCAGAGCAGGAACAGACAGGACTGATCAGAAATGTAAGTCCTTATAGCAGGTCTTCCTTGCCATAGTGAGCAGTCCTGCACTCCCTAGAGTGACTTCTAGACTACCGAATTATCAGCAGAAAAAAAATATTACACTGAACCTAGGTCTCCTCCAGTCTGCCTGAGCACTGCAGACTGGACATCTCTACCCGAGGAAGAACTGTGACTTCTCTTTTGCTGTGTTTTAAAGCCAGATGCTGCTGGCCTAGTGTGGAGCCCAGTATGTGGGTGTTGTTGGCTGCAGCCTGAGAAAGCCCCATGAGCTCTAGATACTTGGGCTATGGAGGTACTGGACCATAGGTTTGCAGATCCAAAGAAGGTTTAGAGATCCCAAATATAATCCTCTACAGACTGAAGTTCAATACAGAAAATAAAAATAAATTAATTAATTAATTTTAAAAAAATAAATTAAAAAAAAATCAAGAAATCAAATAAGCTCCAAGAGACTTTAAGGACTACTAGTATTAGACAAGTATATTCAAGAATACAAGACTGCAGCATTGCTAAGAGCTTTTAAAAGTTGGTTTAGGTTTTCATTGCTTTTTCAAATTAAAGCACTCAGGTGTACCATTAACTTAAATTATTTGTCTGTTCAGGATGTAAATTTAGTATCTATGTCCTGCTTATTTCTGCCTTGTGTTTTGCAATGACTTTACAAAGACTACTTGACATTCTGCATGGAAGAATCTTATCCGCCACTTGTTGAGCAAACCTGAGATGCTCTTGGTGTGTCTAAGAAGCAAGGAAGGGAAAGAAGGGCAGCAAAAAAACACAGCAGCTATGTTTCTGTCTTTCTTGTTCCTCACTGTGAGAGAAAAAGAAAGCAACTGTGAGTGGCTAGGGAGATACTTGGTCCCATCACAATTTACAAGTGAGTGAAAGTTGCTGTAATTCCCAAGATGTGCTCTGCTGACTAAATAGCACTAGAGTGATGTCTCCAAGGAACATTTGCTAACTACCACTGGGGCAATAAAGGCTTATAAAAGTTGTTTCAGCTTGATAACAACTAAGAACTGGCATCCCAATCCCGGTTTGGCTCCATGGGCCAGTTTTAAGACCTCTTGGACTCTCTTAGTATCAGACAGCATCTAACCCATCGCAGTTTTATCCAAATTAGAATGAATTCATGCAAAATTGGGTGAAACTTTACATCCCAAACCACAGGGAGCATATAGTGAAGCAATAGCAGCTGTTACTTTCTGGAACATTTCATTAACTTTGAACTAGAAATGTTAAGCTCCTGTTTTACTCTGTTTTTCACTTGTATAACCAATATTTCATAAAAGAACAATTTTAAACATCATTTCAACTGTAAAATTATTTTGTTTACAAATCATTCAGTAACAGTGAGCTTCAGCCATGGTAAAAATAGCAATTAATTGAATCTCATTTTGAGTCACATGGTACAGATGAAATTATGTGTTTGTGTGATTGAAAATAATGAATAACACACAAAGAAATTCATGCAATTATATGTCTAGTGTCCTGTACAAAGAACCAGTGAAGCCACAAGATCCTTGTGTTAGAAGAGCTACTTAAAATGCCATCTGCAGTTGCCAAATGCTGGGGAAAATATTGTTGCAGCTAGAAATGCCAAAACCAAACATATTTATCTGAACCAGCACTGAAGTGTGAAATAAAGTGAAATAAAACAGACATTGCTTGTTGGAAGCACATGCACTTCGGAGCAAAAAGTAGACCCAAGTGTCCACATTTGGAGAATGAAATTAAGATGGGAACATTATGTGGGGTTGCAGTTCCACCCTGACATGCAATGGAGCTCACTGTGGGCTGCTCTATTGCCTTTCTTTTCTCCTCTCAGCCCTCTCTAAGCCCCAGCTACATATTCCAGCCTACCCACCTAGAGCCAGAGAAGATAGCTGATCTGGCTGAAAACTTATTTTCCCTACAGACATACAGAGGTTAGTCTGCAGCTGTTCAGGAATTTTTTTTACATAATTTAAATCACTCCTTCACCAAATACTAATTTCAGTATGATCTTCTAACACGTTCTGTCCTTCCTAGTTCTAACCGTGGAACCCTGCATGTACTAATTGGACAGTCTGGCAAACTGGCAATTTTAAGTCAACCATGAGCTGTAAATTTTGGATTATCAGTGACAGAACAAACCTTTAATTCAGAGCAATTGATATTACAGGCCTCAGACTGTCTCTCCTATCATCATAATCACCATTTCAGCACTGACTGGATAAAGGTTCAGGCTTCTATCTCTAAATGAAGGGAACGCAGAGTTTATAACATCACAGAGGCTCAAGAAAAAGACTACATAGTTTTAAGATATATTTTGAACATCTTGTTTGCTGTAACAGAGGATTGGGCATGGGGATCAAGAAGTCTTCTCTGCTCCTGATTTCCTTTACATATATTCAGACACCAGCCCACCAGGGGTTATTAAACATAATGATCCAAATTCCGGCTGAGGTAGTCCCTAACCTGGTGTCTTCTGGAAGCTTGAAGGATGTACAGGAGGTGGGATCAGACTGCTATAAAACTTTAGTGTTCCAGGTACACTTTTCCCTAAATATCTACTACTGGCCTAGAAGAAGGTACGGGATTCACCCAACCTTTGACTAAACCCAGATGGTTACCCTTATGTTTTCACACCCTTGTCTCTACGAAATGCTGCTTGATGATCACAGTTATGAAAACAAAGTCAGGCTGGTAATATATGTTGAAAAGAGCTCTCCTCTGTTTCCATTTCTCCTGTCTTACATAGTGAACGTTAGGGATTGTTTCTTAAAACTGGAGGCTGAGAAGAAGCTACAGTAAGCCTGGGGGAAAAAAAACAGCGTGGAGATCTCTGGGATCAGAATAGGGTATTTTACCAGAGTACAAGGTAAATCAAATGAAACAATAAAGACCACCGAATCATAAGAAATGCATGCTACAAAAAGTACAAGGTAGGATAGAATATGTAAAGAAAGATTTTGTTCATCAGCATAAAATAATTCCTCCAGGGAATCAAGAAAATGTCATAGAGGACATACATGTCCACCAGGGGAAGAATATGACCTTCAGCTTCCCACAAGTTGTACGAGCTCTGCTAGCTGCTGGTATTAAGTATTGATCACCTCAGATTACTGGCTTTCATCCAACATATAATTACTTACAAAATGAACCAGCTCCACTGGGAAAGAATGAGGGAGTCACCCTTTTCATAAGGCGCCATAGCAGAACTGACGGTGTGCTGTCATTGGCAGCTGGATATGTTTACTGAACCTCCTACTCCATGACAAAAATAAAAAGTATATCTGCAGCCAGGCCTGACCAGAGGCCTATTTGCTGTTTTAGTGCCAGAGAAGATCCCATGGGAGAGTGTAACTCAGAAGCATGTTCGAGGGTGCTGCCAGACTTGAAGAGGGATTTGGAAGATGTTTTTTCTTCAGCTCAACTACGGATCCCTTTTCCTACCTGTAAATTCCACCTAGAAAATTTATTTTAAATCAGCAAGCAGGAAAACTCAAAGCAAATGTTTTTGCTTTGAATCAAGTTTCTAAACAGGTTTCCCAAACTGCTGCCCCATTATTATCCTGTCCCCACTAATGGGGACTCTTGACTAACCTCAAGAGCCAGGCTCCCTTCCTGACGCACTTCCTTCACCAGCAGCCCTTGAGATGCTCCAGGTCCCTCCTCCCTGTACCTGCCTCTCTCCTCCGGTTCCCCTCATCACCACCTTCCCAGTTACCACTTTCTCCATAGTGCAGACTAAACTACTCAGCTACAGTTCTAAACTGGATCTGGTAAATGATCTAGTCCCAAAACAAAATCTTCCTCCTCACAAGTGTTTGGGGGAGGTTAAATAGCTCATTTGGCAGATCCAGCTGAGAGCCTGGCTGCAGAAACAATGGGAGGAGCAGGGCTGAAGCAGGGCAGCAACCTCCCATGGAGGAGGGTGAGAACACACAGCTGAGAGGGGCAGAGAAATGGTGGAAAGCTCTTCAACTCTGCTGAGGAAACAGAAGGGAAAATTGCAGGCATACTTTACAGGCTGAGTGAAATAAGTTAAATTCTATTAGCGGGAAGGACAATTTAAATAAAGACTGCTAAAGAAAACAATGGAACAACAAGTGAGCAGGATGCAAGTGTTTTCTTGCAGAAACTGTTCATATGCTGCATTATTTTCCAGCAGGAAAACAGGAATTATTTTTTTATTTCATATGTTTTCTGGTTTTGAGTAGCTGGATGCCTGATATGGGTAAATTGGAAATAAAATGGGTTTTTTTTTCTTTTTTTTCTCCCAATCTCTTTCAATAGTCTCTCCACCTTTTTTTTAATTCCTATAAAACTAGGAAAAGGACAAAGAGAAAAATACATGTGCCCATGTAAAAGTGGATGCTGACAGTTACTAGCTGAATCTGAATATTTGTCATAACAGCAAAAAATACAATCCAATTCTAAATTATATCAAATAAGAATAAAGTTTAATGTGATTTTGTATCACAATCTTAGTTTTAATTTTTAATTAGCATTTTTAATTGCTTTGCAAATTCTCAGCAATGTGGCCTGCACTACTCCTCTGAAGTAAAAGCAGCACTGTATTAACAGAAAAGAAACCAACCTACCAAAACCCTCAGATTTTAAGCAAATGCAACACATGAAAATGTGATACATTTGACTGAAACTTACAGTGAGCTGCATGAGTGTAATCAAAGTTCCCTTGTATCAAAGATTCTGTTATATAAGGGCAGGAGAACTGTGCTACTATTGCGTGATTAGTACTCACAGTTTCTCACAGGCAAAATCCCTGTAAGGCAAAGAAGAATACTCATAAAAATAGTGAAAACTATTTAGCAGAGGCCCCTGAGGTTCAAAATCACATTGTCAAAGAAGGTTTAGCCCAGTAAGTTTTTCACATGGCCAGTTAGCCTGTGCTATCTATGAGGAAGAAGACGGAAAAACAAGGCAATAAAAGTCACTGCTGTCTAGTACCTGCAGACTGGCCTGCAAACCTAAAACACACACACTTGTAGGTAACCGGAAGAGCTGCTTCCAACAAAACGTTCACTTTGCCATGTGGCTGGAGTAGCTCTGTTGATCAAGCCGCAAAAGGTTTTGCATTGCATGCTACACTGCTTCTCCCAAAGGGAGAAGGGCTTGCTGCTGCTTGCCCCTGGCACGTAAAAAAGCAGCTATAGCTCCGTCCAGCACAGAGCACAATTGCTCCAATAAACAAGCGTTAATCATGCACATTATGCACAACATAATACATGTGAGCTTGTCAGCAGGCAAACAGCTCCATCTCTGAATAAGATCCTTTTCCAAATTAGAAGAACCAAATTACACAATCTGACAGCTGTTTGCTGACCTACCTAAAACAATTTGGTGGTCTCAGTCCAGTTCCTCGTGGGCAGGTGTCTGCTTCGAAGAAAACATCAGCACCATTTGCATTAGTGACAGGCTGGCTAGTAGTCTCAGCAGGCAGGCCAGGGCAAGGGGAAGCTTGCAAAGGCTTTTTTCCCCTGGCCCCAGGACTGATCCCCCCAGGCAGGGAGGACAGACTGGGAATGCTTGGAATGGCAGTCAGTCCCCTCCCAAAGGCTGAAAGGAGAGCATGAATTTCCAGTCATCTCAGTCTAGCTGACTTTCTGTTCCACTGAAAGCAACCAAAAGAGCAACAGCTAGGTTGGTTAACAAAATGAAACTCACTAAACACTGATGATCTAGGATGTCATGGCTCTGTTTAGTAGGAACCTTGCTTTTAACTGGCTAGAAATCCCATCCTGAATTCAGCAATAATGGGCTTGATTCTCCATAGTGTATTTATTTCCAGTATCTTCAAACAAAGCATGAGTAAGAAATAAACTTTGTGAGCTTTTAAAAGTTTGCTTTTCACTTTCTGCTTGAGGTTTTCATCACACTGTAGTGACTTGCACTGTTCTAGGGAATTAAGTCTACTGCTTTATACCCATTCTGCACACAAGAAAACTCATTCGGAAAATGCTTATGTAGTTGGCTTCTGCTTATGTTGGCAGAAGCCAGCTACCTATCTCAGGTATATTTAGTCCAGGGACAGAACCAGGATATCCCAAGTGTCAGCACATTCATTTAAGCCACTAAAGTAAAAACTCAGCCATTCTTCTATATTAAACTTTAAGATGTCAGGCTTTGAAATAAACCAATTCTCCGATCAGTCTAAAAGGGCTTGTACTGAGCATCTTTCTTCACAATGAATTTCAGAAGTTTCACTTTCCATTCCAGCTCAGGACAGAACAGACAAAAGAAAGACAACTGATATGTCTGGAGTAGATTCTCCACTCTTGGTCTTTTGGCTGCCTGAAAAGAGCAGTGGGACCACTGACACTCAAAAATGGTCCCTTCTCCTGAGATACAGTAACTAAGGAAGCAGCTCTGCAGACATTAATACAAAATCCAAGTTACTTGTTTGAATGCTGCCACGTGGGGTTAACTGGTGTCACTACCACCTTAATTTGTTCCAGAAACTCTGAATTTGAATGTCAGGAGTTTTTGTTACTGATGCATCTGTAAATAATTAGCATTTCTTTGTCAAACACTAATTGTGTCTGCCATGCAGCTGTGCCAGAGAAAGTCTCAAAATAGATGTCATAAACAGCAATGGACCAAATTGTCTCCTTGCTCCCGGCTGACCCCAGCACATCAGCATTGTAAGTCAGAGCATGGCATGGCCTCAGGGGCCAAATTCACCTCTGGGTGAATCTCTGCTGTTCCGTTTTATGAGTCGTGCATTTATTAATCAGCCTCACACAGTGAGAAACTGCTGTTTGTCAGGAACGATCATGATAGCTGGTAACTTCTTTATCCAGCCTTGGGTTTGCCATGTGACTTACCAAGAAGGGAAGACCAGGGGGAATGGGGTGATAAGCCACACAGCTTGCACTCACTCAGCAACAGCATCGGCTTGAGTTTCTCTTCTAGAACAGAGCACATCTATGGATCCCACTGCAATGCCCTTTTCATTTTCAACACTCTGGATATTCACGATTCTGTATGCAAATAGGTCCATTCTCCATCAGTTCTTACCTCTTTATGTCTGAGAGAACATACTCCACCACCTGTGAGAGAACACTTGCTACTCCCATAACACCCTCCCTGCAACTGTCTATCTGTTTCCAATATTTTCCAGCTTCCAACCTCTCCAGCTGCCCTACAAATATCAGTTCTCAATCTCATTCTTATCCTTTCTTCCTTCATCTGTCTTGGTATTCTTGTTCAATTACTCTCCAATTTCCCAAAATATGAGCAATATACATCTACAACACTAACACTTCACCTCTGTTCCTCCTTCATATAGCCACTGCACACAGCTGCACACATATAGCCACTATCTTTTTCCCTTCTCTAATTTCAACTCCCTCTAATATGAAATCATGCTTTCAAATTAAATGCATTATTTTGGCTTCCGAACTAGGCAAAAAAGAGCAAGATCAACCTCCTCGTTCAGTTTCCTGAGACTAGCTTCTTATTTCCTTTCCAACAAGCGTCAAAGCATAAAGCATTCAAGACATTTCAGTTTTTAATATGTTCTAAATACCTTCTCATGTTTCTATTGGCTGAAATGACTATAAATTCCTGAACATGTTAGCCATTCCATGAAGATGTTAACCATCCAATTAACTTTTTCAGCGAATAACTATTTGTGAAAGAAAAACTTCTCTTTATCACCTAGTATTCTTTTCTCTTGACTGTTACACTCTTTCCTGCACTTACCAGCACTTTCTCCTCCTCAACATCAGATTTCCCTCATACTTTCAAACACACCTTCTCTTACTTCACGACATTACAGAGTAGCTGTTATTGGAGCATCTCATCTGCTGTATCCCCTTCTCCTTCAATCCATGAGATTCCCCTCCAGGTTTTATTGATTTTTTTCTTTATTGTTTTCCACTTTTCTTCAGGAAATTATCACCATATGCTTGCTCTATTGCAATTTTCTTTCCCCAAGTGGCATCTTCTTTTGGCCATTGTTACAGCCAATATACTTGGCTAGGTCTGACTCAGAATGGCCTTTCTTATGTTAATCCTAATTGAAAGTACAGCCTCAATCTCTGCATCTGTCTTCTTCCAACCAATACAATGTCCTAGCCTGCCGCTATGACATTCTTTCAGCAATATTTGATCTTTGTCCTAAATTAAACACAACCAGAGCTGAGTTCTTGGACTTGAGTTGACTGCAATATGAAAATGCATAGATAAATGGTCCTAAGGTTTTAAATCTCATTCAGGCTCAAATGATTTCACAGCATGGCCCTTGCAACTTTCTAATGTCTATACTAAATGCCCTCAATTCGTGAAAAATGATGCAACTGACATTATTCCTGAGATTATAATTTTAACTGTCATTCATGTGAGTTAACTTGTTGCTTCTATCCCTTCTGCCACGTGAAACTTCACAGTTAGCCTTTCATCATTTATTTCAAGGCCTAAGATTATTTTACTTCTCTCAGCTTTGCCTCCTCACGCCTGTTTCCTTAACGATGCTGGTGAAGACAGTCTGAGTGCAGTGCCTGTTTTCTCACCCCTTGTCCCATCCTGCCTGTCGGTGACAGAACGGTCACTGATACTGCCCCATTCTAACCCCACCTCAGATTTATTTTAGGACATTCACTTTCAACAGTTTATTTTGTTCATATTGAGAGAAATATTAAAAGGAGAGGAGTGCTGGGATGGGCTCCAGTACAATGGAAATGTGATTGCAGGAATGATGCAATGCTGAGCAGTGGATGGAGGTTGAGAAGTTAATATTGTTTAACCAGGGGGGGGAGAAGGAAGGCACCACAAATGAGCCCACTGACAATTACTGAGTTGAAGCTTGATGTATCCTCTTCCCTCAACTCACATATTTTTTCAGATTGTGCACTCTTAAGAAGAGAGAGTGTGCTATACATACAGGTAACTACACAGCCAACAACCTGTTGGTAGTATTTATTCAGAAAAGATATACCCACATTGGCACATAAACAAAATGCTGTGTCATTAGGACTATCATTAGGACTTTGTGGTAGATACCTCGAAGTGGCCAATTTTCACACGGCCACAGCAGTGGATAGCTGTCACCCCTCCACTGCAGTGGATGCTGTCGTGCCTGTGAGCAGGAGCACCCTGGAGCTCTGGCCTGCCTTTCCACCTCTGGGTTTTGAACCGTGCCCACTTACTGCCATGTGGCAGCTCCTGGAAACAAATCAGAATAAAGGCTCTTCCTGAGGAGAGCTAATGATGCAGCTCAGGCAGAGGCGCTCCATCAGCAGCAATGAGATGCTAACATAAGGCAGCGCAGTTTGCTGCGTTTTAATTCAAAAGGCTGTCTTTTTTTAGTAGTAAAGTGAGGAGCTGGAGGGTGTGGGGAGCTGCATAGGTGACAAATAATGGTGCAATGCTAGCCAAAACAAAAAATTCTTTGTGGTAGCAACTTGAGGGCAACTAGCCTCTTCAATAGCTCATACAGCATAGAATGAACCAAAGCATTTACCGGTTTAGAAAGCCAGTACCCCTGGAAAAGTTGATTTGCTGGAAAATAAGTTGCATCTTCCACTGAAGCCAGGTGAACCAATTAAAAGGACCACAGTCCAAGAGTGTTTTCCTGATCAGAATTAATATTCTCATTTTCTTTAATTTCACAGACCTGAAACAGTCAGCAGCTCTTCACTATTTTTCTTTCTTTTCTTACCTTTTCTGTCATCTTCAGACCTCTTCTCATCCCCACAATACTGAACAACAATTCTTTTTTTTTTGAGATAGAAGCACTCCTAAAATGACAGTGCAAAAATCTGTGCCACAATATTATATGTAAAAAAGATCAAATATCCCACTAAGTGACTTAATATTTTGTGTATGCAAAGGTAATTATAAATACTAGTCCATGATACTTTTTTCCTGAATCAGATTTTCTGCCAAACTCCTCCTGAATTCTTTGTTATATCTGAGCTAGGAGTCAGATCTTTAAGTAACTTGCACTTTACAACCTGCGTCCAAGTAACTAATGAATAAGAGCATCCCTGGTAAGAAAACTTTCCCTACAAGGACTAAAAATTTAAAGCATAGTATAAATGGGTGATGTTTCCTCCTTGAACTCTTCTCTTTATTTCCACTCCTGCTTTATGTTCTGCATCCACCATCGTAAGTGTAGTTCTCCTGTTTCTATATTCACCCTTCTCAATAGTTTTTCCTTCTTTATCTTTTTTTTCCTTTTTATTTTTCTTTTTTTCCTTTTTACAAATGGTAGGCTACCAGTTCAAACAGTGACTATTAGCAATTGTTGTGCTAAAACGTCTTTCATTTGGGTACTGTGTTTATCTGAGCTTCTGCTCCCACCAACAAACAATTATTTTTAGGGTTCCAAAGTGTACATTGTACAGAGATACTGCTTTGGAAAACCACCATATCAGATAAACACAGCAACTCTGGGTTGAGTGGAACAGCAAAGTGCATCCAAAATGACAATTTCTTGACTAAATATACATCACTAGATGGCATTATTTTCCAAATGCAGTTACTAATTTTTTACACAGATCCTTTTCTCAAGTCTCAGAAAAACAATAACCAACCTTCAACTTTCACTTCACCAGCATGAAGTCCCAGCCACTGTAACTTGCAGTTACAGGTGCCTCCCTTCTCAGTTGCTCTGTATGAGTCTCCTGCAAAGCAATCTTGCCAGAATGACCACTCACTTGAAAATTCTGAACCAAAGCTGTAAGAAATAAATCTGAACATCCTTAGCTGCACATATATGAGGCTCCAAAAGGAATATTTTAAGCTGAAAAAATTGCCACCTAACAACATTTTTCCAGCTGCAGCATGTCTCAGTGATGTGATTCTCAGCTGGCAGGACTGAAAGCAAAGGTGTTAGCATACCTTTCAGTCAGAAAAACTTCTGATGCCTGGACATGTAATTTCCAACCATTTTGATTTTATCAAAATCCCATTATTGGTCACGGTATATCTGTTGGGCTTTCCACATTCCTTCTAATTTTTCTTCTCAGTATTTATCCTTGTGATTTTTGTTTAAAGCCATCCACATTGTCCTGACTAGTTAGATCGTATTCACACATTTTTGTTCCACAGTCAAATAAATGTCAGTCTGCTTTACCAGCTGCAACCATGTAATTACTTAATTGTGTTGGGTTGGATCTGTAACAATAAGTTAACGTGTAACAGAACTGAATTTACAGAGCAACTTTGCCTGGCAGATTTCTGCTGTAGCCATGCCCACAGCAATCATGGCCCAGTTGCTTCTGTCATTGGGACTTTTAACTAAGTACACATACCAAGGAGCCATTTTTCACAGCACTGTCATTCAAAAAGCTCCATCACCAGAACCGTTAGTTCCAAGTCATGACATTTATGCAAGGTAGGTAGATAGTGCCATGTGGAAACAACACAACTGTAGACACAAATGGCTGTTTACATATATTTGTGCACACAATACCCCACTCCACACAGATAAACATAGGAACTATGCTTGTAAATAAGCCTTGTCCCTACTTCTTTGAAACATCGGTACCTTGGTGGGACCAACTACTGCATTTTAAAACTCTTTTAAGATTAATAATACTCAATAATGCAATCATCTGTGTTGTTTCCACAGGGCACTGTGTATCTCCACTGAAGGCAAATCTTACAAGCAAAGGCCAAGGCAAAGAAGTTGCTAAGTAGCTTAAGGGCCTTTTCAGTGTCCTTTGTTGCTAGGTCCCCTGGTCCATTCAGCAACAGGACCAAATTTCCCAACTGGGATTGTTCAGCCTTGAGAAAAGAAGATTTAGGGGAGACCTTATCACCACGTACCAGTACATGAAGGGTGGCTATCAAGACGAAGGAGACTCCCGTTTTACAAGGAGTCACATGGAAAATACAAGGGGGAATGGTTGCAAATTGCTCTTGGAGAGATTCCAATTGGAGTCCAGAAGAAAATTCCTTACAATGAGGACAATTAAACATTGGAATCGTCTCCCAAGGGAAGTAGTGGATTCCCTTACATTAGACAGTTTTAAGACTCAGCTTGACAGGGTGCTGAGCCACCTCTTTTAAACTGTATTTTTCTACCTTGAAAGGTTGGGCTAGATGATCTTTGAGGTCCCTTCCAACCTGGCATTCTATGAATCCCTACGAATTTGTCTGGAGGAGGCCTCATCTATCTCTTCCCAATCAGATAGACTGCAGCAGATTCACACCATGACATTGTCCATATTGTTATGCCTATTAGCACTGACCCATAAGCTCTAGACTGTCTCATCATCCGTCCCTAGGCAGATATCCACTGATCTCTGCCCTCAACTACTGCCAGGGCACTGAACCTATTGTAGAGCAGCAGATCTGCATGTGGGGGCGGAAGCCATCCTCTTGTGGCAGAGCTCACAAGCTCCCAGCCTTCCCCATCCTGCGACTTTCTGTTTTCCCAAGTCCATAAGCACAGACTGCCTCTGCACATCCTTTGGTACAACCAGGGTCAGGCTCTGGTAGCTTCAGGGTCTTGGAGAAGATCCAATCAGTCTGCTTTTCATCATCTCTGAAGCTGCACTTATCTTTGCTTTAGAAGTCTGGTCCAGGGTTCTGGATTGCTGTTGTTTTTTTTAAAACAGCCCTGATTAAGAAGAGATGCCAAGGCAATAGCAGTGTTATACTTCAGAACTATTTGTAGCTAACAAAAATTGGGAAAGTTGACATCTGGGAGGCAAGGAAGATTAAGGCAGTCCGGTCTACAGGTGAGGCTGCATATACAGAGAGCAGCAGTCACATCCTCAGGTCACTAAGCTTCCCATAACTTTCTATAACTGCATATATTTTACAAGGAAAGCTAAGAGTAAAACTAGTACACTTGTAAGTGGCCAAAGAGGTAAGGGCAGAGGAAGTACAAACAAATCTTTAAAATCCCCGAAACACTTGTTATTATGAAGAAATTATTTTTTATGTTATTCCTATATTATCCTGTGGATTTTGAAGGCTTATTCAGCTTTAGAAAGGAAAAAAATGTCATTGGCCTTGCTAGTAAGTAAAATAGGTACTCAGGGAAGAAGTTGGTGGCAGTAAGTAGCTCCTGTATGGAGCAGATCAAGGTGTAGTGGTGTAGTGAATGGAGATTTATGTCTCATTGAGACAGTGAATTTCCTTTCCCAGACCTCGGGTCACATCAAGTGGTTAGAAAGTGAAATAATTCAACTCCAATCATAAACAGGGGGCAAATTTTCAACAACGAAGCATGCCAAGCCCTGAAACAGCCATGGACATGGTGACATTTCACCATTTGAAGCCCTTGAACAACAACAGTATTTCTTTCTCAGAAATATAGCATTGCTCAAGCAAGCTTTATAGGCTTAATTACAGATTACTAGATGAGGATCTTTGCATGTGGTACACCAGGTGCCAGACTACACTATCATTAATACTTAGCACCACAAGCAACTCTGATGCTAGTGATCTACACAACTAACCACATAGAATTAACATATTTCCCTGTAATTAAAATTTCTCAACCATTTATTTGTTGTGTATTTATACTCATGTGTACTAGAGAGTTGCTGGAACGACTTAAGATACTGCTGTGAGATCCTGGAGGAAAGCATAGCTGGGTTTTTTTGAACAGATGGCAGAACACATAATAGAGCCATTGACTGCCATGGGATCATATAAATGGACTTCCCCAAAGATTCCAACACTGTATTTCTCCCATTCTAAATTAAAAGAAGACTACTCTACTACATGCCAAAATGCATTTGTAGATCAGGTCCATACAGTATTGGTACACCTCTGCATACTGAATACCAGGAAAAAACACAAGCTGTATAATCAGTATTCTCTTGTTAAAAGTGTCCTTAACTTATTTCCTTAACTGATACATTCTTTACTTCTTTGCATGAACCTCTGTGAAGAATGCACAGATCAGTGTTTTCTATATGTAAATAATTCCATGATCACAGGCAAGCAGCAACTTTTCTCTGGCACCAGCATATAATGATGTTTGCACAAAAGACCAGACTCAACATTGAGTGCTTCTGTTGCTGGACAAGGTCTCAGATCAATATGTGATATCTGTGTAACACATGCTACCTTATTAGAGATGCAACTAATTCTTATTCATTCATGGGCATCATATGTCTGGGAATGAAAACAAAAAATACCTAATGCCACTATGTAACAGACAGGACATAATTTGTCACACAATAAATAAAAATAAACTAGAAAAATCCCACTGGATGCCACAAACGTGGTCTAGCACATGAGGACTGACAACTCACTGGGAACCCTGAACAGGGACCATGGGAGCATAGGTCTACTCTGCACAGACCTCAAAGCAGGTCACTAAATTACAGCCTCTCACTCACTTGACACTCTAAATTATCCACGTGTTCACATAAATCCATCAGAACTGTAGCTCGGATAAACAAAAAAGAGTATTTCCCAACTGACCTATCTTAGTCAACATTTTCTTTTTAAATGCCCCATGTCCAAGCAGAGTTATATGAAACTATCTGTGATTGCAACTAGAATGGAGTTATTTCTAGACACACAGAAACTAATTCAATATATTCCTGATATTTAAAATATTTTTTTCAATTTATAAAATGTTTATCCCAAATAACGTTCCAAAGTAAAATAACATTAAATCTGCTTGATGAAAGCTGATGTTAAGAAGCATTTTCTTAAATGTTTACATGAGTATGTATGGGTTTTGTTGTTTTTTCTAGGACTTGATTCTGAGAAACAGCAGCTTTAATCCTTCACAAACAAAACCTGAAAAAACCCTACTGATACCAACCATGGGGACAAACCCTCTATAACAACCTGTGGCTTGTCTGCAGACCGTAATTAGTTACAGAGATCATGATATAGAGCCTCTTCAAAGAGGATAAGAGTGGTAGTTCTCTATGGAGAAACAGAGCAACCTTTTGTACCTGGTAATTTAAGGAGCAGCAACAGGCTAATCCGCCGCCAGCACGGGGCGTAGCATGTGGTGTGGTTCTCAGCAGAACAGCAGGCCCCTAATGAGGTCTAGGAGTGGATAGCAGCTGGTAAACTCGGTGCTCAAGTAGGAGGCTCAGAGAGCCTTTATTTGTTAACAAAAGGCTGCAAATTGCTCAAAGGCCCGAGCAGGCAATGAGAACATGTTCATATGGTCAGCCAATATATAAATTTTCAAAACAAATATTACAATGTATACATTTTCATTGCAGGGGGACGCGATGGAGTTTCTGAGGGCTGGGCGGTTTAGAAATCGGTCCCCCTAGAAATTACACCAGCTCTTTTCTCTGTATCACAGCAACCTGACTACACATATGCATCTAATGTATTTGCACATGATTTTCAGCATAAAATAATTTCAAGTGAGCTACACACAGAGTTAATAAATTAAAAAATATTTTGCTGTATTCTGCTGCCACTTGAGTCTGAGAACTTTATTAGCTTCCGAAATGTAATGGGTGGGGAAAGATGAACTACGTATTATCAATCAAAGGGCTTTGACAAAGGCTATCATAAACCATAAGTTCAAAGATCAAGTGTTTGAACAAGATCATAAGCTGAAATTTACTCAGATTTTGTTATGCATCTGGCCTTATCCATTGTTTTCTTTATAGCATTAGTATAATTCCACTGGTACACACTTTTGTTTAATTACGTGTTATAAGCATGTTTCAAAAGTAGTACATGGCTGACAAAAGATCAGTCATTATTACTACCACAGAACTCCATGGGGCTCAGTCCCCACTGGAATATCAAGATTACTTTCTGTCATCACAGCAAATACTAATGTAATTTGTTCATTATTTCCCGAAAACTATGTAAACAAGAGATCAAATCAGGTTTTGACTTAAAAAAAAAAAACCTGAAGTGTATGTTCCTTATCATTGTAATGAAAGAATAACACAAGTTACAGGCAAGTAACCTTACAATAATTTCCAGTGAAGCTCTAGTAATAGCAGAAATCCTACAGAAAAATGTGCTCGAGGAAATCTGGTCTCCCCGTCTGATTGAGGTTTTGTGTTAGAACCACAAAGGTGCACAAAAATGTCTTCAAGACTTTTTATCATTAATAAGGATCAATAACATTAATCTGGGACAAAAAATATGGCAAGCTTTTACCTAAAATTTGAGCTCAGGTTTTTTTCTGGGCTGTGAGATTGAAAATAACTTTGAACACAGACCCAGAAGTTGTCTTGCATTATTCCCATTAATTAAAATCTAAAAAACACCATATTTCACAGGGCTTGGAGAGTGAAATTAAATAATTGTCAAGTAATATATCAAGTACAATTACAGCAAAACTGTGAAATTGGTTTCTCCATTAAATCACTGTATCAATTTTATCCAGTCACGTGGGTTAGGTTAAGGATTATTTTTATTAACCTGGCAATAAGGACAAACATAATATCTTTCTAAACCTTCTTCCCTCAAATGATGAAAATGTGGGGTGCAGCCCTGTTCAGAAATAAGATATCTGAATCCTCAAAAATAGGAGCTCTCTAGCTTTGCTGCAGATATGAGGAGAGTTTAAAGACTGCCATGCAAGAGCAGCGAATAACCTCAGTCCCTGCACTAAACCTGAGCTGGCAGTTTAAGCCCTGGACGTTCATGATGCTGGAGAGCAGCTGCATCACAACAAGGTGCTGAGCCTCTCTGCCCTCGCTAGCAGTCCTGCGCTGCACCACGCCCTTCACTTGCAGCAGGGATGGGCTCCCACCAGCCTCAGCAGGAGCCAAGGCTTCATCCTTTGCTCTGAATTGCCTCCTGGGTGGCATTTGCTGCAAGGCAGCTCACCTGCTGGGGAGGGGGTTCCCCAGAAGCTCCCCCAAGAGATAAGACAGGCTACTGTCAGTCACTGTCTGGCCCTGATCCTTTTCAGTCAGGAGATGCCTGCTTTCAACCATTTTTGCCAGGTGCATTTTTAGGAGGAACATGTTAGAGGAATCAGTAGACACAAAACAGAAGTAGTTTATTTTCATCTAACAAATATGGTTGTCAGGTTCGTCTCTTTTAAGTAGAATCCGCTGGGCAGAAATGCAGCATAATAGAGTATTTTACAATCGTACTGGTATAAGAAAAGGAACCCCAAGGCAGGACATAATTTAATTAAATCTATTGCAGGAAATTATGATTATCAGAACTCATTGAAGTTAGACCAGTGTGTAATCATCCACAGCTTTCAGAAAATATATGCTACTTTAACTTTGATGAACTTGACTCAATAGCACACCGTCTGAATAGGTTCTCATTTGTGAGTATTCATTATGTATTCAAAGAGCTTCTGGTACAAAATAAATTCTCAGGGCTGTACTTCCAGACCCCTGCTAGACTTTTAATAATGTTGTCACAAAGGCAATATGTTTGTCACGGTTTCCTCCTTGTATCCATATTTTAAAGCACAGACTGGAAAGATTTTATACTATCTTTAACAACAGTACCAAGTGATTGATAAATTTGAAAAACAAATATTCAAGAATGTATAGATATTAAAAAATATTATTTGAGCTGTGTATTTTTGACTCAGTGGATTTCTAAGCCTAAGAGTAGGCCTCTAAAAAGTGAAAAAGAAGATTAAATTACCAGATTACATTAACATCCATTCACAAATATTGGTTAGCCCAATTTGAAATGAAAAGCTGACCCGTGAAGCCCATTCAGTAGACAAGGTTGCAAGGGTGCATGTAGATATTCATATATGAACCTGTACTAAGGAATAAATAAATACAGATTTTGCTGCAGATTACACTGGGGCCAAAATCAAGACTTTAAAGAGTGCATTATGTAGATTAATTCATAGAGATAAAGTAGTTTAATTTTGTCTTCGTTAAACAGTCATTAACAACTATTGAGTTGGTCACCTGAGATATAAAATGCCAAAACATGCATAGTAATATACATGTTTAATGCTTTTTTTACAAAAGATAAATTAAAAAGCAGAAGTAAGTTTTAGTTGAATTGCTGAGACAATGGAAGCAGAATTTGACCCAAAAAATCTATGTGGGAAAGATGAGAAGCAAGATCAATTGCTTCTTAAATTAATGTATACTTGTGAACGTTCTGTCAGTATCAATAAAAAGTTCTGCAATTTACGTCATAATTACAACATCTAAGAAAAACAAGTATCACACCTGTTACTAAAATACAGTAATTAATCCTGTATGGTAGATTATTTAGTTGTTACCAAAAGGCACTCTTTATGAATAACTGTATTATAATTGTTCTATAGGTAAGAGTAACTCCATAAATGAAGCATGAGTTTTACTTTCATGATGCATGTGAAAATAATTTCAACCACCTCACCCTCAAAAGATACCAAATAGCTACAGGAAATCTTTGAACAACAACAACAAAAACAAACAAACAAACACCAAAAAAACCCATAAAGTCCAATATTATTTTAGTCTTTTAACAACACATTTATCAACTTCACTGTTTCTTGTCAGTAGTCTGTCCAGTTTTAACAGACAGTTTGCAGCACTAGACGGGGATTGGGATATAATGCAAAGAGAATGGCTCCCTGGAGGAAAGTTGGAGATGAGGCCAATTGCCAACAAGAGAGTCCAGGTCTGAATAAAAGGGGTGAAATCCTGGCCCTCTTGACATTAATGGCATACACTCAATTATTTTAATATGGCAAGATTTCAACCCTGGGGAGAGGGAACAATCACCATCAACGCAGGGAAAGGTACACTTCACTGCTTATTTTATCCTCTTTTAAAAAGATAAAATATTATTTATTCCTTGTGATGTCTCCTCAGCACTGCTGCTTTTTGCTACATTCTTGGAAACCAGGAACTTGAAAATAGGAAAAATATTGTGAACTTAATGCAATTATTTTCCTTCCCCAAAACCTTTCACCAAAGAGGCTACAGAGCCCAGAAGGACTACAACAGACAACTGATGATCTCATATGCTTTTTTCGTCTTTTCAATCAATAAACCAGTTTCAGATCATCTGATGTCAACGGTAAGCAGCTTTTTTTGTTTGGTTGGTTGGCTTTGCTGGAGGCTAGTCCTAAGGACCTGGCTGTATAACAGTCTCTCGTGCTCAGAAGGAGGCTCTCAGGCCTCTTGTGGCACCTGCATCTGCTTTGTGTGCGGGGATGTGCAGAGAAGCTTAAGTAAGTGTGGGAAAACAGCAACTGCAGATCAGGATTTGCCATAAGGCAAGACCTAACACATAGCTCTTTCTGGTTCACCACAAACAGATGGAAAAAAAACATAATAGGCTCCAGCTAAAAGTCTTCTGTTCTATTCTTTTTCTTGTGAATATACCACTGAGAAATTAGCAAAGTTTTTTCAAGAACACAAGAACACTCACAGAGAAAGTAGCTACATAATTGCAAAGCCTTTTTCTATTAACGATTTTCATACAGATATGGGAGACATAATGATTAAAGGAGTATGTGTCCAGTGTAGTTCACAATGAACACATTGATTTTTACACGCCACAATTTTTGAGCAACATGGTAATCTTCAACAGCACAAAGGAAAATTAGTCTGGTCACATTCACATCCTGAGACCTCATATTCAGAATGAGAGGGAGGTCCTTCTGCAGAAAAGAGGCCCCCCTCCTGCCTTTTTTTCCCCATGTGACCTTACAGGGTGGTGGGAAGAGAAATAAGTAGCAGGAAGAGACTATGTCTCTACTTGTGGCTGCTCAGTGAGGCTCAGGTAAACCCTTTCCACATATACAGAATGGTATATGAGCCTCTTCTTACCATCTGGGGCTTTTCCTTGTGCCAGAAACAGCAGTTTCATTTGCTGAGACTGGTAGCAGAAACTCTTGGAATTATAATCTCCTGTGGGCTTTGCATCCTGACAACCTTTTGGAGTGGTGGGGGAGGTATGGGTGAGAATGAGCAGAGTTTTCCCTACTGTAAATTGGTCAGGGTGGATAGGTTTGCTGGTTTGCTCCTCACGTGGTCCCCTTGCACTTTAAGAACCTCGGAGTCTTCAGCTAAGAAATAGGCTCAAAGAGGCTGCAATGTAGCTGGTGTCCCCCATAAACACTGATTACATAAAGAAGGTAAGTCCCCTTTAGCTCCTATAGCACAGAGACAGAATTTACTAGCATCCAATTTTCAAATGAATTAAAATTATAGAGGGGACTTAAAACTGAGGAATGAAATTTGGCACCTTATCATGGTTTCATGTTCTCTAACCTAAGACCTCTACATCTCTAAACACCCATATCCTCATTAGTCACTCAAACTGTATAACCCATGGCAACGAATAGACACCTCTAAATTACCTCTCACCTTAAACTAAACAACAGGTCAAAGGATTGTATGCCAAGAGTGCCTGTTTCTCTCTTCACCAATTACAAATGGAGCCTATTGCAACCCCCTCAGGCACAAGTACCTAGATAACAACACCTAGGTAGGTGTTGCCCCACACACACTCTCCCCAGGTACTGTTATATCCCCGCTGTCTGGGTACCCCTGCATATCTCAGCTGGCAAGTGGTTTCCACCTGCTGCCACAAAGCAGGATGACCTCTGGCAAAACTTTCCACCCATTCCCTGCAAAGGTTAACCAGCCTGTTGGATGTGCATAAAAGTATCTTCCTCTTTGTTGCCAGCAGGAAGGCCAAGCACACCCTGTCTATCTGCTGGTGGCAAGCAGGAGTCTTCCATGGCACCATCTGACAAGGACCTAGTCTTCCATTGCTCAGAACTGAGCCTGTCAAGCCATTATGGACTGTCTTAGACTGCCTTGTACAACACCCTTCACACATTAAAAGTACATACTTAGACAGTCTTGGAAATTATTTGCTTTCTTTCTTCTAGAGCTACCCTGCAATAAAGGTGCTTGGGACAGCATTCTACACACAGCTTCATCCTCCATTCCCACGGGTGTGCTCCACTTGCCCCCAGATGTGGATGGAAGGCACATTCACTCCTAAGGAAAACCTGTGTTGCATGCTGTATCACTAATATACATCCAAACCAGCCATCAAGTTAAAGCATTTCCCCTCATTTTGTCTTCCCTTGTTTGTTTGGAGAAATCAAACACACATCAGTGCTTCCATATGGACAGATGAAGAGCCTCAGTGTCCCTCCTCTTACATCCACCTGCAGCCACAGTGGATGTTTCCAGTTTTTTTGTTTCCAGTGTTCCCAATTCATAAGAGTGGGAAAGGGGAGAGAATTTGGCCTATTACCACTTTCTCAGAGCTTTAGCAAAAATAACTGTCTTTCACAGACAAGCTAGCCTCCAGTGGCAGTCATAGAGGAGCAGAGATGTCTGACTGCCTAGCAAGACAATACAGGCAAAAAAAAAAGTTAAAATAAAGATTGATGCCAAACGGCAACTGTTTACTTATTCACGTACGTACCTATTATACTGCACTGGAAGCAATTAAAGCAAACCTGTCATGGGAGTGCTGCAGTTGTAGCATAACTCAGTGCCAAGTGGTGGAAGTAGCAGCAATGGCAGAGCCGTCTACTGCTGAGCTACAGAAAGGGCTGCGTTTGGCACGCTTTCGCCTGAGGAAGGGTCTGACAAGCAGATGGAAAGATGGACTAAGGCTCTGATGTGCTGTTAGCCAGCACGATGGCAGCAGCCTCATTCAGTGTGGTGTCTAGTTGCTGGCAAAGTCTTTAGAAGTCGCCCTACAACTCAGCCAATGCTGAACAAGCTACCGTCACAGGAGTTAAGCTCCTATGGCTCAAGAGTGTTAAAGAAGAACAGTAAGGTAACGCTGGGTATTTAACAGCAGGCAATGCCCAAGCAAAAAGGCCAGGTAGAAGAAGTGAAACTGGTACTTCCAGTATCTGATCCTAGAGAGGAATGGGAGGAACTCCATAAAAGTTGGAGTTAGAAACAGCTCTCATCCCAACATCCCAGGGACACACAGCGCCTGAGGCCAGCAGGGGGAAAGCGTTGTGGTTCCAGCCACCCACTGCCCTAGAGCACAGGCACAGCTGGCAACATGGGCACAGCTGGCAGCATGGGCACAGCTGGCAGCATGGGCACATTTGGACCCCCAGCCCAGCCCCACATAGCACAGCTGGCTGGCAACTGCTGTCATCCAGCCAAGTGGAAGGCTCACACTCTGAGCTCTGTGAGCTTGCATGCACTGCCCTCCCAGAAAGATAGCCATCTCTGTAAGCATCAGAGATTATGAGTCCCCTGCAGGTACTGTCCCATGGTTGGCATCTTTCAAAGATGCCAAGAAAGAAACAAGCATCTTTTGCAGAAATGGGCAGTATGCTTCTTTGCTATATTGAGTTCTGCTTCATAGGAAATAAAAATCTTATTTATAAACTTCATATGAATACTTGCACCATTTTACTATGAAGAAACATATGACAATAATTCCAGCTTCTGGCTGCTACCAGCATTACACCTGAATCCAGAGCCATAGTACCTTTTGTTACTGGATGAACAGTACCCACTAACATGTTCCTATGTATATTAATTTTTTTGTGTAATTGTACACCTCTAAGCAGTTTATCTGGTCTTGTTCTTTAGATATTGATAATATATTAGTGCAAAATAAATTAGCTTTTGTTTACCAATACATTAAGTAAGAGTTGTGGAGTTTCAAATAATTACATGAAAAATATATAAGGCCATCAACAAGAAAAAGCTTTGCTGTGGTATTGTGACACAGTTCTCTCTGAACTACACAAGAGGCTCATAATATGTTCTAATTTCTGATATTTTCTTGTAATGTTCTTTAAGGTAATTACATGCAGTTACAAAGAGGGCACATAAAGAAAAACTACTTGAAATAATATAAATTGCAAGTTTGAAAATACAAGTCAGGAAAAAAAATGATGACTGATCCTACAACTGCTGAATTTCCTTAAACCCTTGTTTCCCAGGAGACTGATAGAGCCTAACAAAAACAAATTATACACTGCACCAATTAAGCTGCAGTTATTAACTGAAATTCCATTTATTAGAAAATAATCTAGCTCCTACAAAGTAGTTATACTTGTTTCAGCAGGTGACAAATAGATGAGATTCTAAGATACAATCTTCTTTCTAAGGTATTGCCAACCCAATATGCTAATTTCTAAATACAGATTACAATTTGTATTTGCCTGCATGCTCATTTTTTCTTAATAGAAAATCAGCAAAGGATCTAAAGAGTCATCCTTCCTATTTGTCCTTTTACTTTGGCCTGTGTGGCAAATAAATGCAGAAAGGCCTGAATTTGGCTGGCAAGATTTCTAGTATGCAAGGCAGAACAGAGACCCATCGGTACAGAGGTATGCATGGGAAAATTCTGCTCTATGGAGGCTCAAGATAATACTGTAAGTCTTTCGTTTTCCATTTAAACAGGTTATTAAAATTCATTTGTAAGAATGAGACAAGCCTTTCGGTAAGTATAAAAAAGAAAGTATCACTGAAACAATGAGAAACGTTGTTTGGTGGGCTCATCTCCGCATTCTTCCCACAAAGTCAAGCACCAGCTTCTTTGAGCAACTTGCAAATGAGCAGAAAACTGTCAGTGAGGGCAAACTTTCCTACACAAACACAGAGCTGCATGCATGTCTGTGCAGAGCTACATTTCACAGCAAAATGTGTTGCAAAGATAATACAGCAAGAATGTAAATCTGCAGTATCCAGTCACTGAATTTCCAAGAACTCTGTGCTATAAGAAGCACCACTTAGAAGTTTTATTCGTGTGACTGTAGAGATCATAATGCCTTACATGGGCACCAAACTGAATTCATTTCCAGTGGCATCCTGTGACCACTAAGTCCACCCTAGGAATTAGTTATCTTATTTTAAAACAGGTGAACCAGAAATGTCATTTGTGAATTTAAATTCCCTGCAAGACTTTTTGACTCCCTATTGAAAACTTTTCTAACATCATCTACTCAGAAATGTCAGACGCTCCTTTGCAATTCATAACCTCTTTACTTATTCTACAACAGTCAGTAAAAATAATTCTTCCTTTTGGCTGCATTTTGCCTTTCAGCTCCAGCTTCCACTTAGATTACTAAAATCACATTTTGAGGAAGCATTTTCTCACATTTTATCATAATTAACCTTCCAGTATCTTTCACTCCAGTGAAAAGGTAATAAGCAATCTCTTCCAGTCATTTCTGGTTTTGTCACATTTACAGGTAGCATCTTGGAGCTTCATCCTGACAGCTGGTCTTATGCAGAGGGCAATTTGTTTGGAGTTGTTTCCTAAACTTGTGGCTTCCTGGCACAGCCATGGAACCCATTCATTTTTGCCTATCAATAACAATTTCCCCTGTTACAAGAGAAGCAATCCGAAGACACAGGTATGGCAAGATGCTGGCATTGTGTTCAATGTTTCTGGCAGAAATCACTGGAGCTTTCCTATTTCCTTGTGGTCATGAGAAAGGTTAGAAAATATCCTTCTATTTCATTAGAAAGTAAGTTGGTGAAAATACTTAACTGGGGTTTCTGAGCTCTCTGTCATGCTATGTTTTGACATATTTAGCTGGACAACACTCAGGGTAGCATTAGTCAGTCCCCCTTCATTTCATCATCATTAGTCACTCTTGCCAGGGCTGCCTCTCTCACTGTTCTCTGCTTCATAAACACCGATGCCTCACCATTACTGAAAGGTTTGGAGACCAGCCACCATGGATCTTCCCTGCAGGAGCGTACTGGCCTCCCATGGTCATCTCAAATGGAGGGACTGACAATTTCAGCAACTTGACAGTGCTACACCTATATGCTCTTTTGAGCTTGGAACAGATCTTTTACTTCGGTTTTACCTCATCTGCTTAAAGACTTTCTGCAAAACACAACCATTTTTCTCTAACATTTAGTTACTAACCCCTGCCAGTAGTCCAGCAACTGTCAGTATTTGTGATTCTACTATATATTTTTTGCTATTTTTAGAGGAACTAATATTAAATGTAAGTTTGTTGCACTAAAAATTAATGTTCATTTTCTTTCTTGTAAAGCAAATATCTTTTTGTAGAGTCAAATGTGTTTTAATTTGAGAAAACTGTAGGTCATGTTACAATTCTGTCAAAAAGCTCAAAACTCCAGTGCTATGGAGTTTTTAATGCTTCCTACAATGTTATGTCAACCTTCTTATAGAATCATAGAATGCTTTGGGTTGGAAGGGACCTTTAAAGGTCACCTAGTCCAACACCCCCTGCAGTGAGCAGGGATATCTTCAACTATGTCAGATCGCTCAGAACCCCATCCAACATGACCTTCAATGTTTCCAGGTATGGGGCATCTACCACCTCTCTGGGCAACATATGCCAGTGTTTCACCACTCTCATTGTAAAAAAAGTCTTCCTTATATCTAGTCTGAATCTACTCTCTTTTAGTTTAAAATCATTACCCCTTGCACTATTGCTACAGGCCCTGGTAAAAAGACTGTCCCTATCTTTCCTGTAGACCCCCTTTAAGTACTGAAAGGCCACAAACAGATTGCCCAGGAGCCTTCTCCTTTCCAGGCTGAACAACCCCAAGTCTCTCAACCTTTCTTCATAGGAGAGGTGTTCCAGTCCTCTGATCATTTTTGTGCCCCTCCTTTGGACCCACTCCAACAGGTCCATGTCCTTCTTCTGCTGAGGCCTCCAGAGCTGGACACAATATTCCAAGTGAGGTCTCACCAGAGTGGAGTAGCGTGGCAGAACCACCTCCCTCAACCTGCTGCAGCCCAGGATACAGTTGGCCACCTCGGCTGCAAGCACACATTGCCAGCTCATGTCCAGCTTTCCATCCACCAGCACCTCCAAGTCCTTCTCTGCGGGGCTGCTCTCAAACCCATCATCTCCCAGCCTGTATTGATACTGAGGATTGCCCTAACCCAGGTGCATAATTGTATTATCAATACAGAATAACTGAACATGAGCCCCTGCAAATCTGGCCAACATTATAGAAATCATTGATGTAGGAATTTCTAAGAAACAGTGAAAGGTAAAATGGTTATTTTCTCTTTTAATAGCTTGTTTTGTCTCTTCAGTACTCCCGGACTCCTTTTAGTGGTTTTAATACAATCACATTATTTTTCAGTATTTGTACCTCTTCAGCAAAACTAATTTGTTGAGTGCTTTTCTATCTTCCTTCAGGCTGTTATTTTGAGAGCATAACATCATTTGGAGTTCAGGGTGTGTTACACCTCACAAATCATCTTGCAGAATGTGTTTTTATGGGTGGCATCTTCCTATGCTACAGTGAGCAGTGTAATAAAATGCCCTAAATACGCTCAACAATTTTTAATCTATCTTATTAAGACAAGTACCTTTACAACAACCTTTGTCTTAAAAAATACTCAGTTTCTCGTAAGCTTATTTTGGTTTTATTTTAACCTTGCTGCATATCAAAGTACAAGGATGAAGCTTTGTTCCTGCTGTCAAGACAACCACTGCCTCTTCAGCAGAAGGGAAAAAAAATCAAAGACTTGTAGAATTCCAGTTGAGTTTGAACCTGAAGGCCACAGTCTGAGCACACCTGGTACTCCCTACAAGAGCAGGATACTCAAGAAAATTGAGGCTTCAAATGAGCTTCCATATAACAACCTATAATTTCTTTTCAGGGAGTAGGGAAAATGTTAAAGGAAATTTCAGCATGACAGTCCCTTTGCTGAAGTGCGAGGAGGAGCTCAAGATGATCTTCAGAATGCTGCAAGACAAAAGCCTCATTACATATAATAACGGCTCACCAGTACCCCAGATTCATAACAAGCTTCCTCTGCCAATTTTACTCTATCATTATACAAAGAGGTGATTAAATTATTTGACAAATCAACTTTTCTGTGCAATATGGAGTTATTGACCTCAGGTAGAACAGAGCAAGGTTAGGTAATGAAGGGGGCTAAGCAGCATGGCAACTTTAAAATGGCAATATATGTTCAAAACTTAGCTACAATATGCAGGAAATACTCAAGGTAATTAGTGAGCTGGTATGTACTTGAAAGTGAGCAAATATATGTTGTAGCATTATGGGGCGTGCCAACCTTCCTTCAGACGCTACCTTGCACTATTGCCGTCTCCTTTGCAGGTAGAAGAACTCTCCCATGTTTGATGGTTCCTGGGCTTCCCTGTGTCTCCACAGCAGCCCTGTGTAGCAATGGCTGTTGGAGTCTGCTCAGACCGAGCAAGTCTGCCCAGGCAATTCACAGCAGGCTGCTCAGCGTGAAATTTCTTTGCCCCTCTTCAGGTGTCTGGAACAAGAGAACAACCATGGCACAGGCCACACTAAAAATACAGTAGCGATGGTTGCAGCACAGCAGCTGACCTTGTACCCTCATCCTGTTTGGTTTACCGGTGCAGACACAGCAAATCTTTTCCACTTTATCATTTCAAAAGACATTTCTCCTGTAATCAGGATGTTGTTATTCCCTTGCTGCCCATTTGCAGTCTTTCTTTTGAGTGTCAGGAGGTCTATGACAATTACCTTTTTTTTTTCCTGCTGGATAGCTTTGCAATCTCAAATCCTGCAACAGGAAAAATGTGACCAAGAGCAAAAGAGATGTCTTGAGTGACACCAGCTGAATTTTTGATGCTGAAACCTTCTTACTCAAGTGAAAATGACTAAGGTTTATCCAGAGTTCAGATGCCATGGAAATGAAAATAAGGCCACATGCAAAGGTCACTTTCGATAAGCAGCCCAACTCTTGGTGAAGACAGCAAGAGGTACCATTTCAGGGGCAGCTTCTACACAACACTGACCTGCTGTGTTATAAGGAACAAACAGCCTGAATGTGAGCCAGTATCTTAAGTGGGATTAAGGCGGGTAAAAGCAAAGGTCAGGCTGATGTTGCAGTGCTCTGGCAGTGTCCAGAACTAAACTGCATAACCCCCTAGTACAGCTCTATTCCAAATCAGCAAATAAGAGGTGTGGAAGAAGAATCCTTATCTGGAGACTGAGTGGGGCATTGCTCCCGCCACCTGTAAGTGAACACAAAACCCTGACCATGGCTCAAGCTGTCTTCTCCATGCTTAGCAGATCAAACTCATGCTTCCTTGTTCCCCTGCACAACACACTCCCAAGCATTCCCAATGGCCTCTCCAAAACTCTTCTGCTTCATCCCTCACCTTAGACAGTGGGCAACTACCATCTCATTGAGTCAGGCTGCATAAAGGGAATCATAAGTTTTCTGACTCGTTCACATGACCTCTTGGCCAGCTGAAACAAAACTGCTGTCCAAAGCAGGTGCTGGCAATAATTGGCTCTTTCTAAAACCCATGGGTTGAGTGAGAAAATGGTACTACATATGCTAATTTCTCACTATAATATGTGCATGGACTGTTCTCTTCTAAATCCTTTATTTTGCCACATGAGTGCTTTGTTTTGAAAATCCCACGCTGTATGGTTTCACACAGGCTCTGCTGTGCTCTCCTCCATACTGTGATTCAGGGCTGGTACCTCCCATCACCCCTTCTGTGCATGGGCGCAACCAGTCTATGGTTGTATAAGTGCACGTTATAAAAGTAAAATCTGGAAAGCACAGTTAATTACCAGTTTTTAACAATATGTAGTTGTATGTTCCTGCTTTCCTTATTTGTTTTTATCTCAACTTTTCATTCATCTCTACTACCTGACATGCTAATTATATTATTCTCTTGGTCTAAAACATAGTTCAGCTATTAGATAGGATATATGGGATTTTTTATTTGTGTTTCCTCTTTCTATTGTATGGTTAATTTAAAAGATACCAGAAAAGGGTCATGTTTTGTAGAGCTACCTAACACCAATCTTTTACAAGTGGCAAATAACTATCTGCTTCTACTCCAGTCCATGAGATTTTCACACAAAGGCTATCAAGTTAATCTTCTCTCCTCTTGATAACATCTCCATCCTCCTCCACAGGTAGCAACTCCCATTGCCTGTCTACTTTTCTAACTGGTTAAAAGGATCATGTTAAAACTCAGACAAATTGTTCTCAAGCAGTCTTTGCTCTTTGTGTTTCTAGAACTACATGCACACCAACAGTCATCATTCTTTCCCGATTTTTAATTCTTTCCAACTCTATAATTAAAATATAAACTTATCCTATAATTAAAATACTAACTTACCCTATAACACTTATTTTTATTGTGTCTATGATGTCCAGAATCCAGCAGAAAAAAAGATATGTATTTTTTACAGACATGTGTTTTGAAGGAATTGTATAGGTCTTCTGTGGAGATCAGGACTGAAATATCACAGATGTTACTCCAGACAAAGACTGATGAAATGATGGTGAACTGATGGTAGAAAACTGTGAAGTCAATATATTTAAGTGATGCAATCAAGGTTTTCTTCTGACATGCATGCCACACCTCAGGGCACTACTAACAAATACCTTCAAAGAACACTTTGAGCTTTATCCCAAAGCATCAAGACTCTTTGGGACATGTTCATGCCTTATTCATGCAGGTGCTTTCAATGAAATCAATAGTACAGTTCAGAAGAGCTAGCAGTTGCTTTTGCAGTCCTCTGTTGGAACTGGGCCTAAGAACCCAACCACTTGCAAAAATTACTGTGAAGCTGAATTTCCTTGTTCTTTTTACCAGCCTCTCGCTTTAAGTACTCTTTAGGCTCTTTTGTTGTATTCAAATTTTCAAAAAGATGATCCAGAGTCCTACTCTCCCACAATGATGTGAGCAAACTTTTCCAGGTAAGAGCATAGCAGTTCAATACAGTATTTAGAATATGGGTCACGATTCTTTTTCTGATCTGTGAAAGAAGCATTAATAAGCTCTTGGCATTTACAGAAACAATCTTTTCTCTTTCTTTCCTTTTCTTTTATTTTTTTGTGTTCATTTGAACTTTTTTTCCCCTAGCTTTCAACTTCTGTAAGAAAAAACCTTGGAAGAAAATTAAAACTTCTTTTTTAAACACACCACAATTTGTTGATATTTTCAAGCTTTTCAGTGTAACTGCATTCATAGGTTGAATGTGTGCGCTGTTTAATATCAAACAATTGTTTTAGTGCCATTTCAAGTGTCTGGCTGTGTTCATGCCTGCTAATTAAATGATTTATAAAAAGAATACAGCTAAAATTGTGCAAAACTTCATCTACATCTGCTTCTCCTATGAAAAGATGTCCTTGGAACAACTCCAGTATATTAAATAGAAAGCTGTTTATTACAAATAAGACAGTCATTTACCTGTAGGCTTTAGCATGAGTTACTATGTATTAAATTTACCATTCACTCACTATTGATGATCAATAATGCAAGTGTCTCTGTGGAATAAAAAAAAGTATTATTTTAACCCTATTTAGATGTGTTGTGTTCTGGTGTTTTCGGTGTTTGGTGATAACCCAATATTTCTGTCCCATCTCCAAAGTCTTCAAGGTGGAATAAAGTAGTCGTCACGTTTCCTGCTCACATTCAGCACAGAGGGTCATTACAGGCCATGGTAACAACACCTACAGGTTCCTTCAGGACAAGGATCCCTCCTTCATATGCAGCAGCATCGAAACGAAGCCTTTGAGGGAGATGGTGAGACAGCAGTCTGTTAACAGTAGGCGGACAACACATACATTCCATATTATATCTTGGCGTAGTCGGCAGGATGATCCTGACCGCGACATCTTGGCGTAGTCGGCAGGATGATCCTGACCCTGACATCTTAACAACGTCGGCAGGATTGAGGGTTTGTT
>VZZY01017641.1:11650-102964 GCA_013400335.1 Eurystomus gularis
GGGGAGGCGGCTGAGGGAGGGGGTCGGTCTGGGCCCGGCGGACGAGGCCGCGCTTTGCTTCCCGAGCCCGCAGAGCCGGGGCAGATAGCCCGGGTTAAAGCCTCAGAGGGAAACGCGACGTCGGGCGGCTTCGGCCCGGCTTTGCCCGGCGTTCCCGTCAGCCGCGATGTTGGCAGAGCCAGGCCTGCCCCGTCCCACCGCCTGCATGTGGGAGGGGGAAGGTCGGGTCTCTGCTGATCCCTCCTCCAGCTTCCTGGTTACCTCCGTAAATCCAGAGGGTTTTTGGAAGAGGAGCGAGGAGGCAGACCCCGCGCTCCCCAAGGAAAACCAAAGGCATGTTTCCCGCAACCCAGATCTTCCAGGGACACCATCAGAGGCTGCCCTCAGGGGTGGGGGTCCCGCAACACTTCCCTGTATTATCCAGAGGAAAGGATGCCGTTTCACGCCACCCAGCAGACCTCCCACGGGACACCAAATATGCTCCGTAAAATGGAAGATAGGCAGGTGGCTTCGGTGTCGGGGAACATTAATACACAGGGACGGGCCTGCGGCTGATGTGAATGGATGGACTTGCGCTGCCTTCACATGATAATTTACACCAGCTGTTGGCTTGGCCTGGCCTGCCGATGGTCTTAGAGGTGGACATGCTTTGTCCACCGCTTCCCCCTTCCTACTCAGCCCGGTAAGGGCTGCTCTGATGAGTTTATTTAGCATGACCGTTAACACCAGTAAAGATTTCAGAGCAAACAAGTGTTTATCTAGTTGCTAGGTGTTTGTATTTTCTGGGTCTAGCCCTTAATCATTGCAAACTCCTGAATAATCCTTGCCTGTTACCTTATGTCTGTCATATTTTTGTTTTTAGCCTGAGAAAAACGATCCCTGTTAACTGGGAGTCTTGCCGTGAAGGACATTTCCTGATATTTCCCCAAATGACACTGATGTTTGTACAGGAGGATGAAACACTTCGCAGTAGAGGTATAGACGCATGTATGTACCACGGTGTTGGTATAACCACCCACGGAAACGTTAATATTGATCTTAGCAGGCGAATTCTGCACCACGACTTGTGCATGCACAGATTCGAGGGATATTTTCCTTGGGCCTTTTGGGATTGGCTTCACGAACCTCAGCAGAAAACCCCTTTTACACCAAATTTTAGCGATTGTAAGCTGGCAGAGAGCTTCCTAACGCGCTCCATAGAAACGTTTTGCGGCTGCTTCAGTGAGCGACTCGCTCGCCGCTGTTCCCTGCGAGAAAATACACATTTTTTTACCCGCCCAGCCCACTTTTTTTTTTACCCGCGTAATAAAATATGACACTAGAGGGCGGCCTGTTAATGTAATTCAATAATGAAGCTGCAGCGGCTGCACATGGAGACGCGGCACCGACCTCTGCTTCGTGCCAGGGCTGGAAGCATGCCTGGGGAAAGTGCTTTCCCCAGCTCCTGAGACAACCGCCGCTGTCCTGAGACGCAGAAAGTGTCCAGAGTGTAATACCAGAACCCAAAATAACAAATATTCCTAAGAAACGTCATTTGCCAGCAGTCCCGTGGTTAGCACTTAGTCCAGCCGGGAGGAGGAGGTGGCAGGAGCTACCCGGACCCTTCCCTGGCGCCAAACCCTTGTCCTGCCCCAAACCAGTGCGCTGACTTTTACAGCTAAGTGACAGTGCTGCGACTGCAGCCTGGTTTTAGCCGCCCGCACTGCAGTTTGGTAACTACAGTCCCCACTGACACCTCGCTCTTAGTCTCTGCGCAGCCTTCCTGTGACCGAGGAGGTCTCTTACTGCTCCGGAGACCAGTTTCCTTGTGTCAAATGAGGTTAATAGCTTCATGCAATTTAATTAACTAAAGATCACGAATATTTTTAGAACACCAGACGCACTGTGCGCCAGAAATGCCAGGTATTACCTAAGTACGCAGTGCTGTCATTATTGATATTGATATTTAGTACTGTCTGGAAGTCAGGATTTCCTTGTGGTAGGCTGCTGACAGCAATACCTTTTCTCCCCAGATTTAAAATCTGCGTGTCAGACGTGAGCCAACAGGCAAAAGCGACGTCAGACTGACTGAGGTAAGACCGAGGACGTAGGTCACGGTTCTGCGCGCACTGGCGGAGCCCGGTGATGCTGTAGGTTGTTGTACCACAGGTGGGTTTTAAGGCATCCTTGCAGCTTGCTCTGCAACAGCTTCAAGAGGCTTTCAGTGCTGTGAGACTATCAAAGGTAATTCGGCGTGTTCACCGGGAAGTGAGAGAACCTTTTAAGCTGAACTTCAGTGAGACTTTCTTATTGTCTGCAGCAGAAATTGGCCTGAAGTTACAGATGGAAAGAACTTAAATTAGTGGCCGCTTTGCTGAAAACTGATGTTCCTTAGCATTTAGCAATAACGTGTCCTCAGTTTTTGCTAAATTGCAAACGAGCAATTAATTTTTCAGCACTTGTGCGGAATACTTTAAAAATGGAAACATGAAAGTCTTCTATTAAAATGAAGTTGATAGTGTGCACCTGCCACTAATGTACTGTACACTGTGTCTTCCACTCATTATAGTGATGATTTGGGTTGAGATCAAGAGTCATATAGTGAAAATCACTTCAACACGTGCCTGTTCATATGCATAAACTCCTGTGTACCAGATGGCAAAATATAATGACATCTTAAACAGCTAATTGCATAAACCTTGTAATGCAGATAATTGCTGAACCAAAGTATGAGTTAATAATTTCCCACTGTATTGCCTGGCTTGACACTAATTCTAAAGGAAAGTTGTGACAATTCTAACACGCTAAAGTTCACCAAGCGGTAATTAAAACTAGCACTTAAAATCATTCGACTTTCAAACCCTTAATTACAATTCAGTGGAATCACTTTGTAGAAATCTAACATTTATAGATAGTTACATGATAGCTGATATTTCATCATCGTCCCTTTCATGGTGTTCTTCTAAGGCACGCTTCAGGAAGCGTGTAGCTCTTCCTGAAAGTCTAAGGTTGTAATGATTTCTGTACCGGCGGTCACTGGGAAACTCTTGCAAAAGAGCAGCCAGGACAAGGACTGAACATACCGCAGTATTTTCACAGGTTACGCTTAAAGCAGCACGGCAAGAAGTCGATTTTAATCACCTGATGATACATAAATGGGAATTTAAGCAGCAAGCCGCTACAGTGAAATGAATCAGTTTCCAAAGAGCGGGTTTAAGAATTGAATGGTTCGGGTTGGTAACACACGTACTGGCCTCAAAGACAGGCCTCTAACACGTCATGAACTGTTACTGTATATTGGAAAAGCTGTCGTGGGATTGAAACGATGAAGAATGGAAATATAATTAATGATGGTAAAACCAGTTTTAGGAGAAATAAGCCTTATCAGACAAACGCAATTTCTTTCTTTGATGAGGCGCGTCAAATAATATGATGAAGGTAAAGACTGAATGATAACGGTCAATGAAGAGATGGGATACTCATTTTTTATGGAGATTAGAATGAACACTGTGTGATATTCTGATCAAAAAACATTAGAAATAGCAACAGAGCATGCACTAATTAGATTAGGAACTGGCTAACAGCCTGCTAAAAAGTAGCTATGAATCGAGAAGCGTTATCAAACGGGAGAGCTTCGCCAGGATCAGCATCAGGTCAGAGGCTAGTCAGTGTTTTCTTCGATGGCTTTGGATGTAAACACCGTAAATTCACAGATGTAAACACCGTAAATTCACAGCTGATAAATTTGAGGGTGACAGGAACATTGGTGGAGTGACAGATGATGATGAGGATGACACTCCAAGTGATCTGAGTTGCTTGATGAGCTGAGCTCATTCAAACACAATGGCTTTTAATACAGACAATATAAGATTATGCGGTTTCTGGTGCCTGCACTTTTAAAAGACTGTTGGAAAACTGGAGAGGGTGCAGAAAAGAGCCACAGAGAGGATTTCAGGGCTGAAGAAAGTGCTTAATGGTGAAAGACTTAAAGCACTCAATCTGCCTAGCTTACTGGAAAGAAGACTGAGACGTGACATGGGTATAATGTGTCAATATTTAAGTAAGTGTGAGACCTGTCTGGAATTATCTTCTGGATACTGATGACATTTTTAATCTTTCAGAGAAAAATGGATAAGTGCAAGTCAAAGGCAAACAAAGTCAGGCAAGAATTCTGGGGTTTTGTAATAGCGAGTGTGGCTGAAGGCTAACTTCCAAAGTGGGTACTGTCCTTTTTCTTTTGATATTCAAAGCAAGACCAGAAGACCTGCTGTAACCAAAACCAGGTTAATGCATTTGATGCGGGGGGCAATGGCACACCGTGAGTTGTAATATATCAAGGGGCTTTCTCTAGTCTTCAATGCAGTGAGTCTATTACATCATCAGAGACATTTCACAAGCGTTTGGGAGCAGAAATGTACAGCTGTGTAAAGGAATAATCAAGTAACAACAAGTCTAACACGTTTTTTGGGTTCTCCAGACCCAGGCCAGGTGTGCAGATATTGCACATTCATGTATCTCTAACAATGTATTATTTTAAAAGATCGAGAGAGAGTTTCTGTGCTGATGGAGCCACAGAAACGCACCAAAAGGCAGCTGTTTATTCACAGTATGAATAAGGCAGTCCTGGATCAGAGTGGGTCACAGGCGGAATATTAGGCTGAAACTTCACCCCAAACCTCTTTTTCTTAAGAGATCCTGCAATGGGAAATGCTGACAGCCACTTTTCCTGCCTGTGCATCCCTACATGTCCACCACAGCAGTTCCCAAACATGTACACATGCTCTTTTCATCCTACAAACCTGCTCCTCTCTCACCCCTCTGAAAAGTTCAACATCTGTCAAAACCACGATCACAGAGAACATGTTTCAAGACTCTACAATATCACCAGGCAGTGCCTCCCATTACAGCTTGAACACGCCTTCAGCTCTAGCACATCCTCGGGGGTCTCCTGTCTAAGTTTGGACACGGCACAGTTCAGCCCACCCGAATGACCTGCGAGCCCCTCATGGAAGCTGGGAGCTAAACTCTATAAAACCAAATAGCAGAGACTGATTCTGTGCAGGAGGTCAGAGTAAGGGCTCAGCACAATCCTTTCTGCCCTTAAATATATTTATTAACCCATGAAACGTAACTACCAGGTGCCTGTGTTGTTACTAATTTTACAGGTGGATGTAACCAGATCTGATACGACATATTTTAATGCTCAGGTGTCCCCTACTGCTCCATGTGGTCTTTCCAGCCACTTCTAGTATGGATCAGCAGTCCCCTTCCTCTGTGGGAGCAGCACTGGCACGTACAGCTGGGGTGGGAACAGGATTTTTTTTCCCCAGGGAAGGATGCTCCTTGGAAGATGTTGTTCTAGGTGGTTATAACGCTTTCAGTCTATTCTAAGCATCATCTGTAAAATCTCAGCTCTTGAGTCAAGCTCTGCAAAATAACTCCATCTAGCAGAGCTGACAATGTTTCTTGTGATGCGTGAAGAGATGACACTTTTTGGTGTATCCATCTCCTAATTATCGACTTGAGGCTGTCTCTCAACTGTCTGTAGCTAGCTGGGGTTTACAGCCTAGGGACTGCCCTTCCTTCTCACTCTTTGCCAGCTGGAAGGTGGTCCTGGTGTTTTCCCCGAGAGCACTGTTCTTCAGGGCAATTTCGGTACAAACCTCTGTGAAATGCATGCATTTTATTCAGTGACCATATATATGCATCTATATATATTTATAGATGTGAAGGAAGTAATCAATAGTATTTCAGTCTATGTATCCGCACCGTAACTACAACTTGACCGTACAGGAGACACTGATAGTAACAAGACAAAGCAAAAAAGACACTGAGCAGCGTTATTACTTAACGACTCAAGTTAAGTGTGGGAGACATTGAAATAGTCAGTGATGGCAAAGCCTGGACAGCTACATGGTCTCAGGGACTTGGGCAGAGATTGATCCAGTGGCTGATGACCTGCCTTTTGGGCTTGCAGTGATGCCAGTAATCAACTCTAAGCAGGAAATTGTCCCACTGATCGACTCAGCAGCTTAAAATAAAACATGAGCTGAAGTGATTTGCTGGGAAGGATGTAATCTGAGGAACTTCTTCAGCTTTAAAATGACTGATAGATCCCGGATGTGGTGGAGTGATGTGGTGGTGACTTATTTCTCAATCTGTGAACATAAGTTGGTCTTCCTCTTTTCTTTTGATAGGAAGAAGTCTGATGGGGGTAGGTGATCTTCCAGGAGTGGAAATCTAGAAAACAAGACAAAATATGTTGTCATAGCTCTTTACTGCTGTTAGCAATATTATTTTCTGCTTAGGATTTCTAGACGCTTCCTATGTCAATGCACATGTAGAGTAAAACCAATTTCTGATTGTGGATTTTATCAAAGCAGAATTCAGTACTGAAAACGTAGCATGCATTTTGACTTTTAATAACAAATATTGCTTAAATGGAATCTCTCTCCATCATTCCCTTTCTAACCAGCATTCAGTGGCATTCAAATAGTGCTTAAGGTAAGAAATATTCACTAAACACGAACATAACTCAGAGTTCTCCTACCTGGCTGTGGTCATCTAGTACTCTTCAGAGGAGGAGCCATCTTCTCATCTTCTCTCCTCTTCTTCAGGAGGTTTTCAGCAAAGAGTCAGCCACCACATTTTAGCTTCTCCTAAAACTGAGTGTCTGTCTTTGCTATGCGTCACATGTGTCCTGATATCCAAAACCATCAGAGACAGATTGAAAGATCTGTTGGTAGGTAGAGAAGACACTCTGGGACCGGTTGCCCTCTGTCACTAGCCTGATAAAATAGCCTTATAAAATACATCTGGGAAGTGGAATCAGCTCCCAGCACTGGTGAACATCACTGGAGATTTATCGCTTTTCCAGAGGAACACCTGGCAACGGATTTTCTTTAACTTGCCTATCTTCCCTTTGATTTCTAAGACCCTAAGGCACTTAGAGATCAGAAAATAGTTCCGTCTATACAAAAAACCCCCACACCTCTCTTCATAGCATCCACTTCAGACTGTTCTTTCACGCACCGCTATCGCCATGTGTAATTACTTGCAGGTGTCAGTTGGAACATGGTGTCTTTTGTCTTCTCAAGTGCTTTGGCCAGCAGAGACCCGACAAGCTTTGGTTTAGCCTGATTAATAGGTTGGCTGCTGGTCTAAATGACCACTGGAAAAGGACATCTTGTAAGATAAGAGTTTTCATTGTCAGTCATATGGATTCCTTCACCTCGGGATGTTCCAAAGCAGTGCTGCTGGAACAGCTTGGACCTGGGACTGAAGCCAGTGAGACACGTAGACATACAGGACTCTGCAATAACTTGTAATTCAGGTGGTTCTATTCCACTGTGGGCACCAGAACACGGTAAAGGAAACCAGTAATCTTGATCACAATTAGACCTATTGATACACGTTATTTATTTATCATCCACTCCATATCCCACCAGTTTAGGTTCTTAAAGTGGGTGCTTGTCACTGTCTTAAACCCCTTCAGCAGTGCTTGCTGTCTGCTCCGTTAATTGATGATTTCATTGTTCACTACACCTGTTTATGTCTGGCTGTCAGGAAAGGCTTTGTTGTTTCCATATAAGTAAGAACAGTTCTCCAAATCGTTGGGAGATTTTGAGCTAGGCAGTGGCTTCGGGGAAAAGCCTGAAGATTGCCTGCAGAAAGAGAACACACTAGAGGTTTTTGTTGTCCAGCAGACCGGCTGCCAGAGGCTTTTCAGGTGGCAGGAAACCTTTCTCAGAGAGTTTCTGCAAGGTTTGGACATTTATAGGGTGGCTGTTGGTGTGGCATAACCTCAGGAGCATCGTTATCACTGACCTACTGCAGAGCTGCCACTAATTCATGTGCCACGTTCTTCAGCAGAGCAACACTTGTCAGTGCTTTTCTTAACTCCTGTCTAGTCAGTAAGATCTTTTTGCTGTGCCTCTCGTCTCTATTTAGAATATAACGTAACAGTGAGACAAAGGCTCTGAAAATCAGAGAGCTCAGAGTTACGAGCCGTTTTGGTAGATTTTGGTCAGGGTTAATTTCCAAAAGCTAATTCTCATTGACTGTTTAGTTCAAAGGCTAGACTCTAATCCTCTTTTTATTTTGCTGTTTCTTTTTTCAACCACCATTACTTATCAATTTCTTTAAATCATGTGCTTTATTCACAGCACTCTTTAAGGCTTCTCCCCCTAGATTATTTTATCTTGGCGATGGAAGTGATCTCTGTAGAGTCGAAGGCTGCTTTGTGCAGCTCCCATTGGGGCTATTCACAGATCCATATGTGCGTGCAGTTCCCACTAATGCTCGTCAATGGGACTTAACATATGAGCACAGACATGAGAATAGACCCCTTGCTGGGCACTTGACTAGATGGGGGGTTTTTTTTGATGTTGATCCAGATCACTCACGGCAAACGTTTCTGTTATTAGAAATCACTGCACTTAACGGGACCGCTGAACGCAACCTCCCTTTCCTTCTCATTCTTTCACGTGGGAGCTGCTTGGTGGGGTTTGCAGGCTCAGGGGAAATACTTCATCGATGTGAGCTGGAATCCGAGGTTTTTGCATAAAGTAGCTTTATTCTGTGTATTCCCTTTTTTTTCACCGTGCAACAGTTTCTAGTTAAGCCTTTCCACTGAAGGAAGGGCAGGATTTTTAAGGGGTGAATCGGGACTTGGATGTTCGGGTTCTGGCTGTGGCTCCGTCCAGGCAGGATGGTTGGGGCTTTACCATTCAGTATGTATGAGAACAAACAGAAAGCTAAGGTAACTTTGAGCATTTACATTTCATTTCTGTGTACCTGTTTTTAGCATCTTTAGTGGTTCTCATAGCTCTGGACTCCCCCCAGTGCTGGTATTCATGCGCATATAAGTTAAGTGATGACAGAACACTTTCCATCATGAAGTTGAAGTCTTCAATATGTTTTGTAAAACTGATGCGTCTTGTACCATCTGTAATCCCACTCCACTGCAGTTCAGAGACATGCAAATGTTGAATCATTATTATTTGCTAACTGTATGAAAATAATTACTGATTTCAGTGTAATTTGTAATGAACACATGCCCACATCTGAAAGGGGAAAAGACCGAGTCAAGATACGTTCTCTCAATCTCTTTTCTGCTAGGAGGTTTTCTGCCTCTAAGCTAATTTTGGAGGGTTGTGTTTTTTTAAATGTATGATCCTTGGAGATGTTTACAGAGCTATAATCCTGGGTGCACCAGGGACCAATGAACTGAAGGAAAGTCAAACATAGGCAGGAAGCACAGTGTTTCAATAGTCACCCTTTCAGGAATTAATTAACTTAGTTTAAATCTCCACTTTCCACCTCAACTCCACACTTTCAGGCTTTCTCTAATGGTACTAGAAGCACGAACAAGCCAGTGACAGAGTACCATGATACGACAGCGACTGTTTTCTAGAAGATGCGGCCCTGAGCCCACCAGCTCCATTGTGGGCAGAACCTCTTACCAAGGCAGAAGTCTTGAGTTCAGTCCTGTGGGCACTGGGATGCTTCTGAAGGCTAAACTGGAGGCACATCTCAGGACAGAGTCCTGACACACTCAACAATTTCAGCAAGCAGCAACCCGCAGTGTTGTCCTTCGCCAAGGTTGACCAGTGCTTCCTGTTTTAAGGGCTGATTTTCAGTGCTTATGACTCTGCCAGGTCTTAGCCATTAGAGGATGTTTTCCAGAATTAATGGTTTTGTCAAGGGTGATTTCTTTCTGGAAAACTGTTATCTAAGCTAATTCATAGGTAGGTGAAAGATGTAAGAAAGGTGCTAGAAAAATAATGTTTCAGTGTTACCATTCTGGTTATTTGTCCTTGAAAAGCTCTGATGACATCATGATTAGAAAGCAGCAACTGGGAGACTGGCCTACATCATGTGTTTCTTGAGAAATGCCTTACGGTAGCCTCAAAAATCCATCAAATCTGAAAAGCCTTTACAAACTCAGTTTGCACATGCTCAGCAGAAGTTTTCTAGCATGAAGCTGCTAAAGACAGCACAGGTTTTACAGAGGACATTTGGGCAGAGCGCACAAAGCCTGTGTCACCGTGCAGGGGGTTCACGAGCACCACGCAACAACCTTCTTTCAAACATTGGCTAACTTTTGGGGTGCTCAGTCTTGCATTCCCAGCCATGCCCTGTGAACATCCCCTCTTCACGTGCAATTAAAGATCACTTACAAATCAGGTAATGAGTTAAAATAACCATGCCCCTGTTGCCTGGTAGGAAGTATGTCTCTTAACTGGTACTAATGGATAGCAGCTATTAGTTATTCCTACATTAAGGTGCATTCATATTGAAATTTTGTACTGACATCACAATGCATTTGATTAAAATGCAGAAGAATTACACATTAGATATCATGTGGCTGGATGGAGGCATAATTTAGCTGAGTCTGCAGATGCAGTCATGCAGGTGTTTCCGTAATTCTTATTCACTTGGTAAAACCGTCGATGCTCAGTGGCCCTCAAATCACACAACCATCTGTGGTTCAGTTCCTTCTGAAAGGAATTCTTTCTGCCTCTTATCAAATACAATCGCTGGATTCCTGAGCAAAACTTCTGTGAATCAGGCAACATTTAAACGTCAGGTGTTTTGAGGGCAAGGGAGGTTACAGGCGCCGGGTATTTCAGCTTGCATTGTACCCACCGAGCTACTGTAAGAACAGGATAAAGCGTGAGGACATTCCCGCACTCCGAGGAAGGATTGCATTTGTTATGTAAGAAAGAATCAAAGTCTGCACTGTGTCCGATTTGCAGGATTCGAAACCAGCCTGGCCTTATGCATCTTCCTACAGAATAGCCAGGTACCTGAAGAGCACCGTACGACAGAATTTTTATAGGTAGATTCACATTTTCTACTTAGGCCTATTATTGAGAAATACAATCTTAACAGCTACCACTATTGCTACTTCTAGTTTTCACAAACAAGACAATGCAGAGCCAGCGAGCCAAGGCCAATGTGCAGACGGGTCCACAACCACCAGCAGAAGCTCCTGCATCCCTAAAGACAAGCACATAGACAATTTCTTTGCTCAGTTAACAACTTCTTGAAGGCAGGAAGCTGTGATTAGTAGCAAAAGACCATAGGAAGTAGGTGAGGAAAGCAGGGACAGAGCTTAGGGGAGCAGCTCTGGTTCAGCGCTGCGGTAGGGCTGTGGCATGGGGGTTTGCAGCATGACATGGCTGCTGCCCTTCCCACAGTGTTTTCCAGCCCATAGGTCTCTCCAGGCTGGGGACATCTAGCTCTTTGCTACATTTGGAAGCGGGCTGATGTAACTCTTGGAGGATCATGGACTTCGCGTCATCGGAACACGGTGTGAAGCAATCTAGCTAATGGGCAGTTGTGTCTAGAGAGGGTTGAGGGTTTTTTGACACTGTCTTTGAGCGTTGAGCACAGTTTGGAAGAAAAAAAGCCAGTCAGAATCACAGGCGGTTTCCTCTCTACCTCCAGGGTCACCGTGTTTACACATTTTGAAAGAGTTATGGAGCTAATTTGTAGAAGACTTTTATTTTATATATTAAGGGAAAATAAAGACCTCACAAGAATTTTAGTTGTAACACATGGAAACAAGAAAAATCTGTCCTCAGTTGATGAAATATTTATTTATCATTGAAATCCCAGACATTCGCATCCAATGTAAGGGAAAGACAAATCTTATGCATAACCTCCTGGAGAATTCAGTTAAAAGCAGTTTTGGATACCTGTAAGTAATTATGCTATCACATTCTCTAACGGATTTAATTTGGGCCAAGTAGCAACTACTGTATGTCCAAAAGATAATGAATTAGAGCAATGCTTTGGCATATCCCCTTTCTGAAATGTTAGCAGCCTCTCAAGTGACTTGAAAAATGGGCTTCAATAAATGGACAGGAAAATATATGCAATTAAATTCAATCAATAAAGCTGTCCTTGACCAAAGTCCAAACATTAAAAACAACTCCAATTGAATTATGAGAAATCCTTTTCTGATTTTAACTAGATTAGTTTAATCACATGTGCACCGAAGTTGCGTGCTGTTCCTCAGTGAGTTTATGGAAACAAAAAGCAACGTATGACTCCCTGCCTCTTCCTTCAGCCCTGCTCTGGCTTTTCCTTAGAGAAGAGCCATTTTCTTAGTAACAAGGTCACTCCTTCAGAGGAATCAGCAGAGCAGGGTCCCAGGTGACAGCCCTAGGTACCAACCTTCTCTCCTCCTCTGCTTCCACACAGCTCCTTGTCCCCATAACTACACGGGCTCTTTCTTTCCTCTTGCTGAGAAATAGAAACATTTCCAAAATCCTAAAAAGCTACTCAAAATGTGAAAACTCTTCCAAACCTCAAATTAACGGAAAGGTTTCAATTTCTAGCCCCCTACCTCTGCTTTCTCTCTTGAGCTTTTTTCTACTGTAGTGACATAGCTGAAGTTAAATACACTGACAGAATCAGAGGTGCTCCAAATTGTGGTAAGAATACACATAGGTACAAGCCACAGACATAAGCAAACCCGGAAACAGAAATCCTTCAGAAGTGTAAAAAGGTAATTAAAAAGTCAGAGGCTGCTGGAGATAAGTTTTTGTGCTACAATCAGATATTGCAAGAGCCCTTACAAACAGCAGAGAATGTATATATTCAGATCCTCACTGAGAAGCCCAGCTTGATACATGCCAACCAGGAGAAATCAGAGGATTTAACTCTGTGCTGAGGTACCTGTCCTCCCTCCCCATTGCCTCAGAGAGAGCAGGAGCTCAGCCCTTCCCCAGGGACGTAGGAACAGCTGACAAATAACTTCACATAAACCACACAGCCATCAGTGCGGAATCACTGCACAGGTCTGCTTGCCTGCAGGAGATCTGAACCAGCAACACCTGCGAGATAAACGTTGCTCGGCTGGTTCTCCGAGCTGTCCTGTACAATGAAAGTATTCTCTTAAATTCAGAAGGAAAATAGAATATTAGGTTATTTTAGATCTGACCTTTCAGCTGTGAAGCACTTAAGATATGAAATAGACGGATCTGGGGAAATAATTCATAAGCAGCAAAGTGTTTGTTGAATTCTTACTCTTTGGGGACTTGGTTTTCTGCAATTCTTTCCAAAATCAAGGCTGAATTACGACAAAATGATTTGCCTCAGATAAGGGACAGTGGATCAGAAGCAAAGTGATTTCCTGCCCTGTAATGAGAGAAGTAAAACACTGCAACAAGCAAGAGGCAGTAGAAGTGCTGGTGGCAAGGGCTGCAAGGTCCAGGATTGGCCTCAGTTTTCCTGCTCAGCCACCTGCACGAGCTGGATGGAGAGCAGCCATCCATGTAAGTGGCTGTGCTCACCCCTGGTCTGTGTCTGACCTCTAAAGCTCTCTCAGGAGTTTGACACCCCTTCCTCCAAAGCCTGCCTGGTTGCAGAAGATGGGAATCTTCCTATGGCTGAAGCAATTGCACTGAATTTCACAGTTACTTGTTTGTTTGCCAAGTCTGCAGGATGGCTCGGGAGACCTTCCCATGGATGTATCCCCGCCAAAGGTGTATCCAGATCTTTAGCGGGATATGGAGCCAAGCGTGACAAAACTTAACCGTAGAATGATATGAAATATTACAATAAGAGTAATATCACAAATAAACGCTCGGCGCTGCAGTTACGAGATTGGGAAAACCTGCGCTGATCAAATCTCCTATTGACTTTGTTTCAACCACGTTGGCTCATACCTCAATAACGTCAAGAGATCAAGCTGAGTAGGAAGACACCTGAAAAAGGCAAATACCTTCCTGCTGACAACAGAACCTCTGCCTTGGACAGTCTTTAGCTGTTTGCACACATACTGTGGAGCCCAAGAAGCTTGTATTCCCTTAGCAACCAAAGTTGGCACCTGTGATATTTGTTTTCAGCGACTGACACCAAGAGTTTGAACTTACATCTGTTTTACTGAATGATGGTAAAACAGTATTCGTAACTGCAAAAAGCAGCTCTCATTTGGACAATATCATCCAGATCCTTTGCAGCTTGTACTGCCCGTGATTCCATTTCACATCCCACCCAGAAAATCCAGGGAACTGTGTGGCAGAACGTGACAAGTCTTATGCAGGCTGGGTCTTGACAGCTTGACCTATTCCCAGCTCTAAAACTTGCTTATGCAGAAGTTTTCCTGATGCCTTTTATAGTTCATTTGTGAAGGATTGTCCACCTGGTGCCTTATCACAGACTGTGGAATGAGTCCAGGCGATGGCAACAACACGAACTGCTGTGGGGGATAACAAGGACTCTGTTATGACTGGGAACGTTTGCAGTACTATAAATAACTCTATCAATATTGTGATAATGGCACTTTAAAGAGGTCTATTTTACAAGTGTTGGATGTAAGAGAGACTACAGCTGTGCTCATTAATTCTGAAGTACGCTCCTCTCCCCGTACAATTTGCAGGTGTAACAATAGAGAGTGTTGACTCAGTGCAGGTCTAGCTTGTGTTTGGATTTAAAAAAAGGTCACGGTAGCATGATTAGTTCTTAACGAGTCTTTATTGTGTTTGGCAGAGGGAAAGCAAATGATGATAGTTTAATTGAAAACAATAAAAGTAGAATGGAACTTTGTTACAGAATTTCGCTATACGTAAATAGCTTCTGCCCCCCCAAAGAGCAAGTACCGTAATTGACAGCAGTAGATCTTTTGATAATTAATTGCAGTAAATTATCACTTGGCACAAAGAAGGCATAATTCTAATTAATTTGCAACCTTTCCAGCATAACACTGAATTGAAAATGGCACTGCTGTAATTTTTTTTCCAGCTAATATAGAACTGGAGTACAAACAACATTGCGATGCTTTCTTGTGTTTCCCTTGTTGGGAGTTGAACCGGGGTGATTCGGTGCTTTCCACACAATTGCTGTACCACGCCGAGCTGACCCAAATGGGCAGGAGTTTCCTGCACAGTCAGAATTAATCTGCCACAGCATGGGATAATATAATTAGGTACAGAGATCCAGGCAGAGAGCTGCTTCAGCTGGGGCTCGCCTGGGACATCAGCGCCTTGATTTGAGGACAGCCAGGGCTGTAAAGTGTCCCTTTCATTCTCCTTTAAGTCTAAATTTGATTTGAAAAGAAGGTATGTGGTAATGTGGACAGGCCAGACTATTTAGAACTACAATATCTGTCAGATCTATCAGCCTCCATCTTGTTAACAACTTACAAATGAATTTTCTTTACCTCTGGGAATGCAAATCCCCCTTGGCAACTGCAGGGAGAGCTACATGGCAGGTCCTCTGGAGGAGGTGTGATGGAGGGAGATCCCTCAAGGCAGCCGGCTAACAGCACAGGCAGCTTTTAACTCCAAGGACTGCCTGCGTGCAATGGCCAACAAATCCATTTTAAGCAGGATGCTTCGTGAGCGCTTATGAATGAGGTGCTGCTCCTTTCTCATCATGACTAGACTTCGTGGCGAAGCTCCCCAGCTGATGCTTTGTTAATGGAATTAAGACCTAGGCCCCAGTCTGGGACTGCACGCAGCCCACAACTCCTCCGTGCCCCCAAACTTCTCTGTGTCCCTGCAAGATAATATTTACCTCCTGCGCATCAGTGTTGTGAGAATAAATTATCTTTGGGAGAGTATGTCGAGCTCCTTGGAAAACAGTTACTAAATAAGTGCAAGTATTACCATACATTAAATCAGATCAGCTATTAAAAACGAGAACAAGTCCTCAGCTCTGTAGCCCTCGCGACATCAGTTTCTCCCTCCTTTGCTGATTACTGTTAGCCTTGATAATAATGAACTCCAAGACGACATTAGCAGCCTAACCTATACTATGATTTAATCTTGATTGCCACAGATCAAGGTTTGATTTAATTGCTCTAGAATTAATTAGGAAGAGAAACAAGTTATAAAAAAGAATTTTCGCTCTAAATAAAGAAACTGTTTACATTCAATTGGAGTTCATGTTAGAACAAATCATTAAGCTATAAAAGATTACATCTGGGCTAGAATTAAAGTCAAGCCGATTCATTAACCCAAATGGTGGCCCAGAGATTACCAACATGGTATTTCTGCTTTGGTGATCAAAGGATCAAGGGATACATGACCAGATGACCCTAATTGAAGCAATCTCCACTGAATTTTGTAAATGAACTTGAAAGTACTAAGGAGATAGTCTCTAGCTTCTGTCAATGTGGAGAATGAATTTGTCCTGGTAGCCTTACATTACACATCGAGTAAGGAAAAGGTAATAGCAATCCTTTCTGCAATATTTAAAGCAAGAATGTTTTTCTTGAGTTATGGAGGAATCTTATCCAAATTGTTTATAGTTGTCAGTTACAGCTTTTGAAATACAGTCAAAAACTTCATTGCTATTGCCCCGTCAATGACCTCATCACACCTGACCTATGGGGAGTATCTTCTGCTGGGCTGACCTATAAATCAGCCTGCCTGCAAGGCCTTTCTCCCGAAAGCTGGGTTAGGTATGATAGTTTTATTGTGTGAGCTACTGTTCACCAGGGACCGAGTAGAAACTGCTGACTGTATTTCACTCGAGAGCGCAGGATGAACTTGAGCCGTGGTCCCAACGGTGAAAGGCCAAGTCTGTACCTCCCTGAACCTCCGAACCTACAGACTCTTGACTCTGCATCGGGGAGAGCTGCAGATGCTTTGTCAGGGTAAGAGCTGGAAGCATAAACGCAGTTTGCATTTCAAGTTTTAAATAAGAAAAATACATGTAAATGCTGGAAAATAATAGGGGTGTGACTTCTTTTGAAAGCCTGGTATAGACATTAGTGAAATCCTACATATTCCTCTGTGGAAAATCAAGAGTCACTGAGTGTAAGAACTTCCTGAAGACAGAGACTGTAATTCGTGTTATGAAAGGGGGGAATTGGATGTGATAACTAGTGATGGACAAACTTCAAAAGGTTCAGGGCTTGTGCTTGGTTTGGATAACTGTCCAGGGGCTTTGATGCATATCCAAAGCTTATCTGGACCTCCTGGGCCTGTAAATACTGGGGTGGAAATCTTGCAAGAACAGGCTCTCTCAAGAGGTTTTTCTTTTTTGGTATTTTGGGCAAGTATTTTCTTGTCACGCTGGAGATACAACAAAAATAGTAATGACAAGAAATAAGACCTGTTCTTAAAGAGTACTTCATCAAGTCTGAATCAAGAAGAAAGAAAAAGCTTCTCTTAAAATGCTTTCCACATCTCCAGACCTTCTTGGGGTTAAAAGGGGCAAACTTTTAAACTAAATGGGAATAAATATGTCCCAGTTCCTTCTGAGGCTTTAACAGTCATTTTGAGATGGCAGTTTTTCTTCATTTTATCTATGTTGATACAATTGCTTCTATGTATAACATACATTAAAATGCCGTGCAGACTTTAGATAAATATGTAGGTCAAGGTAGCAAGAATATGGACGTCTTCTGAAATGTGGTTTCTGTATATGGAAATTCAGTAAAGTAACCCCCGAATTCCGAAGGCCAGACTTCCCACTAAACCTCACGTGTGTTTGAGAAAGTTTTGGGGTGTGTGTACCCATGTAAATTTTCCTAGTTCTCCATAGGCACAAAGTAGATTATAGCTGCTGAAACTGTTTCGCTTGGGTTTGTAGCGGAGATGATTTGGTTTATTTACCATAAAATGCAGTTCTACAGAATTAAATTACCTTGGATGGTAAGGAATGGGCTCCCAGAGCTGGTAGAGGGTCGTGGCCTCTCTCCCAGGCTGGAGTGACAGAACACGGGTACGCTTCTGAGAGCTGTTTTCTTGACTGGTTGGAGATGAATGAGTAGATGGGTTTGTATCTGCAAATGTGACCAAACTACTGAAGCCAGGGCTGAGCTTCCTACGTATTTATTTTAATATTGGCAAACAAGGTACCTGGCGTGCCTGAAACACCAACTTAGGCAGCAGAGAATGTGGAGGACACGTAAACCTGTTGTCTTACCATGTCACATTCAGGCATGATGCCAGAGCGTGGGGCAGCATCTGTCCCTCCTCAGCCCTCAGTGCTACCGAGCCCACTTTTTAAAACCGTGAAATACTTTTCTGATCTGCAGAGAAAGTTCAGCAAAACAGATCTGCTGATTAAAAGCCCACTACTCTTTCAGGTACGGGTGTTATTTCCAAGTCTTGACCCCAGCAGGTGGGGTCCACTGCTGAGAAGGAGCTGGGAGACGATCTACAATAAGAGGAGGGTTTGTGATTCCTCAGTTCTGGGAAAGAAGCCAAAGCCCTTTGGAACCCACAGTTGACATCTCCTAACCTGTAGCCCAACATTATCCCTAAATGGATGTGATATTGCTTAACCATCGGTTAGTTATTTTAAATGTTTGTCAAGAAGTTGTAGTCTGCTATTTCAATCCACCTCACATGCTGAAGTCATTGCTGCCTGCATGTCTGAGCCAGAGGACCTGGCCATGTTCCTCTCCTGTGGCAGCTGATGGCCAAATCCAGCTCCAAGTCAATGGGAGTGTCTCTGTTGCCTTCACCGGAGGCTGGCTGGAGTTGTGAGGAGCTGGCTGAGCAGCCGGAAAGCAGCACGCTGGGCTCTCCCAACGAGCATTGCAGCTCTTGCTTGCTGAGGAAGACGCTGTAAGCCCAGTAAGCACAGTTTGGCCCCTTCGTAGTAGCAGCACCTAAACTGACTTGCGAATGACTGTCATTAAACATCCTTGCTGTGTTAGCGTGGGATGATGTCAAGGAAATGAGCACATACAAACCCAGCCAATGCACGCGGCAGAAATTACCATCCGTAGTCGGGAAGCTACAAATCAGGCCTCGCGCGTTGTCAGAACTATTTAAATTGTCATTGGCTATGTCACCCTTTCCTTTTTTAGCTGCTCAGTAAGACACGTTTTTGGCATCTCTGTACTCAGATGGATTTATATTTTATCTTCTGCAGTGCATATGAAATCTAATGGATTAATAACTTGGGGAATAACTTTACATCCAAGGCTCCATTATTTTTATCTTGTTTTTCTCTTTGACCAAGTCACAAAAAGTATACATTTTAATCTGTAAATATTCCAGAACAGTACAGCAGAATTAGGCAATCAGTTAGATATTGGCCTAAGAGCACTAAGAATAGAGATCTCTGCAGAGCTTTGCAAAAAGAGACTTTTCTACAGATGGAAAAACTTAGGCAGAGTTAAAGTTAGTCCTGTAAAAACACACAAGAGGAAAACAAGTAGCCTGAGTGTCTGCTCATGCACTCAGACTTGTTTCCTTGTTCATTTTTTTCCAGTGTTGGCCTTTGGCTGCCCCAAAATTGCCAGAGCATTGATTAGACACTGCAGAAAAGGAAACTGGTGAAGAGGTTGAAGAGGTTAGAAGATAAACGTCAAAGGGTTTCAAGCATTCAAGGGATAAGGCTGACTGAGGTGCGTAAATCCTGGGTATAAGTGAAATAAAACTGAGGCCTTTAATGCGATCAAAGTAGCAGCTCATCACTGGGAAAGCTTTGCTTTTCCGAGCCATCCAAGACCAGGCACAGAACAGAAGACCACCCTTGTCCCCACAAACCCCCAGCTCAGATGAAGATTAATGAAGAACGAAGAAGACTTACGGAGCCAAACCGACGCATGATACTTGTTAATGGAGCGATTTTAGATTTGCATGAGTGGGCCTGTTCCTTATCTTGTCTTTCCCTGAGTTTCATCTCCACATGCCCTCATGTGCTGGCTTGGGAGCCAAGGTCCTGAGGAGCAGAGGCAGCAAGTGGCGTGAGCTGCTTACTGCAATTCTCAACTTCTGTGCTAAATTACACATCCCTATTTTAGTTACTAAACGGGCAATCTGAAAGAAGTTCATGTCTGCTTAGTGTTTCTGACCTATTGGAGGTGCTGGAGTCCCTTTAGCAGAGGCAGGTAAAGCGCTCGCCAACTAATGAAGGGTGTCCAGTGAGGGCTGCTGTCATTTAAAAAAAAATAATCCCATTTGTAAATATATAGACAGCAGAGTCAGCGGGAGTACAAAACCATTTGTGCTGTACAGGGAACAGGTCTGTAGAAGTGCTTTCTGTACAGAGGAGGACGGGTCAGTCCCAGTGCTTCTGCAGTTTTGGGCCTCTTGGAGAGCTGTGGTGGGGTTTTGTGAAGTGCGAGTCCCACCACCACGTTTCACACCAGCCACTGACAGCTGCGAAATGTTGGCTGCGTCTTTCAATACAAGCTGGCGTACAGCTGGGCAGCGTTCCTTACATCTTCCCCCCAAAAATCCAAAGTATCTTGGCAGAGGAATCTGCGTGCATAGCTCTGCAGATGGAGAAGCAGGGCCTGCTCTGCCCATCCACCCTTGGAGCAGCCATCTCACCCAGAGCCACCTCTCCACATACAGCCACCCTATCCCAGCAGGGCTGGGGCTGCTCTGGGGTCTACAGGGTTGGTGGCAACGTGACTGTCTCTACTCCTGGCAAAATGTGAAGCTGGGCAAAGAAACTTTCCCTTTGCCCCGGGAAAGCCAATCCATGGCTGATCTCAACCGCTTGTCTAGTGACTTCTTTATTTTTCAAGGCGTGTTGTTTCCAGGCATGATAACTGGTGAACCTACATCCTAGAGAGTCAAGAGCTGAAGGCAGGTGGAAGTTGGGAGTGTTAGTAGTGAAGTCCAGACTCGGAGTTTCGCAGCTGCAGGCCCTAGGATTTTATACCATGTTAGTACCACAGTTTGAGGGAAAGAGCAGGGTTCTTTGTAGCTGAAGTGAGATGTGTACCAAGTATACAGTCACTACAACTGACTTTGGGAAGCAGGCTTAGAGGTTTTCCTAGGCATGAGTTGTATATTCTCAAATATTCAGTATTTATTTTTAATCACCTTTCTGAAACTTCTATTTATGATGATCTTTCTACCTCATCTCCAAAGCTGACAGGGGGAGATGTGCAGAGACCTAGAGGACAGAAGGAAGGAAAAGGAATACGAGCTACCCAGGAACTCTGAGAAACAGCAGCCTCCTTTTAAAAATTGAAGCAAAATAATTTTTAAAGCTATTTTAACCAGAATTTTTAGAAATGATCATGAGGAACTTCAAAAATCAAGCCATGTGTTAGATCTGCAGGAGCTTTTAGACCTCCCGTCTAAAAGATCTCCACTTTCTTATCTGATGAGTTAATGGAAAAGGCCTCAAGTTGTGCCAAGGGAGGTTTAGGTTGGACGTCAGGAAAAACTTCTTCCCCAAAAGGGCTGTCAAGGCCTGGCCCAGGCTGCCCAGGACAGTGGTGGAGTCCCCATCCCTGGATGAATTTAAAAGACATGTAGATGTGGTGCTGGGGGACATGGTTTAGTGGTGGACTTGGCTGTGCTGGGTTAATGGATGGACTTAATGACCTTAAAAGTCTCTTCCAACCAAACGATTCTATGATTCTTTGTATTTATTCTCTAGTCAAAAGGTCACTCAGATGAATTCCAAAGCACGCATACTTTTCTTTTTTTTAGATACACATGGTGTATTACCATAACTGTTACTCTGCTTTTCTGAATAGCATCAATTGTAATGCTGTAACAATCTGTGGGGGCTGAGGTTTTGCAGCTGGCTGCCTGGTTTGAGCTACTTGGAGCCACAGGCCTGCAGCAGAGCCAAGTCCAGGCTCTGCTGCTTCTGGAGGAAGATCTCCCTGAGAGCCTGCCAGTGTGGGGACCGAGCCACCAGAGATGGTGCAGCTTGGTTTGAAAGACAGAAATAGATGTCTGCAGACAACATGTAGGTGTCAAAAATAATAATTAAAATAGAAAAGCATCCGTTCTAAACTGATAGCTTCAGTGGGAGACAATGCCAGGTGACTGTGTTGTACCTCAAGGGAGTGATCCTGCGAGGTGCAAGATTAATTGCTTCCTGGAAGCATCTCTCTTTTCCTTGGCTACCAAGGCAGCCTCATAGCTTTTTCAGAGCAGACAACTAGTTTTTGGGCAGTAAAATATGACTGAAGTGAATCCACCCTCATGCCCAGACACGAGACGGGCAGTTCTCGGTGGTTCTGGTGTGTATGTTTGATGTCAAGACCTTGACAGAGATTTAGAAATGAGGTTGAAGCACAGATCAATAATTAAAAGGATCGCAACTCCTAGGATCTGGATGCTGCCTCTCACACACCCTTGTCCTGTGAACCCTGGAAAAATCACCCTGGGCAGGATTTTTAAGGCTATTTAGGCATGAAGTTGTATTGGTGTTGAGTGATTTGTCCAGATGCCAGTTAGGCATCTAAATGCTGTTGGGATTCTTGCCCTTAAATCTCCGTCTCTGTTTCCTTGTTTGCAACACAGGGATAATACCTACCTGCCAGGCAGGATTACTGTCCGTGGTGCTTAGAGATCTTTGGGTGGCTGACGCCACCGGTGAAAAGTGCAAGCTCGTCATGAATTTCAGACTGTCTTGCACATGGTGTGCTGCAGAGAGCGTAGCCCCCAGCCCCACAGCGCTGAGCACCACTGCAGCCAACCTCGGAGTTCTGTGACAAAATTCATAGCACACACCGATTGGTGAGATCAGCCGTTCCCTTCCTCCTGGCTTCTTGCTGACTTCTGGTGCTGCGACTTGGAGGCCTTAACACGGAAGCGGCATCAAGGCAGAGAGCGTTTATTCTGGTCTCTGTTGCACTAGCACTGGAACATTGGCTATAGTCCTTAAAATGCAGCTTCTGAAGAGAAAAATATCCTGTTTTCCCTGTGTTGCTGGAGCCAGGCTTGAGCATTGCAAGAGGAGCCGGCGTGCAGATGCGGTGGGAGCGTTTTCATGCTGCTCGAGCCTCCCAGTCAGTTGCCCATCTCTCCCAGTAGATGATGCTAAAGCGCGATTGTTTTGAGCAATTTTAAGGAAGTGGAAGATTTTATCGAGGGAAATCCGAGGTGGCAGGAAGGCTTCTGGGGCTCAGTGCTGCAGGAGGAGCATACAGCAAATACCCTGATAAACCTGGAGATCCGTTTGCTCCTGTCTTGTCTTTATTAACAGCTTTAAAAGTAACAGGATTAGAGCTTATGCAGGTTTTCAGCATTTTTAAGCAGACCATGACATGCCTACATCTTCATGTGTGTTTCTGCGGTCCTTACAGCCAAAGAGCAATGCCAGCCTCATACTGTCTGACCGTGCCATTTCTTGACTCTGTTGCCATCAGAGAGCTCCTCATCTTCATTTCTACACCATGTTACTAACCTCTGTTCGGTGCAGTCAGACCCATTCAGGGTAAATCACTTGGAATGAAATACTTGGTAAGAGTTGCAGCCTTTTGGTTGCTTTTGAAACGTGCAGCGACATTTATTACTAGAAACAAAGCAGTGTTGTGCCTGGAGATGCTGCCAAAGTTCAGATGTGTTTAAGCTCTGGCCACTCTCTGGAGCCAGGAGAGGAAGTGGTTCTGGAGTGGGAAGTGTAGGCTCAGATATGCATTTCCCTGGAATTTAGGAAAATTGGAGGGAGTTTGGCCTTGTCTTTACTTCCATTAGAGCTTTTCTGAGTACTTCTAGGGCAGTGAATATAATTCAGTCTGAAATGAAGTTTTAAAGTTCAAAGATTCATCTGGAAGTTATTAATAAACACAATAAAAAATAAAAACTTAAACCCAGTACTTTTTGGTGAGGAAAAATTGCCTACTTTTTTCAGTTAGATACTTTTTGTATTTCTATAGCTGAAAAGTCTTTTTTTTTTCCCCCTCTTAAGAGAAAAGAGAAGTTATTAATCTCTTCATGAGACTTCTGGGTTCTGCTGTACTTCTGTAAAGACGCCCTTTGGTTCTCGCATTAGTAAACATGCACAAGGTCCCTCTCCTCACAGACAATCTAGAGCAAAGCATATTTTGGGAAAAGGATGTGAAGAATGACAAAATAATGTCTCTGGATCCCATGCCTGGTATGTGGAGGGACTCAGAGGAGTACTTGATTCCTCATCAAGTGCCTGGTCTGCTGGACAATTATTGCTTCGTTGTTAATACAGTCATCAATTATACACTAGGGCTGTGTGACACAACACCACCACCACCCCTTCCCAAATTCCTCTATGCAAACATAATACATGTTGTCAGAAATCCAGTGCTGATGTTGCCTTGTCCCTGACTGATACGCTTCCCTGGGTCAGAAGTACATCCTGGGACAGTCAAGAATGCTTCAAGATATATGGACAGGTTTGTTTTCTTCAAAGCCCTTGGACTAGAATCAAATTGCCTGAAGGAAACTTTTAAGAGCCTTTTAATCTCTTCTAAGAAAAGAGATTCTGCAAATATTACTGTCTTTGCAGTTTTCGTGCAAACACTGTATTTGGTTTTCTTGAATTCTCTCGAGATACTGTCTATTCAGTGCACACTACAAACAACCACTGCAGAGGCTGTTTAATAAGTGGAGGTGTTTTGTATCCCCTGTTCTCTGGAGATCATGCTTGTCAAACTAGGCTTTCTTCTTCACCCACCTTGGAAAAAGGTTATCAATGGGAAAGGGACAGATGGATGTTTTACAGAAGGTAATGAACAGGATGGACTCAGTTCTATGTGGGCTTTCATGGTGATAGATGAGGTGGAGACCAAGCGAGGTGGCTGTGGAGCAGGAAAGTTTACTGACAGCACACTAGGAGAGCTGGAAAGCAGCCTGGTGGGCTCCTGGATCGGATTCTGAACTAAATGAGCAGTATTATTCTCTTGGGATTTTGTCATTAGGTGGACAACGACAAGGTATGGACGGGCAGAAGGGATGGTTGAGATTTGTAGGGAAACTCGAGGAGAATGATCAAGAAGTATATTAAGTGGAGATGAGTGTGAAGTACAGCACGAGAAATCTGACACTGTTGTGCTCTTTCTACCCTAAGTCAGGCAAAATATGAAATTCAGCATGGAAGAGCGAACTGGGATTTTTCTCAGTTGTCAGTGACTCTCAATATCTCTTACAAGTGGAGTTATTATTTTAAAAAGGATGGCAAGAGCTTGCTTAACTTTGGGCTCTTTCATTATTTCAGAGTACTTGGAAAAGGACAAATGTGGCTGATAAAAACTCCAAAGCAGCTCAAAGCAATCACCAAATGAATGACTTCAGAGGTGCAGGCCGTTATTAGAGTTAGTGTGAGGTGCTACCCTTTTCAAAATGGCCAAAGAAAATAAAATGGGAACTCCAAGCAATAGGATTCTGACCTCACCAAATGCTTTTGTCTAATTTAGACTGCATTGGTAATTGTTCCTCGCAAAATCCTGGGTAGAAGAGGGGAAGGATTTATAGACAGCATTATGTCCTAAAGGGATTCATACAATGAAATTATAAAATGCCTTTAAAAATACCCAATTACCACTTTTCATCCATAAATTTCCCAAGTGATATTTTTAAAAGGAGGACATTACCTAACTCCATGTCAACTAAATAACTTTAAATCAAATGAGACAATTTATGTGTTTGAAAGGTGTTTATATTTGAAATAAGAGCGTCATTTAACATCTCTTCGCCTTTCTCTCGTGCTGATTTATCTCCCAGCTTTCTGGAGGTCACTCGTACTGGTAGAAGTCAGCATTTGTTGTGTTTTGCAATGCAAAAATTCTTTTCATTCCCTAACACTAGAACAATATTTCATTGAATCGCTCTGGTTTATTAGACTGGTTGCACAGATGTCCTCTCTTCCCGAGCCAGATGTACAGAGTGCTGCTTCCAGCTTAGCCCGAACTGGAACATGTTGACAGAATAACATAACTGAGACCAGACATATTGCATTTTACACTAAAGGTCATGCAAAAAGCACAGGCTGCATATAGCACGGGCTGTTTTACATAAACACACATTTGGTTCGGCTTTGGTACAGGGATTACTGAAAGAATGCTCGGGGAGGACAAGCTATAAAGCAGTTGGAAAGTTCTGACAGTTGTTGAATGAATTACCCCCAAACTGGTACGGCTCTGCAAGAACAAGTGTGAAGGGCTTTGCAAAAGGAGGCGAGGGAAAACTCTCAGGGAAACGTTTCTGCTCAAGAGACAGAAGCTACTTTGCAAGTTTTAACAGGAGATGTCCTGAGGACGTTTTCAGTACAGCAGGTTGGATTCAGTGCTGTCCTTCCCTTGCTAATACCTTTCACCAGCATAAGAGGGGCAATTAGAAGGGAAGAAGAAACGCAGTTGCCTAACAAGGAAGTTGAATGAATGCAAGGAAGCCAGAAAGCTTCCAGTGGCTACAGGGGAAGAGCTTGAGAGAAGCGTCTCTGGATCCAGATGTTAGAGGTGAGGAAGGATCGTCCTGCAGAGCAGCCACAACTTCAAATGCTTAAATTTTGCACTCGCATGAGCTGAAGAAGCAAAGACCTGGAGCCAGATTAATTTTAGGATGGGGGTGCAAACCCAGATCAGGGCCAAAATTCCAGATGCTCCTTTCCTAACCAGGCTCATCTCTTGTGGCAGAAATCTTGCACAGTACACGCCACGCCGACCTCAACCCTGGTGACAGAGGAGAGGGGGCAAAGCCCTTCTGAATTCTGGAATTTACCTGTGACTTGCCACAAGCCTTTTTTTTTCTTGAAGAAACTTAACCCATCTTAGTTTTCTGATCTGAAAAACTGGTATAAACAGTAACCTCCTAAGGATGCTGTTTGGCTTAATTAATCGATGTCCATAAAGTCTTGGAATTAAAAGACAGTACAGACTGTAAGTGCCAAGTATTACTGGTGCTGTGAACAAATGACCAACAGCAAATGAGTATAAGCACACTGCTAGGGAGGAATGTCATTAAGGAAAGAGGTCCCGTTTCAAGCTGCCAAATACAAAGGAGTGAGTCATTTATTTTCAGTATGAAAAACATTTCAATGTTGTTCTTTAAGTGATTCTGCTTATGATCATTACTCCTTAGCTAACTGCTATAAATATTTCCAAGTGGTGACACGGTCTTCTATTCCCACCTAGAAATGAGGAAAATGAGGAGTGGAAAATAGAAAAAGAAAAGTGGTTGAAAAAGGCATATCTGGTTTGCCACATGCTAAATACAGTTATCTTTGTCTTATTTTCTTTTGCCTTTTTTTTTTCCTGAAGACATCTCTGTATGTGTGACTCTCCTGTCCCATACTTTGTCCTTACAGTCTGACCAAGATGTATGAGTTGATAACTGCCTAAATGCTGGATCACAAAGCATCAGTTTTTGTTCTCTCCTGACCTTAGCTGTGACCTCTGGGACTGCAGGCAGAGAGAAATGTGTGATTTTGGTACAGTCAGGCAGGGCAACGCAATCTGCTGGCACTGCTACAGCACAGCTTCATGTTCCTGTGACAGAGTGCATTAAATTGGCCCACAAAGGAGTTGCAAAGGGCACAAGAGTTGGTAGGAGTTTCTCTCCAAGCAGTGCCCTGGCTCTCTTGGACATGCTCAGTACACCCAGTCACAAACGAGTGGGTTTTGAGTTAATTATCAGGTTAGTTTAACACACAATATTCTGGCCATTTCGTGAAGTAGTTGTGATTTGAAACAAAAATTGCAGAAATTTATGATACCTGAGGTTTTGGAGCAAAATATGTACGTGGATACATATACCTACTTAATTTTTTTCCTTATAATGACTCGTGCATTTGCTGCCTAACGAGCTGTGTGGAACAGGCTGGTCTCTCCCCTCCGTGCTCTCACCTAACCCCCTGGCCCTCCTGCACCACAAGGTTGTTCTCGTGTGCTGCCTGCCCTAAACAGCAGCTCTGTTTGATCCCTGCATCGGAAAATCTTTTAAGATAAACTTGCACATGGCACTCCTTATTACCCAAACAGAGCCTCTGCTCTCAGGGCTTCCAGAAAGTGGTAAAAATGGTGGGAACTAGATGAAGATGAACCCAAGTGCTCCTGCATGTCCAGTCTGTCACATAGGATGAAGATTTTCCATGTTCTTCAGCACGTTCAGCTGTGGATTTGCCAAGGAGCTCACTCATACGAAGTCTCATTGGACAAAGAGCCTAAAATCCAGTGCTGTGCTGTGCCCTGAGGTACAACAGGACCGGGTTACTTCAGACCTTCACTAGCATAAAGTTACTGAGATATTTTAAATCTCTGAAGAAGAATCTTCTTCCAAAGAAGTCAACAAAGAGACACTAATTTAAAACTGGAGTACCACGGTGGCAGATGGGGCTCCGATCCTCAGTAGCAGTTGTCTCCGTTCCCTCCTCTCGTGGAGGCAATGACAAACGGCAGCCGAACCCTCTGGGTGACAATACATGAATTGGCTGAGACAAGATCATTAGGAGAACAAGAGTTTGCTGAGCTCTCTAAGTGACAGGGCTGTGTAACTCATGTGGCACGCTCACCCGGCGGGCATCACTTTGATAGCAAAGAAAACCTTTCCTGCTCTTAGGAAGACTGCGACTGTGAGCTGCCCTTTGGAAAAGAGCTGGTGGCACAGGGCAGGGAAGCAGGGGCTCATGGAAACAGAGAGGGCAGAATAAAATTTCAGGGCTTGCTTTCTGGTTTAGTCTGTTACTTACTCCATATACGAGTTTACTAATCAGTAAAATTAGGAAAATACCCATCTAGAGCATTGACAGTTCTCCATTTGAGTTTAACTATGCATATTTAATGCTCAAAATTCAAAGTAGTGTTGCAAAAGCCAGGGCACTTTTGATGGGATATGTGGCCTTTTGAAACATGTGCCTTGGAAAGCTGGCGCACGTTATTAGCGATGATTTTTTTTCCCTAGCTGATGGTTGTTTAGAGAAGAGCCAGAAATGACTCAGGGCCCTAAGGAGATTCGTGCCTCTGCTCATTTCAAAGCTGTAATTCTGGTCCTATCTGGAAGTGACAGAGGAGAAGCTGAAGATGAAATGGATCCTGCAGAGGACGAGCCCCTTGCTGCCTGCGTGTCTTTCTGGCAGGTATGAAGTGAAGATGATGGATGAGGTCAGTGTGGGATCCCTACTCGGTCTCTACCAACACCTTTAATGCATACAAAGAAGAAGACTTCTGATCTCTAGTGCTGCCACTCAAAGACTTCTTTGCAGAACTATGTTTATTACAAAATAATTATAACTGCAAATTAGGAATGGGGGTGTTCTAGCACCTCCTTACATCTCTCTCATATGCATCTAAAATAAAAGTAGCATTGCAAAACTATTGTAACCTTCTGTTACGGGTTCAAGTCAGAAATGAAACTGAGACGCTGGTTTCGTTAGGCACAAACTCTGTATATTTCGGCTTTACTGCCCATTTTCTCATCCCAGCAAGCCTATTTTCTGCACTAAACACTCCGCTGTGTTTGTAGCAAATTTAAATAAATGTGCAACTCAAACGAAGCACGGTTGATCTCATTCACACCAGGCCCTGTGGAGTACCATGTCCTCAGCTCCTGAGAGAGGAGGACACGCAGGGGTGATAGCCACACGAATCCATGGACATTTTTCCACTGTCCTCTATGGATAAGGGTGGCTCAGACCAGTGTTTTTTAGGGACTGGTGTGCAGAGTCTAAGGGGACAGCAGCAGAAGGGCACACACACCAAAGTTCACTGAATTGGGTCAGTCATAGTTATGTTTGCTGGCTGCAGGATTTTTCTGTTTCCAAAGTTTTGCTGCTGTGAGGCCCTCTAATTGCAGCAGCTTCTCGGTCTGCTGGCTGTCTGGGGACAGACCGAGCCTAATCTACTGCACTGGTCTTCCCATACAGGCTATAATTTCTTTCTGGAGAAAGAAATTCTTTCTGGAGAAATTATTTTCCAGAATTCAGTGGACTTTGCTCTTATCTAACTGCATTTCATAGCAACCTTTTTAAGAGACAGGTTCTCAAAGCTCTACATGCCCATTTTGGGCGTTCAGCTATGTTATGAAAATGAAGATTTAAAATCAGTGCAACCAAACCCATTCCTAAAACAGTGTAGGAGTCATTCCAAGGAATGTCCGTGTGATGGGGACCCACTCAGGGCCCAAAACTATAATGCCGGAGTCGAGAGCCGACCAGAGCCTGAGACCTTGAGATACCATTTAAACCTATATAACCACCACGATCTCCACTTTTCTAATCATTGGAGCCTTCAGCAAGGAAAGGGAGAAGTATTAAATGAAAAATATTCCTGTCAGGGTATATTTTACTACCTGAAGTATACTACCGACTGCTTCAAGGGAACCAATGCATTAAATAAGCGTAACTGCATTAGAAAAAGAGAGATAGTTACACGCATTCCTATGTTTTAAGTTCACGCTGTATGTTTTATGTTACATGCGGCTTGTTGAGCTGGTTAGGGTTTAGGATACTCTTGAGAAAGGAAATGATCTTGACATTTGCAATTTGTTTGTAAAACAGATCCAGAAATGGAAGGTAAAAAGAAAAAAAAAAAGATTTGTCTAAGTACATGATAGCATAAAATTGGAATAAAATGCTAAATAAATAATAGGGATATATATGGAAAAATAAATATATTTAAACCAGTTTAAGATTGTGAAGGATAATTCAAAAGGAGAAAGCAAATGCAAGACTCAGCAACATAATATGTAGCATGAACGTGCCTGGGCTTTAAGGGTAGTTGTGATGGTTACGTATATCCATACCTCAGAATCACTGTGGTTGGAAAGGACCCCCAAGATCATCGAGTCCAACCATTATCTGTCTCTACCAGACCACTTCTACACCATATCTTTGAGCACCATGTCTAGACAGCTTTTAAATGCATCCAGGGATGGTGATTCAACCCCTTCCCTGGGCAGCCTGTATCTGCAGAATTCTGCAGGACAAGGACCCAGTCATAAACCTTTTGCACGGGTTTAAGCAGGGTACAGAAGGATGGTGCTTTATGTGTTTTAGAAGCCACACAGGTACCTGCTGATGTTTGGATATGGATTTACATCCCGATTTTTGTGAATTGTGAATCAATGCGTCTAAGACCTACTTATTTCGAACTGTCGCCTAGCCAAAATTTCACCTTCTGCTCCCTATATAACTGATGCCATCCTTAGCCTAGCATTGTAGGTGTCTCAATGTACATGTTTTAAGGGCTTCTGGGTCATCATATGGTCAGCAATGTATTTCATCCCACCGTTAATCCCTTGGATGCACCTTCCGAGTTGCCTTGAGGCTTGTTTCAAGGTCTTGATTAATGCCACCACTCCATGCCTAGTTAAGCTGGCAGAAGCCTGTTCTGCAACCAAAATGGGTTTCCTGTCCCCCCCCGTGCTCTCCAGATGGTTGTTCGTGCTCCCTCCCCCTGTGTTGGCACAGGTGTTTCTCTGACCATGCAGCGAGAGATCAGAAAACTGATCTCAGTGAAAATTGACCTGGTTTAAAAAAGAAATGCCTGATTTTCAGACAGGCCATTTCCTTGGCTGGGTTCACTGAATGTCTGTGAGGGAGAGTGACAGCGAGACGGGGCAGCCAGGTTTGGAGAAGGAGGACAGGGCTCCTCCTCTGGTCAGCTTCTCTGGAACTATGGGGAAATGCAGTCTGAAAATATTTAAGCAGTATCCAGGTACCAGTATCCAGTTGGATCATGGACCTCCTTACAGCCCTGCGTAAGCAGAACACTTCACCCACCACCAAGCTGCTGAAGAAGCAGCTCCCTCTGAGAATATTGGCCACACAAGCAAGTCCCTGTAGGATTTGCAGCAACTACTTGGTTGGAATTGCCTGTGTGTACGCTCTTCCCTTGAGGTAAGGAATTCTTTGTGATTGAAATCAACCAAAACCCCGCTGCTAAATATGTTCTGTTTTCAGACCTGTAGAATCTGAAAAGGTTTTCTCACTGCTGAGGTTATAGGCTGCAATAGTGTATTGCCAGTTGCATTAGGAACAACTTGATGCTTCCACGCTAAAATCCTGAACTGATAGTCTCTTATAGTCACTACAGTCCCTTTTCATTTCCCCTAAGTTAGGAACAATCAGTTTATCCCTGGATAAACTGGTGGGCTGGATTCAGCCCACCAGGAAAGATCATCAAGTTTGAGAATTGGATGAATTCTGTGGCACCAGCTTACTTACAGATGCCATTTGTCATAAGCACAAGTGGTCTTCCCACTTGACGTCACCTGAAATGTCCACCACAAGACCACAGTAGAGTCCTTCTCCGTTACACGCCAGTGACGCATCTACCCATGTGCTGGCATCACGCAGGGAAGCGGGGTTGTACAGCAGATGCTGACTGCATTTTCTGTTACGTGACTGATTACATGGCAGCAATTAGAAGCTACGTGTGGTCCCCTGACCTAACTTTTCTCACTCATTCCAAAGGACATGTTATGCTGGATACGAGCATTTTAGTCAAATGCTACAGCTTTGGAAAGCTCTAGGATGCAGAAGCTGTATGGTCCTTGAATGCCATCGTGAGCAGCCACTCTGCCCCAGCCAAAGGAAGAACTATCCTGTCCTGTTGTTCTCCCAAAGATGGTTGACTAGTAATGATCCTCTTCTATCTGCTAACACATTTCTTCAGCGATAGGCGAAGCCTTTGCCACGTTACACAGAACCCTGCTTTTACTCTCAGTTTTGGTTTCACTCTGTGGGTATGGTCCCCACATGGCTTGATGATTTGCATTTGTAGCTCAGTCCTATCACATTTCTATCAGTAAACTCTGGATCTTGACCTGAAGGGTGCCAAGTTTTAAGTTTTTAAACAATAATTTGATTAGTTTGTGTAAAAGGACCTGTTGTAGATCATAGCTTTCTACACCAAATACCAACAAGGCTCTTCGGTGTGACGAGCTTGGTTCCCTGACCTCAGGGGTCAGTATTCCTTAAACACCATGCCAGGATGGTAGAGGAGAGGCTGGCAGCATGTTTTGGGACTCAGGTGTACTCCAAAGTACTCTTCTGGTCCCTTTTACCCCTGTTTTTTCTGTAGGTCCAGAATGACACAAGCTTCTCCTGTTGAAGCTGCTGCTGTCTACCCTTGGCAGCACAGCCATGTGCTTCCACATCCACCCCGCACAGGGGACATCCTCTGCAGCTCCTGCTGACAAGCAACCGCTCTTTGTGCAGAGCTCTCTGAGAGCCTTGCGCTCATTCTGCCACGTGGAGATGCATTGCTAGTACCTGGAAATGATGCTCGGGTGGAAGGTGGCAGAGCCAGGACGCAGCCCACTCTTCTTCTGATAAATCAACGTGATTAGATGTGCAACAGAGACCTCTGCGTGTTTACTCCTTAACACCATGTCTGAAATACACTGTCAGGATGACCTCCCCCCCACCTTCCGAGATGTTAATTAAACTTAATTAAACATCACTTTTTTTTTTTTTTTTCTTAAAACAAGAGAAACTACAACAGGGAAAGGAGGTAAAGCAACAAAAATATAGAAATAAATCGTAAGATGGAATGGGCAGATTTCAACAAGTATTGAGGGAAAAATAAATCTCTTTAAAGTCTTTGAATGAACTTTTACGGAAGAGAGTAAAGGCAAAATCAGTCATCCAGCCTGCAATAATTAGCTTCATTTACAAGTTTTTGTGGACGACTTTTTTTCTTCAAACAGCTATTTTGGAATTCAGATTCTATTTTTGCTCTTCTGTTTCACCTGCGTTTGAGGTAAAGCGTGAAACTTCTTCTGAATGCCACCCTGTAGTACTTCATCCTTCGGATATTGTTTTAAACATAATTGAATTTCTGGGGTACATTAAACATTGCAGTGTTTTAAGCAGGGGAAATAATTTAATGATGTGGTCTTTGAGACAGTTAATTAGCCTGGCATGTATGAAAGTGTAACAAGAACACCACCTACTGTAAAAGTGAATGTTCTACACTCCGGAGCACTAATTCCTCATAGCTTTACCCTGCACGGAAACCGTTAACCCCTTTTTTGTCAAATGTTTTTAGGCAAAATTATTGTGTTCGGAGTTGGCGATGGCAGCTCTTGCCAACGTTAGCCAGGGGGAAAACCTAAGAGGTAAAATAAATCGCAATCGGTTTAAACATCAGGAGAGGTCATTTCTGAAAAGATTATTCTGGGGTCTCATACAAGTCATTTTCATAATGATGATGGATTTTTTAGCTGGAAATAGTAAGGATTTAAATAAAATTTCTGGTGATGTCAACACGGTTTTTAGAAAATTGCTTGTGGTGACCCTGCTGCAATATCACTGTATTGCTGGCTTGATTTATCCACCATAAGATGGACTGTAAATGAGAACATCCAGCACTCACTCTGTCACCATAGCAGAAGGTGGCATAGGTCATGGTGCAAGGGAAAACCGCGTGGCCCCTCCATAGCTCTGTATTTCTGAGGGCAGCAAGCAGGTTCACAAAATCACAGAATAGTAGGGGTTGGAAGGGACCTCTGGAGATCATCTCGTCCAGCCCCCCTGTCAAAGCAGGGTCACCTAGGGCAGGTTACACAGGAACGTGTCCAGGTGGGTTTGGAATCTCTCCAGAGAAGGAGACTCCACAACCTCTCTGGGCAGCCTGGGCCAGGGTCCATTACCGTCACGTTAAAGAAGCTTTTCCTGGTGTTGAAGTGGAACTTCCTCGGTTCCAGTTTGTGCCCGTTGCCCCTTGTTCTATCGCTGGGCACCACTGACAAGAGACTGGCCCCATCTTCCTGACACCCACCCTTCAGATATTTCCAAACATTGATCAGATCCCCTCTCAGCCTTCTCTTCGCCAGGCTGAACAGCCCCAGGGCTCTCAGCCTTTCTCCTGAGCAGCCCAAGCTGGGGTACAGCTCAGTCCCACTGACCCCATCGGGGTCCAGGAGCTCTCAGCACCTCCCTGCAGACTTTGCAGGATTTGCCCACTTGTCAACGTTTTGCTCAAAGCAAGTCAGGACAGAGGCTTCTCAAGAAGGTCTGCAGGCTTGGGCCACCCGGAGTCTTCAAAACACAATCGCCTGCTTTAATCAGAACTTATACGAAGTGTGATGTATCTTCATCTTTTAAGCTCTTTATCTTGCAGTAGCAAAGCCGGGATATTTAATGCCTGTAAGAGCACTCCAGGTTTGAAATCCTCAATCCTCAGAGGTCTTTTGCCCCTCCTATGGCAACTAGTTATAAAAGACCACAGAGCTGCTTATTTTCTGTATTGCTGGGTCAGTTGTGAGACACTTCAATGAGACGAGAACATCCACTAAAAGGATCAAAGAAGGAAACAGAAATCCGATGGGGAGAACCAGCAAGGGGATTCTGAAGGGAGCAAAGCGCAGCGCTGGCCTCGTTGAAGGCAGTAACAACGTTGCTCCTTCTTCTGATAGCCCTCGATTTTACTCAAAGTCACTTTCTGCTTTTATGTCTGCTGCTGAAAGTGTTTAGCACGGCAGAATTCTCTCTCCAGTCAGAGAGCAGCTTTCGTGTTTTGCAAGCGACGCTGGGCGCTGGCAGGGACCGGAGCGTTCCTGATTAAACAAACTCCCTAATAGAGCAAGTCTTGCGCTGCTAAACTCGCATGCATTATTGCGCAGGAGGCCAAGCGTATTTCAGCCACAGTGATGGAGTGGGCAGCACTCTGTCAGATCAATTATGTACAAGGCCCATCTTCTCTATGATTCCCTCGATTTTTCCTCCTGACAGTTCACCTTGTGCCCAACCTTCTGTTCTCGCGGAGAAAAACCTGCAGACAATAGAAAACCTAAGGCTGTTTTTCCTCGTCGCAAAATGGCATAAAGTAACTCTTTCCTGTCAGGTTCCTCATGACTTTTCACGCAAATTTATCTTCCCCAGTTTAGGGGATTTATAGCCTCTCTATTTCTTTCTTTCTTTCTGTTTTTTTTTTTGTTCTCTTTGGTAATATTGTGGAAATAGCGAATGCGCTCTGGTCTGCCGGTTCACAGCCATGGTCCCTGTACTGTTAGTAGCACTGCAGCTGGTGGCAGGTCCTCCAGCCTGCTCCATCTTCAGTGAGGAGCCTGGGCACTCAGATGCTGCTCATTTCCCATCCCAGGGCAGAAGACCTGGTCCACGCTGGGCTATGGCCTTTTCCACCTCCTGGCCATGCAAATAGCACTGGGTTTGGGTCATAGCAAATGTTTCTTTTCATGACAGAATGTGCCACTGCTCGGGGGAGAAGAGTCCTAGGAGAGACTGTTCAGCTCCCAGTCAATTATCTGATGCAAGTGGCCTCAGCTATTTATAATCAGTTCTGCCCTGCAGTATTTAATGTAAAGAATGGATTTGAATTTACTAAGTGAGGACCAGTAGCAGCTCGTCCTGCCTGGACTAATTCAAAGCAGGTTTCATGAGAGTGAGGTGCTGAATGAAAATGAACTGAGTGGTGTGAGCTGGGGCAACTTCAGAGAAGAAAATTAGCCTGAAGCTGGTGCCTCGTCTTTCTCCATCCTCTGAGGTAAAATTGTACAGCTGGGTCACAAAACGAGCCGTGGTGGTACCCAGGCTGAAGATGACCAGGAAAACTAAGCAAAGAAAGAAGCTGAATGGCTCAGGCAAAGTCTCCTTCATTCCTTCTGTGCAGAAGAAGGAGGTATTAAAGCACATGTTTAGTTCCTATGGACTCAGTTGCGTGCGAGCAAAAGCAACACAAAGCACAATCAAGCAATCAAGCACATTGTTATAGGTGGAGTTAGATTCCCCGTATATCATAAATAGAAGTAGTACCAAACTGAAACAAAGCTCAGACAGATGTGTATGTACAAATGCAAAACAGAAGTGATGGCTATCAGGGACCTCCTGGAGTCCTTGCCACACACTGGTGGTGGGAAGCTTGGGACCCTTTCTGTGCCTGCGATGGAATTGTCTAAGCCATCCCTGCAGATGAAGCTTCAGAAGAGGAGTTCTGGCTTAGCTATGTTGTTCAAAGCAGGCACGTTTGTGAAGTGTGTAAGGGCAGAGAGCCCCGTGCTCCCTACACAAGATAGAAGCTGCCTTAGAAGTTGGTGCAAAGAACATTAAATGCAGCCGGAACAACTTGAGAGTGCTGACTGCAACCCATACCCCAGGGAACTGAGAGTGGAGACATTGCTCCAGCCAAGGATAAGAACACATTTTTTTGGTTCAGCTTGCTATCTTCTGCAGATTCCTTGTCTTCCTAATGAACTATCTTCCTTTGCCACCCTCTGTCTTCTCTGATCAAAAGGCTGTTGTCTTTTGATAGGGCAGAAATGAAGCTGTTTTTCTACCAGTGTCACTTGAATCTGGGGAGATCTCAAGGTCCTGGTGAGATGGGTTTTCCACATAGTCTTTTTTTACTTCTCACCATTTCCCCTTTTACGTTGATCTGGCCAGTTTTGCTCTCACTTTGCAATCTCGCTCATCTCTCCCTCCGTACTGAGAGTACGGATAGCAGACATATTATGTGATATGTTGTGTCAAGCAGTCACAACACTGTAGGATCACTGTGTTATGGAGGAAAGACTACACGTGGCAAGTGGCAAGATTAATCCATGAAAAGTCATTACATCCTTTGATTGAGAAATAATACTCTCCAAGACAATCTTAGCATTTTTGGTCACTGAGACCCAAATTGATTAAAAAATGGCGATTGCACACAATCAAAATCCAAGCTTCAGTAGCCATGAAACCTGCTGTAAAATGTTTTCAAATGTACACAAGTGCCAGTACATGATATAAAATGTTTCTTACAGCCAATTGCTTCTCCTATCAATGACCATAGCAGAACCTTTCAAGAAAAGTATCCTGGCAGGAGCGAGATTACATCTTTAAAGATACCTCCTGTATCTTTAGCAACAAAGAACAATTCACCTTTTCTCTGTGGAAAAGGCCAGCACTTTATACAGTCTCAGATATTTAAGAGTTTAGTTAGAGATCAACTATAACTATGTGATGATGGTGCCTGATGGTGTAGTGCTCTACAAGACTGACTCCAGACAACCTAAGTCCTTGAATCCTTTTGCTTCCTACTTGGGCATATTTCTAGTAAACACCTAGAAATTTTTGACCTGTAGGTGAAGTTTTGACCTCTAACCATGATCCAGCCCAAGGAGAACAGTGAGAAAACAAATCAGCTGGAAGCCAGTTCTGAAACAGACCATAATTCACCTGAAAATCCCTTTGTCAGGCAGTGACTTGAGAAGACTTAACCCCATCATAAAACCCTGTGCTTCCAGCTCCTGACACTACTGCTTTTCTGCTGGGTGCACTGTGGAAGGAAGGAGCCCAATAACCTAGATTACGAGCGAATATTTCCATCTGACAGCTCACTATCTATCTGACAGCAGTGCTGTGACAACACGTCTGGGTCAGATTCAACACTATTATGTAAGCCACCAACCAAACCTTTTTTTGAATACATTAAAGGCTGCTTAAGTACAAAACCCACCCATGCAAACCTTAAAATGCAGGGAAATATTTGGCTAAGGAGAGCTTTTGGACACCCCTTTGTGCCCACACGTTATAGCAAGCGATCACACTGAGAAACAGCCTCCACAAGAAACTCCTTTGCATTTCCAGCATCCAAGAAATGTAACACATTGCCCAAATTCCTCTGGCAAGGGGAACAAACCTTAAGTCTGACCTCAGCTGGAAGTTGGCAACGCCAGCTTTGGAAGGGGAAGCTCCAACTGCCGGTACCTCTTGGTGGAAGCAGGCAGAGGAGGGAAATCAGCTCTGGGAAAAGGTCTGTCTGGGCAGTGTGGGGTTTTTTTCCAGTCTACAGAATAATATCCAACAGTTCTTAAATAATTGGTTTGTATCCAGGACTGGAAATGCCATCTTTGGTTTCCGGGAAAGGGCTGAAGGTGGTAGGACTCAAGGTGAGAGACCCCTGTCCTGTTTGGCAGGGCTCTGGTAGGTTTTGGCCAGTGGTACCAGACAGATGGTTGGTGTGATTGGAAGCTCTGCCATTTCTTCAGGGTCGAAATCCTTTCTCAGTGCTTCTGGGGCCCTTTAGCTGCCTTACATTTCTGACTCGACTATTTTGAGCTGGATTTAAATAGGGCACTCATAAGCAGAAAGAAGGGTGCTCACAAAGGGCTTTGTAGCACCTTGAGGGGTTTTATATCAGGCTATCTGAGCAGGCAGGGCTTCAGAGCTCCCAAAACAACTTTTCAAGGCGCTGGTTGATCCTGTGCTCTAGCCATTTATCCAAACCAGGATCAATGTGTCGTGGGCAGAAGAGGCGACTCACTGGAACCGGGAGGGAAACCGCCCTTGGAGGTGCTGCTTTCAGAGCTGCGGGTTACGGCGGTGGGAGTGGATGCTCTTGGGTTTGAACAGCACGCGGCAGGGCTGGCTCCAGGCCAGGCACCAGGATGGCCTGAGAGACACGTCCCTGCTTGGGCAAGAGCTCTCAGTTCCCGATGAGATATCACTTATGAGGCATATTTCATGCCCTCAGTGGTGGCCTCTCTCACCTGAATGTCATGTCAGTGTCACCGGTTCTTGCTGAATTTGGAGCTCAGCAGTTCCCGGGAGCTGGGAGCATCTGCCTCGAGGCAGGATACTGCTTATCAGCATCTTGGTTCTACAGGAGGCTGATTCTCCAAGCGCCTGCTTTCATCTGAGAAAGAAAGCAATGCTTTGCACCCCACTCCTAAAGGACAGCTGACTCCTGGGCCACCGAGTCAAGTAACCTACACCAACAGGACTCTGCTTGTGCTCCTTGGAGGCAATAGTAGAGCTCACAAGGTGCACAAGACAAGAAGATTGAGCAGAGAAAACTACTCTAGTAGGAAGTGTGGACAGGAAGAACTTTATGCTAGTTAAGTGGCTTTGGTACCATCCCATAGTCATTAACAGGACCATCAGCACTGAACGAAGATCAACTGACTTCCTGTGATGTCAAAAGGATGCAGTGACAGGGAGCCCCTCACAGAGGGGACAGACAGATGTGTCTATTAATATTGTACCAACTCCTCCAGTTAAAACAGAATTTATTTACTAACAAGGTCTGTCCTTCCTGTCGTTAAAATGTGACGTGGTGACAGATCTTGCATAATGCTATTATGGTTAGTGGAGGTGCTTTGGATTTGCAGACTTTGCAAATCTGAGCAGAATTTGGCCCCTCTGGTTTTAAATGCTTCAGGAAACCTACACTCCTCATGCAGAAAAAAAAGTGGGCACAATACTAAATTTCATCATTTCCTCATCATTCACTGTGTAAGCAGGCAAAGAAAACACACATTGTGCTGTTTGAGAAAGGAATACTCTCTTTGGGGCTACCAAGTACGAACACCATGTTTCATGTATATGATATGCAAGGGATCTGATTATTTGTAAAAATCTCTGTGATTCAGCAGCACCGTGGGCTCTGTGAATCGGAGGGTGATGTGAAGGGATGTTTATTTGAAAGTCTTGTCTCCCTTAGCAGCCCACATCGTCTCTGATCCTCAGCAACCTGCTTCCTCTCTTTAGGGTCTTTCCTGCACAGCTCAGTTCCTGGACTCTACCAACCTCCCTGCCAGGATTTTAGGGAGGTTACACACTGGTGCAGGTGAGGTGCATGTTACCTAAGGAGTTAGGTTCAAGTATGAGTCCTCTGTCAGGAGTGTAAAATATTTGGGGTGTGAGTTACAGATGTGAAAATATGGTTATTTGTATTCTTGTAAAATTAGCTGCTGCTGGTTAAGAAGAAAAACTTCCCCATCACGCGCACCAAGTATCTGCAGTTATACCTGACTCAGACGGAGAAATGAAAGTCTTTCTGAAGGAGACATCCACAGAGCCACTCGTTACGAGAACAAATAGGACCAATGTCTGAACTCCTGTATAACACAAATGTCCACACCGATGCCTTTTTAACCTCAAGCTTATCTTTTAGAGGATCATTTGCTCCTCATATCAACCTAGATAGATGAGCTACTTGTAGGCATCTCCTATCTCCCCACGGATCTACGAGGGAAGGAGACCTTGCTGCTGATTTTTAACTACACAGTCAGCTTTCATTTTTAATGGCCATCCAAATTCTTGTGCTCTAAGCAAGGGGAATGGAAATCGGTAGAAAAAGAGGGGAAGATGGAAGAAAATAATTTCGTTTCTGTTACTTTAGTTGCATTCATTTTATCAGTCATTGCCCCGTGCAGTCACATACTGCTTTCTATTACCCGCTTCCCTGTACTAGCTGCGCTTGTAAGAGTAAGAGGCACAGTGGCCCATGACTGGGTAGGTCAGCAGTTTTTATTTCCTTTCAGCTCACTCTAATGAAAAGCACATGCGTCCAGTAAATCTTGCCTTTTCCCTTATTAAACCAGTCGATGTTCATTACTGAGGTCTGTGCCTGGCTGGGTGGGAATCAATAAGATGATCCTTTTAATCGCCTTAGTAATCAACAAGCTATTTCTTATTTCAATCTCAGCCCAGCAGTCATTGAAATCCAATGATTTATCTGTGTTACACATACGCTCACACACGCGCAGGGTGGAGAGGTTTTATGTGTGTACGAAAGAGAGAGAGAACGGATAAATTTCACAATACACTTGAAATTATTGTGCCGGAGAAATAGCCCCAATTTTATTATTTACTTCCTAGTAACCGGTACACGCATGCCCGAGATGTCTGAGTGGGAGTTAGATATGTCAGTGCCTGCAATTCAAAGGATGAAACTGCAGAAAACAAAGGGATTTTAATGGAGGGGATGGCCAAGAGGTTCATTATCCCTGTCCTAAACCCACCTCCCTGATTTTTCCTTCTCATTCCCGTTCCTGCCTCATCCAGGCAGAGAGCACAGCGCTGCCGAGAGCACGCTGTGCTGCGAGCGGGGTGAGTGCAGCTCTGCGGCGTAACCGCGGGCAGGTTTTGCCCCTCGGTGCCTTATCATCCCGAACTGTAAAATAGGGATAGTTAGGCTGATTGCCTTTGTAAAAAACTTCAAAGAATATTATTGTATGAGAGCGTTAGTTCTCGATTAATCCTGACTGTGTTTCAGGAATAAATGCTGCTGTGCCCTGGACCTTCCTGAGCTGCACCTTGTGAGCCTAACCCGCAGTACGAGAGGACAACAGCACGTTCAGGACAGGGTGAACTCTGCCTGCACTCTCCTTTACGTGCCTGTATTGAACGTTTAAATAGGAAAATATTTTAATCTCTCTCTTTTTTTTTGCTTTGATTTAGCGGGTTGGAACTTCAGGGTCCCTTCCATCCCAAACCATTCTATGATTCTATGATACTATGATTTTATGATTCTATGATGCTGAACCTGTTGTGTGTGGAGAAGTCAAGGAAAAGAGCCGCAAGACGGCAACAATGAGAACTGCAGTTAAAAACTTTCACAAATGGAGGGGTCGCTCACACAAGCCTTTCTGGGCTGAGAAGCTCCTGAGGTGTTACTAGGGCTGATTGTCCAAGCAAGGATTGTTTGCACAAGGGAGAGAAGCCGAGCGTTGCTCTCTGGTGATGTTTCTGTATCAAATTTAGTTTGACTGCCCAATCAAAGTGTTTGGGCAGGAATGGCAAAACCTTGACTGTGGTGAAATAAACAGCACGTTGGATTTTAGTGATTTTACCTGCTATTTTCTTACTGCTGAAAGACCATTGTAGTCTGAATTATGGGGTCTGCTAATAGAGGGAAAATTGCACATAGGGACTTTTTCCTGCTGATTTATAATCTTTGGGTTTGGGAGAACAAAAAATGAGGAGGAGGAAGAAAATAATCGTCAAAGCACAAGTGCATCAAGTGCAGGCGTCGGAGCATCTTTCAGCTGTGCCTCCTGTTACGTAAGGGTGGGCTGTGTTCGGGCTGCAACCCGACACTGCCCCTTTCTCCCCCAAACAGAGCTTTTTCTCATAAAATTCACTCAGGCACTTCTTCTCAAGTTCTTCATACACTTTTCGCAAGAAAAAAGAAATCATTCATATCTCTCAAAGAGAGTCTCGGATTCTTCAGATATTTTCCATTATAAGCTTTTGGCACCATTATTACCCACGGATCGAGTTACTTTTCTGATCCCCCTTCTTTCATCTAGTAAAAATGGATTATTTCATTATTAGCCTGGAACCGTTACTGTTCACAGAGATCAGGTCTGTATATGAACAATGCCCTCCCCAGTATATTACTGAAAATCCTGTCACTGTTGTAAGGTTTCCTTTAAACACTAGAACTCTTATTTTTTGTGAGCTCGGCGTGGCCGCAGAGTCTCTGAAAGGACCTTCCTTTTCTCTGATTTGTACAAACACTAAATGTGGTCCTTTTCTGTAGTTTATGGAAGATCTTAACTGGTGTTAATCCTATTACTAGTGTGTCTGTGTACACAACATGTATAGGTATGTGTGTATATATAAATTTCCAATGGCTAGGCTAACATTTATTGTAATTTGACTGTATTTTAGCTACCTAATTAACTGCTACTATTATGTCAAGTCTGTTGGTATATTAAAAGGAGTGCAGTGAAAACTGGCCAGCATGAGTCGCTCTAAAATGACCTATCTGAACGATTCAGACAATGGGAAACAATTTGGGCTCTTGTGTTCCCAGTTTATATTTTTTCTATTCCTCCCCTTCCATTAGAAGTGCATCTGTCCCCATGATGATCTCAATTTGAGAAGCAGGAAAGTCTGGAAAGAAAATGCAGACCCACAACACGAACAGAAAAGGGAATGTTTTCAAGTTGGTGTTAGGAGATGGTTCTGCTCTCCTGTTCTCTGCCCCATTTTTCAGTTTCTATGGTGAAAACCACCCCTAGCATCAGAGATCTCATAGTTGCAGAAATAAAATGGGGCAGAAATCTCAACCTTGCAGGTCCCTGGACAGTGTCCTCAGCCACATGACTATTCCTCCTTCTCCCTCTGCATCCTTGATGCAGGCAACAGCAGCTATAAACTCTGCTGATCCCACTGCCTGGACCTCTGCTCCAGCTCACAGAAAACCATCCTCCCGTGCCCTCAAAGCATTTTCCTGCAGGAGAGCGCCTGTCCTTTGAGAAGCAGGCTAAATCCATCCATTAATTTTAGCACGGACCACCAATAATCCTGAGCCAGTGACAACTTCTAGTCACCAGCAACACAGACAGCGGCAGAACAGATGGAACACCAGGTAGAGCACTCGCTTCCCATCCCCGCTCCTCTGAGAGAGCTTGAATTCTTTATGTCGTCCATGTGTCTTATCTGTTTAGACTCCATCAGAACCCATTTTCTACTTAATATGAGACAAGCGCTTTACCTAAGTAGAGTCCTGAGTTAAGACACTCGGTTCCTACATGAGCGAGGGACATTTCAACATTTTTAGGATTTATTGTAAAATGACCCGTTTCCTCCTGTGCTTCGTTTAACTAATTTAATTGAGCACATCGCTTCTTTCTACTTTCTTGGTGCCTCCCTTCTACGCGTGCCATTTCCATCTTCATTCAAACCCATGCCAACGAGGCAAGAAAAAAACCCCCACCCACCATCGATTACAGTTGCCTAGGTTTGATTCTGAATCTGGAATTTAGCAGGAATCCTCCGTTACGCTGAATTATCACACAGAGGCGAGCATAACATCTTTGCGGGATGTAGGCTCTTCCAGACTCTTTGTCCTCCATGGTAATGTCCCAATCACACTGAAGTGCTCCCAAATGTGTGAGGACTATTTAAGCTTTGTAAATGCCGTCCTCCAAAAATCACTCCACATAAATGTTTCATGTCTCTCCTCTGCGATGCACAGGCCCCAAACATTCAGCTGTGAGGGTGTTTATATTTGTGGAACTCTCTTGAACATTTGCTGTGGATTTCAAACAGCTGCTACACTGAAGCACTGGGAATAGTAAGATCATGAATATTCAGGTGAAGCCACTGGAATGAACAGCCGTTAATAGAATAAATGCCTAAACAGTTGTGTAAGGCTTATTAAGACCTATTGGGGCTGAGATAATAAATTCCCTCTTTGACATGTTGCAACTACTGTAGTTTAAACATTTTGGACCACCTCTTCAGAACTGAAAGAAAAAATTATGTTAGTTCTGTGTGATAACACAATGAAACACCTGGAAGGCTTGGCGCTTGTATTAGATTTGGCAGAGAGATTTTAACATGCTAGCTCGTCCTCACTTAAAATCATGGCACTGTTTATTGTGTTAGTTATCAAGGTTATCCAAATTACACGCGGTCTGGACTGAGCGTGGTTATCTCGCTAGAGGATATATTTTTTTCCTATATTCCCTCCAAGTTTGGAAATAATCGATAATATTATATTTTGCCACAGAGCAGTAACGTGGGCAAAACTATTGCACAAAAAGAGAAACTAAAAAAAAGAAAAAAAAAAAGCCAGCAAAAACCACATTCAAAGTTGTCTTATCCCACTGCGGAAACCCAACGAAGTTCAGGAAAGCTGTTCCAGCAGCCTGGCTTCGTGCGTCCCAAAAAGATGGGCATTTCTGCCTCTGCCGTGCCCGCCACGGGGACACCGTGGTGGCCGCAGCAAGCACAAAGCGCCGGATTTGTGCAGCCGCTCCGAGTATCGAGAGTGGTTAATTGTTGCAGGAGAATTGTCTTTTCCTTGGAATTTAGCTGTCACGTTGCATTATGCTGTGCCGTATTGCCTGGCTCTGGCACCCTGTGTCACGGAACATAAAATCCGACAGGATGCAGCGTAACTCCTGCAGGTTAAAATTTAAAGGCAAACTCAGTAATATTTGATCAGTTACCTGCTGTCAGTTCAGATAAAGGGCATTTGATCTGCAATAGCAGGGCTGGCTTGTTAGCAGGGAGCTCGCAGATGGCAACGCAGCGCTGGGTTCGGCTCTGCAGCAGCCGCGGGCTGCGCCGCCTTCGCAGGGCAGCTCAGGTGCACTTTGAACTTTTAGAAATTAACCCACTTGGCTCGCTCTTAATGTTTTAAGATGGTCAAGCTCTACCCCTCTTTACTACTCTCTGTTGGTGACAAGCAGAATCCGGTTGGTTTTTTTTCCAAGAGGAAAATGACAGGTTACCTGAAATATCCAAAAGAATGACTTCATTCCACTGAAATTCCTACAAAAGCCCATTTGAACACGCTGCGCTTTCCGAGGCCTTTCCGCAAGCAGTGATTAGCTTTTCTGATCTACTTGCAGGAATGATCTCAGATGTGTTTGTTGAGTGCCCTGGTGTATGCAGAGTACTGTGCAAACCAGCCGCCTGCATGAACGAGTCAGGAGCTGGTCGGGATGAAACAAAAGCTGAAATCCCACCATTTCCCTTCATCCCTCTCCCTGCACTCCTGTTTTTCTGTGACCTGTTTATCAATATGAGAACCAAATCTGTTTCGGAAACTTCTGTGTCATGGTTACATTTTGGGAGGAAGGAACAGATGGAATAGATTAATTAGTCAAAGTATGTTTAAGTAGAAAGGCATTTCTTTGCATGAGTAGCCAAAGGCTAGAAAGAACATATAAGGGACAAGGAGAAGTGCCTCAGGACTTCTTGCTGGAACGGCTTCCCAGTTTAAGACTCCCAGCAGCATAAAGGGTCTTTGATTTCAGCTCCCATTAAGAAGTAGGTCAGGAGGTGCCTGGTTTGCAGGAAGGCAAGTGCTCCCTCCTGCTCATTAGAAGTAGCCACTCCAAAACCTTTAACGCGTGTTATTTTTGTAGGGACTCTGGTGTGTACGATTCCAACTGGCTAGTCCTGCAATATGAAGGGAAGCGAGTGTCCCTGCTGCTGGTATCCATCAATGCAAGCTCTTGCTCATCAGCAAGTGCCTGCCTAATACGATGCACCATCATCTGTCTCTGGTTTTCCAGAGCTTCAGGCGACTACTCATTTCATCACCTCCCCTTTTTTCCTGCTTGGAACAGAAGACTTGCCACCACACTTCTGGTTCCAATGTTCCTAGCTGCAAGGAAGCTCGGCCAGACACGCCACTGCTTTAGAAACTTAACACGACTCGGTTTAGCGTCGGTATTGATCTTTGACTGGTGATTCCACCCTATGTGAAGAAACAAAGCCTGCAGTAGCAACAGGTTTGGACATCGTGTTTCAGTCGGTTTAGCACAGCTAACTCAAACGTGGTGCCACGCGCTGAGCATCAGCTGCAAGGCTTTTGGCTTGGCTTCAGTCATCCTACCTAAGAGTAGATGCTTAAGCAAGAGATCTGCATGAGGCTCGTGGTCATAGTAATATCCCTTGCTAGCCAGTGGGGAGAAATATGCCCAGACTGAATGTAATTTACCTTCCTTTATGGGCCTGGTTTTCACCATGGACTGTAAAGGAGGTGACTGATAGACTTGACTTAGGTACTCGTCAGCTGAGCACCAGGCAGAAGAATTCAGGCCCTTCCTCTTGCTGGTTTGGTTTCAAAGGAGCAATTCCCACAAGTAATAGTATTTACTAACTAAAATGTGTGATTCCCCCTCTGACAACTTTCAGGGAATGTGTTTTAGTGCTGTTTCTATTTTTATTTTCTGTCACGGACAGGAGGGGAAGATGGGCAGGAATCTGGGACGGAAACAGTTATTTCAAATAACTGAGTCAGGAAAGACTTTGGCCAAGAGGAAGATTTAAATCTAACCCAGATGTAGCCCACTGATGTCTGGAACAGAAGAGATGGTCCCAATCATCGAGTAGCACCCAAGGCTGGCTCAGGAAGCAAAGGGATGTCTGTTGGCTGAGGAGAAAACTGTTTGCCTAGCCCCCAGCCAAAGGAAATGTCCCGGGACTGCAGCTGGGCAGCACGGGATCAGGGAAAGGATGGAGCTTTGAAAGCACATCCTGCTGGCTTCTTTTCTTGTTGGCAGAGGAGTAGGGTTGAAAGAAGTAATAGCAGGGTCTGAGAAGAGGAAGAAAGTCTTGTACTTATAGCATGGTGTCTGAGTGGGGCTCTCTGTGCCCTTCCTCCCTGGGCCAGGCAGGTGCCCTGGGCTGAGCTGGCAGAGCCTCACGCTGCTGACACAGCCCAGAGTAAAACCGGAGTAATCCCCTGCTCATCACCTCCGTCGTCCTGAAACAAGGAGGCAGTTGTGTGTCAGGGAGGTATCGCCGAATGCCGGAGGCCGTTTCTGAGGTGACAGGTATGCACACAGCTATACATCCACGTGTATATGTACAGCACTCACGCAGAGCTCTGGCCAGGGCTGTAAGCTAAGAACAAAAATTAAACTCTGGACGAAGCTTAGTTCTCCTGATGGTTGATGGGAAAGCTGACAAATGATGGCGCGAGCCAGAAGTGAGAGAAAACAGAAAAAATGCTAAGTGGGACTTTCTATAGGCTTCCCCCTTTCTTTTTTTTCAAGTAGCTTTCTGAGATTTGCTTTAAAAACTCCCTTGAAATGCACTGTTATTTGTCACGTCTCTGCTACAGTTCTGAGGAGAGAGAAGGCAGGAAAGCAAGGACAGAAGCAAGAAAGGGGTTGCTGTCCTGGTTATCTTGCAGTAACACTGGGCACTAAGATCTGAAATAAATGCCACAGAAAACACTATGTGTACTGGCAAAATGCAGAGTTTGTGGGTTTTAGTCTCAGCAAGACAGATAGAAAAAGAAAAAGAAAGAAGAAATCACCAGAGGACCATTTAGAAAAGCAATATTTAAAAGATCAAGGAGACATCGTGTAGATTGTAATGATCATTGTTAGATAACAAACTATTTTCTTTTTTCTTTAAATAGTACTAATGTGCTATGAAAACCTGGGCTCGCAGCTCCTTCTTATCTCATTGTAGTCACTATTTAAGAAACTTGAAGTCACATTGTTGAAGTCGCTTGGTTCCAATAGTAATATCTTACCAACAAGGTAAGATATGTGGCAACCAGGGCCCTGGTGATTTGTAGCTCATGCTGCAAAAATTTGACCCAGACTCAGAACATCTCAAAGCCTTTGGATGCCAGGGCTGGGATGTGGTGCAGATCCATGCACAGGGAATTTAAGCCCATGGAGGATAGCTTTGCTGTTCCAGTGGCCTTTCATGGACTTGTTAGGAACAATCTGGACACCCTTGGGAGCGTTCGTCCCAGAGACTGTAAACCATGGCTGTCTAATTTTAGGATGGGTGTGTGGTTATTGGATTCATGATAGCATTAAATCATTTCTTATTGTGTTTTTCTTTCAAGGGAGGAACTAATGGAAGCAGGATTATTTTCAGAAGGGGATCCTTTGGGTGATAGCTAGTACGTGCCTGCTGGTGAGAGGGTTGTCGAGAGTAGAGACACAGGGTCAGGACCCCAGGGGATGCAGGAGTAACATCCTGGCAGGAAAGAAATGGAGCTCGTCTAAGCGCCAGACACTGCTTGCTTGGGAGGATAACGAGCTGGGTATGAAGTTCAGCAAATAAACATGCTGTTACATGGCTCCTAACTTCAGTACTACCTCTGCGCATGCTTCTTCCTGGGGAAGGATTGAGCGCCAACCCTTGCATGGCATGAAGCGCTCTGGGAAATGCCTTGTTTTGCACAATCTCCCCGCTGACGACGTCCCTGGGTACTGCACGTCTGTGTAAGCAGGGTCAGCTAAATGCAGTGGTGACTGAGGAGTCTGCAAGAGATATTGCACAGCCTATTGAAGCCACTGTAACCATCAGTAATCACTGATTTTAACAGCTTGCTACCACTGATGTCTCCCCAGCACCTATTCCAAACAGGGCAGGTCTCTGGTGTGTAGTTAGCACAAAGCCAGCATGAAGAAACCCCGTAGCTGAAAAACCCTCGTGATTAAAATACATAAATGTATTTAAAATACTTCAATAATCACATAAGCCCAGCTCTTTTGCCTTGCTTTAGTAAAGGGGTATCCTTGCTTATGATCTGGGTTCCATGGATACCATGAGCAACTCCAACTTTGTGCCTTTAATGCTTGCACTGTAAAAAATGCTGTTTAAATATTCATGCTGACCTTAGAAAGCTATCCACTTGGCCATCTGGAGGACTCCCGTACCCCATCCAGTAGTATTTTATTTTGAAGGATATATTCTGATCACACTGACTGGGCTAAATAGACTATTGGTCCATTTGTTTTGTAGCTGCCATTTAGTTACCCCTCAGGATGTCAGCTCGATTTATCTGGGTGGAGGTGAACGAATTCTCCAATAAAACTAGAGATAAATACGACCGAGCGCTGCGGATGGTTAGGAGGTTACTCGTTCCCACTGTCGCTGCTGGGAATGGAAGTGACCTTGTCTGTAACTAGCTAACCTTGCACCTTGTGATTCACATGAAAATGCAAAGCAAAACCCTGCCAGGGCAGAGCGAGAACCCAGCCTTGCGTTTAAGTAAAAAGCGATTTGCTCGTTAAGGCAGTGCTGGGGCTGTGACAGGGACACGGGGCGCACGATGCCCTGGGCTAATGGGAAAAGGAATGGGGAGGGACGACATTCAATTTGAAGTGGGAAGGAAAACGAGCGTGTGACATCAGGGAGGGCCGGGAAGAGGAGAAAATGCATCAAATGCAGTTGTGTTGTAATCCTGCACCTGATCTTGCAAGGAAGGGCCAGATCCTCAGGGCTGCCCGCCTGGGCTGGCTTGGGATGGGAACAGAAAAGGGCCCCAGTTTCGTTCTTCAAATTCCAAACAGGCACCGTCTGGAGAAAATGAAAGCTCGTGGCCGTTGTGGTTCTCCAAAGGCAATTCCACTGTCCAGGGATCGGCAAAGTCACCCGAAGCACACGCACTAGCAAAAGCCATCTGCTATACACCGCCTTGTCCCTGAGACACTCCACCAGCATCGCCAACATAAAGTTAGATGAATTGTTCACGATTAGCAACGTTTATTTTGGCCTTTTCTCTCCAGTTTGGGTGTGGGGGCAGTGGCGATGGTGCTGTTTGGCTGATTGATTTATGTTGGGAAGGCGGGTGGAGGAAGGGGGCGTATATCCATGGTCACGCTGACTTTTTCAAGCTGCTCTGGAAGAAAGTGCGTGCTTAATTTGCATTCAAACTGCATCTCTGGTTCCTATCTCTCAGTAATGCTTGAATAGATCGTGGTGTGTACAAACCTGGCAATAACTCCAAGCTGGACTGACAAGAGTTAGGAAACACTGCTTAATTCTTCTAGTTCATTTTACTTTTTCTTGCTCTCGGAGAGAATTTTATTCTTTGCTGCTTGATCATTTTCCCTGTGATTCATGTCCTTTCAGGAAATAGTAATTGACAAAAATAAAGCACTTGGGTTGTTATTTAGTGAGCTCCAGCTAAATTCACACAGTCCTGCTAAAGGATCTATACCCTCCATGTCGCATTTGTTTTAAGCTTCCAGCCTCCTCTAGACAGGTTGGTTTTTTTTTCCTGTGCAGGCACAAAAGCACTTTAGTCAGCACAAATTTGGAGGTAGAACAAAAAGCCTGTAATAGCATATCTCACGCTGCTATCAATTTTCCACCGGTGGAGCACTCCGGTACATGAAGTCCTTTGTCTATATTCAGAAGCCAGCTTCGGTGACATTACATGACCAACTACAACGTTAGAGCGTGTTCCACACTGTTTTGAATTGTAACTTAAAAAAAAAAGGGGGAATAAAATAAAGAAAAGATGTCTTGGAATATGGCCAGGGCATAATGATTTCAATTCTGAAGAAATCCGACAACCAATTACACTAAATTCAACATTTTCATGTACTATAAGTTTAAAAATCTCCTCTAATCAAATAGGGAAACCCTTTTTCCCCATTACGCTATGGTTTTAGTTACCAGTAGGCCTCTAAAAATCTGTTTCTGCTTAAAAAGAAACCCGGAAAGGTTGTATTTACTGTATGTATGAAAAAGGGTTGAATCATACAATTATATATTTTAGAATACAAAAGCGATGTAAAAGAGACTAATCACGAGCCCAAATTCAATTTTCAAACCTTTAATTGATCCCATCCCAAAGGTAACTTTCTATCTTAATTGCCGTACTGAAATGGTTGCAATTACGTCAAGTAAAACTATTCACTGGTAACTGGAAAAAGTCTCCTCATTAAGCACATGATGGCCAGCCTTGAAAATAGTTGATTGCAAAAGGATGCAACCACTTTGCTTATATTTCCTTTTCTGGTTAAACTCTCCTTCACATCTGTTGAGTTGGTTCCAAGGAACCACACACGCACAATAACAAATTGAAGATAGCACCATGACCAGCGTGTCTGTGCTCCCTGCCCTTCTCTGGGCAAAGCTGCTTCCCTTGTAGGAGGGAAGAAAGGGCTAGAAGGTGAAGTGTCCTCAGTGCAGCTCTGCTCTGCTGGCAGAGGCCCCTGAGTGGAGCACACGGTGCTCTGTGAGAAGGGAGCTCCTCTGGAGATGCTTTAAACCCTGCTCTGAACAAACTCAGGAAATAATAAGGGACAACCTAATCCCCTGTTGAAATTGGAAGTTGTGCTATGGGACACATATAGGTATTCCTGCTTTTATAGGTGTCACACAAGGCAGGGCTAGGAAAGCTTGGTGTCTTTGCTGCTTGCTTGTTTGGAAACCAAAGTAAAAGAAAAAGGAAACCTCTGGTTTTCTGGAAGTGACAGTAGATGCTGGTGAAGAAGACGGGCAGCTTTTTTATTCTTGCCAAGAGAGATTGAGCCTCTCTCCATTTGACATCAACACCTGTGTCACTTGGAACCCTGCCCCGCTGGATGCAGATACCATGTAAACAGTTACAAGATGCTTATTCATTACTATTACGCTTATTATTCGACATCTGTAAGATCTGACTGTCCAGCAGAGACAAGCACGTCCATAAGTGTTCACTAGAACGGGGAACAAGGCACAAGACACTCAGTTGTGATGGCAGCACATCACTGGAACAAACTATTGCAGAGATGAGAAGAACATCTCTTCTTTTTATAACTGATCTTATCTCAACAAGACTGGATGCCTTTCCAGAAGTTAGTCTCCAGTCAAACACACATCACTCTCCTCCACTCGGGAATGAAAGACAACAGTCTATGGGTCTGTGGTATACAGGAGGTTAGACTAGATGATCAAAAGCTCTGGCCTTAAACGCCTAACAGAAGCATCTTCCAAGTAGTTCTCCAAGTAAACTGGAGGGTGGTGAGACCCTGGCACAGGTTGCCCAGGGAGACTGTGGATGCTCCATCACTGGAGATGTTCAAGGCCAGGTTGGATGTGGCTTTGAGCAACATGGTCTATTGGGAGGTGTCCCTTGCCCATGGCAGGGGGGTTGGAATGAGATGATCTTTAGGGTCCCTGCCAACCCAAACCATTCTATGATTCCAAATACATCACACGGAAGCACTGAAGAGCATCCTTTTCTACAACATGGGAAGTTTCTACAGGGAGTGCCCTCGTCTCTCTGTTGAGGTGCAGCTTTGAAGCTCTGTTGTACTTGGGGCAGTATAAACTACGTGAAAGGACAGTCCCTATCCCAAAGAGCTCATGTCTGGGTGGAAGATGAATTATAGTGTAGATACAAACGGATGGAGAAGCACAAGGTAAGATTGAAATGTTTATGTGTTTAATAAGCATCAACTGCAGCACACCAGCTGCAGCTTCTCAGTAACCTTCTTGTATGGATGGATTCAATAAGCACTCTGGCTCTATACTAGCAAATTTCAGGACGCAGAATGGGTCACTGGACATGCCCATCCCTTAACTGGATGTGCATACACCTACCCATGCTACGTATGCTTATTCTGGCCACAGAATAATAGAACGTAGATCCTTTAAACCTCTAGGAGATAAAACTGATACAGGTGTCTGAAAGTTAGGTGTCATAACTCAGGTTTCTGTTTCCCTTTAACAAGAGGACTTAGATGTCCAATGGGACTTAGCTGGCCAAGTCATCCAGGCATGCCAGTGCAAGCCAAATATCGCCTATATATATCTTTAAACATCTGAGCCTTTGAATTGCGGTGCTATGTAGCGATGAATAAATGCCTACTTGGACATAGAACAAAGCTATTTGACTGGCTGAATAGGCGGCATTTGAATTGTACAGAACACAGATACTCTGTAAATGAAGGGCTGCTCACTCGCTTGATCAACAGAAAAAAATTGCTCTTTCTCTTTCTGCGCACACGGTATTTGCAGTAAGGAGGACACGTATGTAAAACCAAAAATCTATTTCACAAGCACTCCAGGAGACGTGGGAGAATAGAGCCCAGTGCATCGTTTTGCCCACAAAATCTGGAGTATTGGCTCAGACAGAAATCACCCCTAGCCCTGCAGACGTTCGGGATCTGCACTCGTCCTGAGCGCGCAGGCTGGTAACGCAGGATTCCAAGCCTGACCTACTTTTGTCCCTACCTCGTTCCATCAGACCTAAATCCCGGTCCTGCATTCAGTCTGGAAAACTGTTGTGAATACAAATGATTCCAGGCATTGCTGATAGACTCAGAAGGAGACCGAGTTACGGATTTACTTGAACCCAGCGCACTTGGGAGACTCAGGGACTTTGGGGTCGTGCAAAATTGTTCCTCTAGCAAAATCAATGCACTTTTTGTGTAAATCAGCTTCGGAGCAGCTTCAGATTTCTGTGGGGGATTACTCTTCTCTCAAAGAGATGGTAAAACTCAGCATAAAAATTAGTGTCTGAAACTTTCCCAAACTTTACTAAAATAGAAATGAAAGGCCATATTCTTAGCCAGTGTAAGCTGGTGCAGGTCAGCTATAGGATAATTTCCATATAGATCAGCAAGGCTTGCATTTATTTAGCTGGCTGACCCGCCTCTCCTATTGATCATTTTTGCAGCTGAAATCATCACGACAAAGTTTTGTCTGATGTAAAAAAGAAAACAAATGAAATGTCAACGACTTTAAATACAACAAACCCACAGATCATTAATTCGGTTTGGTTTCAAAGCACTTCTAAGAAATCTCCGAGCTGTGAATGTCGTGGGATTTGAACATCTTTGCAGCTTTGCATTTCTGCTCTAGCACGGGGAAGGCTTCCTTTGGATAGCGTGGGGAAGTCTTTGCTCTCGGTGCCCTTGGTCCTAATGTCCCTGACGGATGAGACAGCTGAGCCAGCGCCAAAGCAGGCTGATTGAAGACGTACCCTTGTGAAGAGGTAGGGGTTGCCTAAACTTGTGCTTCTCTTGATGTCTGACTCAAACTAGTCTAATTTGGGTACCCAGTAATACGCTTGCCTTCTCTGCCAGGGGCATGACTGCTGTATCATTTCATTAGGCACAGGCTTTTATGAGAGTTTGTTACCTGATATCAACTGCCACAAAAATGTGCAAAGCTCAGCCTGAGCAAAAGAGGGGGAGAGCAGGGAATGCTGGTTGTGCGCAGGGCAAGGGGCTTGACTTCATTTCTGTTCAAGTTAGGATTTGGGACGCAATGTCTAATTAATGAGGACCTGCAAAGAGAGCAGGTAACAGAGAAAGGACTTTGGTTTACGTTTCAGCCCTTTGGTAAAAATGCCTAATCTGGAACCGTTGCGATCTGAATTTCTGTCACCTGCCTGAAGTCTTGGTGAGTTCAGGAACTCACACATCGGACTGTGTTTCACTGCTTTCATCCTTCACCAGTTCTGTCCTTCAGCTGTCACGAACAGAAATACAGGGGGTGGAAGCAACCAAGGAAGACAAGGTGGTGGCTCGGATTTGCTGAGCAGCCTCAGCTGTACCAGTGCAGAGCTGTTCCAGCAGGTCTGCTCTGCAGATGCAGCCATCAAGAAAAGACAATGCGTGAAAACACTGATGTGCGACACTTGTACAACATATTTGCCCACAAACAATATTAATCCCAAGTAAATGGAGGAGGGTTGGAAGCAGCGAATGACTTGCTCACAGCAGCTGTGCGTAGTAAAGCAGAGGACTGGACCACTTACCAGGGAGTCAGGGCTAGACCCCGGCGACTCTAATTCTCCTTGTCTAACTGCTGTGCAACGCCGAGTCTTTCATCCTCAACCCTCCTCAATTGTCTTGAAAGTGCAATCTGATAACACTGCTATGGAAACTTCAGACCCGTATGGGGTCATCGCATAAAACTCCACATAATAAAGGAGATATTTATGTCCTTTCAGTACAAAGAAAGTTAATAATCACCGTTAGAAACACGATGAAACGAGAGCACACAAAGCAGAGTCAGCTCCCCTTGGAGAGTAAATTGCATAGTACTCCAAGATGAACGCATGTTGTATTCTTTTCCTGGTTATATTTAAATCTGTGTTTTCTTTAATTTAAATCTGCTCTATAAAGATCTCAGCAATTTGAAACAAAAGTATCCTTTAAAAGAAGAAGAAGAAAAAAAATGACATGATAGCATCCTTCATGCCAGGCTGGCCCTGTTGTGATTTTACATTGAGGGTGCATTTTAATTGATGAAATGTGCTACACAGCACAACTTGAAAAAGTAACAACCTTTAGTTACCATTTGGAAATGTGATGGAGGTGCCAGAAGTTAAACTCTTAGGACTAAATGAAATAACAGAAGCTCCCTATCCTTTCTTGAAGACGCTCATTAGTTTTCACTTTCTCACATTCTGTTTGCCATGGATTTCATCCAAGAATGACGGATGTAGAGTTATTAAGCAAGTGATAGTTGCAAAACTCCAAGTGTCAGTGCTCAATGTGGAAGCTCAATTACCTTGCAGAGGACAAGAGGCTTAAGTACCAGTACCCCGGAGCTGGCGTCGGCGCAGAGGGAATGATTGCATGGAAAGGTGCTGTCAGAACAGTCTGAGAGACGCAGGTCAGTTATAGGAACGGACAAATAAACAAATGAGGAATGTTTGAGGAATAATCTGGTATTTGAATGCTTCAGCACACACAGGAAACCGGAAAAAAAAAAAGAAAAAGAAAAAGAAAAAAAAAGAGGAAGCAGTGTTAATGCACAGAAGGCAACGAACAAGTACCTTTTCTTCAATCCAGTCCAGGGCTGGGAAGCAGGGGTATCTCAAATACTGTAAGGCCTCTTTGAGGGAAGAAGCCTCTAGCTATGGGCCTGGTGAAGAGAAATGTGCATCTACAGGTCACTCTTTTCACTCCTATGGGCCTGCTGACCAGTCACGCCCATGGGACACGCTCCATGGACAGGGTACCAAAGGCCCCGCTGAATGGACCTGCTGAAGAACATGGAGCGCAAAGCAGTACCTCAAAGCCTGTCCTTCTGAGACTGGGAGAAAAGCAAAAAGTTCACGTGATCTCTCCCCATTTTACTCTCTAACTGACACCACTGCCACAACTCCCTCCTTTTCCAAGGATTTATCCATCACCAGCCCTAGCAGGACATTTCATCTGGCCCTGGTTCACTTGTATTTCCTGCCACATGCTGACACTCTGAACAAGTTGAGCCCATGAGCCAAGATAGACCCAACCCAATTCTATTTGCTTTTTAAAATTACTTTTCCCACTTGATGATTTTGCTCACAGACTAAAGCAGAAACAAAAGCTGGTTATGTAGGTTTTTTTCTGTCCTAGATGCAGTAAAAACCTAACGGGGGTCTGAGTGAAAAGCCTGTTGAGCCGGTTCTTATTTAATTTCCAGGCTCAAGTCACTTGATGTGTGGCAGCTTGACTCAGACCCTGCAGCTCTGGAAGTCTACCTAGTCCTGGCTGGCAGCTTGTTGCATATTCCACACCTGGAAGCCAACAGGGTCGTATCTAGAACCAAGGTCTGAACTCTCCTTCTGTTTAGATGAAAAGATTCAGCCTTATTTGCAAAGACTTGATTTTACTTTTGAGTTAACGTAGAGATTCACTGTTAATGTCCAGCTGGCAGTGGTTTAGACCAGCAGAAACCTTCCAGAGCAGTGGCTCTTTCTAGGTTTCTGCTGCTGTCAGCTCTAGAAAGGCTTGTGAAAGTTTGTCTAAGTGCAAGCTGAGCCTGGTTTTCAGTTTGTTTCAGCCAAACAGCTCGACTTTGAATCTCTGTCCACAGGACCTGTACACCTCTTCTTTCATCTCCTTTTAAATCTGTTTTATGCAAACAAGTTGCACCTGAATTTCAAATATTCGAGCATCCCTTTTCCAAGGCAGCTACAGTGGTGAAAATCTACTTTTGCAACGTTGTCTTCTGAGGAATGAGTTCGGAGCACCGTAACTCAAGAGATGATAGAGATTAATTTGAGATATGTCAGAGGAAAACAAGAAGAGTGATTGGAGTGAGAGGTAGATAACATGACCCGGTTATGGGTGGGAGGAGGATTTACTTCTTTTCTCTCTGTAGTTTCCTTTTTTTCATATTTTCAGAGCTTTCCCCTCTTTCCTGTAGGACACCTCTTCTCAAGATCCTGGTGTCCAATGTAGATGGAGCAGTGGGAGCTGCAGGGGTTTGAACATCTTGTGTGAAGCACTGAAATAGGTTCTCCTGAGAGGTCACAGATTACTCATCACTGGAGGTCTTGACAACGTCAGAAAGCTGACCATGCTTTTGCAGAGCTGAATGTACTAGGTGACCCCTCGGGCTTTTTTCCAGCAAAACGAGTGGCAAATCCAGAGGAATTTTTTTCCCCCAGAGATAGAATCCTGTGACATTTGCTGCCAGGCTGCGCAGAGGACCCCTTCAGAGGTCTCTTCAGAGGAAAGAAAACTTGATTTAAGCCTATTCAGTGGTGTCTTGCCTACGAGTGAGTAGCTAGTCCCTGTTCCCACTCTCTGGAGGTTTTAAAGCCCTCTTGCAGCAGATACTATAATCTGGCAGTTCTCAGCCTTGGCTTTTGTTGCTGCTTTCCCACCCCCTCTGATCCTGTCTTCTTGATCTGCTCTCTTAGGCACCGACTGCTAGGCCTTTTCTCTTGTTTGGATTCATGCCTGCATCTCAAACTCATCACTCTCCTTTCCCATGGGTTTCCTGTCAGGTCCTTTGTGTACAGTCATCTTTCGCTGAGAACTTCATACTGCCTCTATTTGTCTCGTGCTCTCTCGCATATTTTGGGCAGCCTTGACGGTGTTCTCCAAGTACATATTTTGCTGGAAGTCCACACATTTATTCTTTGCTGGTTTTAGTCTCCCTGTAACCTTAATTAGAAATGTAATTAGATGATGGCTGCTATTCCTTGGGAGCTCCCAAGCATGCACTAATTTATAGCCCACCATTACTCAATACGCGTCATACAAAAATCCATTTGCTCTAACAGCTGTTGCAGGACATGGCTGGGAAACGAGGTGGCAGGGCATTTCTAGAAAGGTCCCGAAGAAAATGAGCGTGCTTGGACTGTCTGAATGTAATAGAGTGCCTTCAGAAATGGATGAGGGCCGATTTATCTCCGCTCGACCAATTATACAGTTCTAATTCTTGCCAGAGAATTTTTAACATACGGTTTGCTGATGGGTTCATAAAAACAAGGCTGGTCTGGACCCTGGGAAACCCCGTGTGAGATGGTCTGTCCAAAAGCAGGCTTGTTCCTGGCAGAGGTTTGTCTACTGTATCGTTTAGCGTGCTCTGTTGGAGCATCCTGGACATGTCCTAAGGAGGTTTTTTTTCTGAATGAAAGACAAGACAGCAAGGTCTGGAACAAGAACAGGAGCAGCAATAACATCCTGTTGAGAGTCAAAGTATTTGGGAGCTTCCAGTGGCACATTCCTGATGCTCGTAAGAGTTGGTGCAGAGTAGTAAGGGTGGGTCTGCGCCAGAGTTATGAAAAGAAACGTGGAAGAGAGAATTTCTGTCCCAAAGAGCTTATAGAAATGACAAGCAAGTTTTGTATCCATTTCAGCTGGAGGTTTTTTTAGGCTTGGTGGTTTATTTAACCCCAATCAGTTTGTCCGTCTTTAATATGATTCAGGATTATAGGAAGGAAATGCTTTACAAGAGCAGATTTTATTGAAAATTGCTAAATGTGAGCTGCAGGGTAATGCACTGCTCTTCCTTGGTCCATGACACGATCGTGTCTGCCAGGCTGCTCTGATTTCGGACTACCACTGATACCTCCAGACTGAGATTCGGTTCTAACTCAGTCAGCGTGCCCAACTTCTACAGATGAAACTTGTCATGCTATGGTTCGCATGAAGATAATACACGTTTCAAAAAAGCCCACTACTGTCTTCACTACCAGTATTATTTCCAGGTGAGACACACTGGATGGAAGGAACTCTTTCAACTTCTATTGAAATACGTGGAAAAACTCACACGGGCTTCATAAGAACTTAGATCAAGTTCCAAAGCTGCACGTCAACATTTTTTCTGAGTGGTCCTGACTCTGCGCAGGGGCCCCTACATCATGTTACATTCCTTTGCAGAAAAAAGGATGTGGGAATTTTTTACCCTTCCAGAGACAGCTCTCTTTGGAAATCACATTTGTTTTCTCAGTAAGTGCTGGAAAGAAATGGATGTGAAAAGCTCAACAGTTAACTCTGAACTGCCTTTTATGCTGGCATCATTTTTTTGGAGGGGGGAGGAAGGGAGTGTGCACGCACATGCACTCACAGCTAAGGTCTTAATTCTATCTCCAGATGCTGTGCATAATCTAGAGGTTTATCTTAATGAATTATTTCTGTTATTACTGCAGGCAAAGTGAGATTTAATTTGATGTGTGATATATCCCTGGATTAACTACCCTTTGGTTTTATTTGCTCCATAATGGTGAATTTTTGTTTATAGACCCATTTTGTAATTACATCCCTGAGCTCAGAAGGGCTACAGCAATGCTGCTCCATCCTATAGGAAATCAGGATCCAATTCCCTTCTCCCAGTCCTGTTGTCAGCTGTGGCTGAAACAGAAGCTGCACAATATGATGTTCACCATTTTGTCTTGCTTAATAGCAGCTTTACAGGACAAAGTACATTGAATTGAGAGACTCTCCTTGGCTGAAAAGACTGTGAATACTGCTTGAGAGGTGTCTGCAATGTGGCAGAGAAGCTTCACCTTGAAAAATGACAACAATGGGTGTTATAATGAGTGCCGGGAACAATCAGTTGAATCCTTCATGATGCCAACATGTTGAAAGTGTCATGCCACCACAGAGGCTCCAGGGGTGGTACAGGGAGCTGTGGGGCATGGGAGCATGTAGAGCAGAGGTTCATTCATTCCTTATTTCCCAGCTGATCTCCTCTTGGTGGGAAGCCAAACCTTCACCCCATGTTGGAAGATGCAGTGCAGGCTGGTGGTCATGGCACTGGGACATCTTTCTCCCTTCGTACCCCATCCAGCCCAGCCCAACCCCTTCCCTCGTCTCATAGCCAGGAGGTCTAGGACCAACACGCCTGCACTGGCTCATATTCATAACATCTCTTTAGTGCTTTCCTGCAATAGAATTATAGAATCATTTAGGTTGGAAAAGACTTTAAGATCACCGAGTCCAACCGTTAACCCAGCACTGCCAGGTCACCACTGAACCACATTCCTCAGCACCACGTCTACATGTCTTTTAAATTCCTCCAGGGATGGGGACTCAACCACTTCCTTGGGCAAAATCCCCAGTTATGAGAAGAGAAAGAGAAGCCTGCCCCAAATCCAGCTCCCTGGTGCTGGTGTGGCAAAGCCATGGGGGTGCCCCATCCCTGGTACGATGAGGGGCAGGGCAGAGGCACTGAGGGCTGAGATCCCACTGCAGCTCTGTAGAGAGCAGGACACGGCACTGTGGCTACAGAAGCCGTGACAGCACCCGTACCTAATCCCCTGGTAGCATATGGTATTGCATGCACGCAGAATCGTGTTTCATTGCAATCATAGTGATCTTAATTAGTACTACTTATAACAACAGAAGTCAGCGTAAGTACAGGGAAAAGCAAGCAGAAGCAAACAAATCCATCTGGGTATAGTGTGCCCCTTGGAAAGGGGCTTTTGACTCCAAGCAGGATTGCCTCGCCATAAGCTCCAGCTTGACCCTTCCCTCAAGCACGCACTCAGCTTGCTGGGAGCAGGGCCTGACCTCCTTCCACCTCGGTGAGCCACGCTGGAGCAGCAGAGCTTTGCTCCCACCAGAGCCCGGCGTGGTGGAGCACTTCATGGGTGCCCCGGAGTGGGGAACTCCATGGGTCAAGGCAGCAACCATGAAGTTCAAACAGAAGGTCATGCTTTCCAGGGAGGGAGGTGCTGGGTTCAATCTCTATTAAAAGAATCAGGCTAAAAGACATGCTTGTTTTCTAGATACACATCACACTCAAGACAAAATGGTTTTTTTACTGGCAGACAAGAATGTTTGAGGCTATTAAACTGCAGAGAGCCAAAGCCTCCAGTTTGTAAAGAGTGCCTGCAGATGGACGCTATACAGCCTGGATCTGCAATTGCTCCTGACGTGTCAGTTCTCATACACTCCCACTAAAAGTTTATGCCCACTTTTTACTTTTTCTTTTTTTTTTTTTCCCCCAGCTAATAAAATTAAATGTTGGAAAGCCAAAGCGAAAAAATAAAATATGTCAGCCTTGCTTGGGCCAGGCCAGGATGGGATATTCAGGGCTGACACCGAAGCTGTCTTCAAAATCACCTACTGTTGGAGAGCAGTGCACTAAAACTCAGCTTCCTGCCTTTTCCTGGTTAAAGCCAAACCTGTGGTGTTATTTTACTGCCTTGGGAGTGTGAATTTCAAATGGCCCTTAAGGGTGGAAAGTGATTTAAAAATATTTTTTTAAGAAACTCCAAAACACAAGCAGCATTTTTATGAGTGAAAATCGAGGAGTATGCGTCAACATTTGCAAACATATCTGAGGGATGCAAAGAACATAAATCCTAGGACTTTAAAGTTGTCATGAAGCCAAAGTCTTGTTTCCTTTACCCATATGAGTAGTGTTGCTCAACTCAATGGTTTGAAACAGCTTCTGTAAATAAAATGAGTAAGACTTTGCCTGAAGTCTACAGAAAATAATATGAACAATCTTTCTTCCCCCCAGGAAGAGAAGCCAAGCATTCCATGGCCTGACCTGTCCCCGCACAGCCCGTGGGGCAGGCTCTGCTGTGCCCGCTGCCCCAAGGACCAGGTGCCTTCATCCTGGCTCTCCATGAGGCTCCTGGTTCCCCTGCATCAAGCTGGTGCTGCAGGGTTTCATGGCCATTCCCAGATGCCCGGCTTGTGCCCCAGCACGCTATGTCCAAGGATCTGCCCCTTCCCGGTTGCTTTGCTGGATGAGGGAGGCAGCACTGGGAATCTCTGCCTGTTCCTGCTCTGGGGCTTCAGTGAAGAGGACCATGGACCAGATGGGAAGGGAGCAGCAACACACAGTGTTACCACTTTGCCTTTCTCTGCATTGGGTTTGATTTTAGATTAGACATAAGGAAGAAATTCCTCACTCTGAGGGTGGTGAGACCCTGGCCCAGGTTGCCCAGGGAGGCTGTGGATGCTCCATCCCTGGAGGTGTTCAAGGCCAGGTCTAGCGGGAGGTGTCCCTGCCATGGCAGGGGCTTGGAACTAGATGATCTTTAGGGGCCTTTCCAACCCAAACCAGTCTATGAGTCTATGATAATTCCGTTTGACCTCACCCGCTACTGAAAGGAACAGAGTAACCAATAACACGCTCAAGAAATTAAACAGAGGTCGCACAGGTTTTAAAAGCTACCACAGAGAATTTATGCTGGTAATTACAGCCCTGCTACAAATTTCTGGAGAAAAAATGTTGGTTCCCCCCCCTTCCATTCTAGAGTACTTTATATTTTTGCAAGCAGTGGATGCTGGGTCTGCTACTCGCCTTCTACTGTAGCAGGTCATTTACTGATCCTTTTTTCTATGCTAATAAGGTATAATAAATTTAACACCACTAAAGAAACTAAAAAGACTTGAAGACCATTATTACAGATTTTGTATGTGCAGTGAAAGGCAAATTGTTCGCAGCTATTATTGATTGGGAAAGGCTGAGTTAATGTAATTGCCGAACATAAAAGGAGGAAATATAATAAAAAAATAAAATTAATATACCAGTCACAGAATCTGAACTCCGAAAGCCAATAAAAGACATGTAATAAAGCACTCTAGAGAAACGAAACTCTGTCACGGTGAGTATCAAGCTATTTACTGAAAAGTGCGAATATCAACTCAGGCATTCCTCACCCCGCAGACAGTTAGTTAAGTCCTGTCTGCGCTCACGGTTGTACAAAACTAGGAACTGCAGCTAAAACCACGTTTCACTGGTTGCAAAGTGTCAGCAAGGTCTTCACCTGCCCTGCCGTGGAAGCACATCTTTGGAGTCTTGCTCTGGGATGCAGAGTAAGGAATCAGAAAGAAGTTTGTGCAGAAGGAAAATGCTGGTGTCATCAGCCTACGGAGAGAACAGCTAAAAATGGAGTTTCGTGGGGAGCTGGGGTCCAGTTTCACAGTGATACAAGATCTCCAACAACAAAGTGCCCATTTCAACAGAACCCTCTGGGAGAACAGTGGCATTATCAATGTCAAAAATCACGCGTCAGAGCCCATGAATATCATGACATTGACTACATTGAGCAGAAGCAATTCAACACACGCCCTTCCTATTTGGTTTGGATTTTCTAGTGTTTGGGTTTTCAAGCTTTGCTGTGTCTCCATCAAGACTTGGATTGTATTTTAGTCGGTGCCAAAGGTCAGATTAGTGACGTGTTCAACCTTAGGCAGTTCTTGCTGTTGAGGAGTAAAGTCTACTACCATGAGTACGGGCTTGCAGCATGGGAAAAAACAGAGGTTTATGGCAAATCACCTGAAAGCAAGAAAAAGTCCTCACTCCTCAAGATGTGCAGATTAATGAACTTCACCAACTGATAAATCTGAGTCCATTTTTTAGCTATTAGATATCTGTTAAATGTTACATGAAGGGAAACAATGGCTTTCCCTATTTTGCCCTATCCCTGGCCAGGCTGGATTTCAGCAGCTGTTCTGGAGGATGCTCTGGCCTTATTAGCAATAAAAAAGGAAAGCAAAGCCCCTGCTAAACGTGCACTCACATTTTCTTCATGTCCAACAGAATTTTCTCAGCGCTTTCAATCCAGAGTGGGACGTTAGAATATCCTTTTAACGTATCCATCCCCAAAGAGGTAAAACATAGATCTTTCTTAGGCTATATATTTAAAAAAAGAAATGGTGCTTTTAAAATGGGATGTCCAATATCAAGTGACTAATGGATGACAAAGAGGTTGTGGGGTACTTTATTAAATGTCTCTAGAGACAAAGAAGTCGATTGCTACTCACCAAGTTGATTTACAACGATAAAGGTTTCTGTTTGTAGGAACCACTCGGGCTTTAGTCACCTCCTCTTGCGGCTCAGGGCACATAGAGACAGAAAGCTTTGCTTTTTCAAGAGGGAAGTATTTTGCTCTGAGCTAGGACTGACTGTATTCTTCTCTTTATCATGACAAACCTATCAGACTAATGGGCTGACAGCTCCAGAACAGCCCTGCTATCTAGGAAGGGAAGGATGTGACCTCCAAGAATCATTATGTCCTATGTGGTAGGAGCTTCATTGTTTTATTGGTACCATTCCCTGTGCTGAAACCATTCAAAAGTGAAATAAAATGCTTCTCTGCGTTTGGCAGTTGTGAGAGGGAAGAATGCACAGTTGCACCTGGATTGCCGCCAACAGAGGAGAGCGATGAAGCTGGGACAGAGACTGGGAAGTCAAAAGGAAATGCTCTAGAGTCACTGGAAAGTTGTCCTTGGAAGCCTGGGTCAGTGACCACAGTGTGTCTGTGTTGGAGATCAGAAACTCCAGATAGCCCAAGCAGAAATAATTTCTTGCTTCTGTGGCACTATTTGCTCTACCTGAGCTTTGCTTTCTCCTACCAGTTTTTGGTGGCATCACCTACTTGACAGCGGTGATTCTCAGCCTGTGCTGAGGGCACCGGCTCCCCTTTGTTCTGCTCTGTCCTGAACCCTCCGTTAAGTGCAGTGCTCCACATTTACCGCATCGAGACACATTGTCCGGTGTCCAGAGTTCAGGCTAGAAACGATGTAAGTGAGTGTCCTGCTTCCCTAAACCTGATACTATTCCCACCGTGGTCCTGGAGAGAGGCTGGGAGCATACTGAAGACAAACTTGTGATAATCAAGGTCCAAAATAGAACAACAACAGATAAAAGAGATCAGAAACGCAGCTGCTGGTTTGCAAAGCCCTGTTGTTCCACTGCCTGGTGATGCGGTAACAACTAAGGCTGCAGAGCCATGTGTTTGCTGATGCAATACCGAAGGGGACAAAACAACCGCACTTGGCGAAGGCTAAATAAAGAGGAATTGCAGCTTCAAAGTGAAGCACTTGCAACATGAAACTTGTGATGGGTTTGTGAGGGTGTCAGCATGACAGAAGCCCTGGGGTTTCCTACCGGATGCCCATTGATACAAACAGCAAGGTCACGATGGATCTCAGGGATCCATCAGTCACTGGAGCACAGACTGCAGGCCTGGCATAGCTGGAGCGGCACAGTCACTTCCCTAGCGCTGGCTGAGCAGGGCTGCTGGGGCTCTCTTGCCTTCAAATAAAAGAAAATTATTACAGAACGAACTTGGGAATGTTCTAGCATGACCAAGGTGTTATAACTCATCATGCCAGGTCTCGGAGATGCATCTTCCTATAAAACCGCAGAACTATGTGAAGCAGCTGACTCATCCCTTCTTTGCCCTAGAGATGGCAAATATCTCCAAGAGGAGATATTTTAAGGCTGTCATAGGATGGAGGTATCAATTCTCTATCTTTTCACGGATAATCCTGTTACAGGATAACATGATTTTAGGACGGTCCATTTCAAAGGACAATCTTTTCAGCCTTGTCTGACTCAAGTCTCCAAGTCCTTCAGAACTCCCCTCATGCAAAGAAAATGGGAAAATCTCAACTTTCCGCTCTAACTGTTGAGGTGCCTTTCAGCTGATTTCACCAACGCCTCGCACAGCATCTCTATAATTTATTGACATTCTGAGTTTAACTCAATTACTCAAATATCCTGAAAGGGTCACTACCCAACGAAGCTGAGAGCCGGCCCTGTTTGCGTATCAGCGTACACCAGCCAGAGCTGGACCTGCTCACACCACTCTATTTATCTGCTGCTCTTCCCTCCGGTTTGACCGTCACAGCATCCTTACAGGTGTGTTATCTCTGGTGTTTCAAATGTGGGTAAAGTGAGGAACAAAGACTAAGTAAGTTCTGCAGACTTGCTGTGAAAGGCAAGAAATGAGCTCACGTGAACCAGAGCAGCGGTAAAAAAAACCCCGTCGTCTCCCCAGTTTGCCCTCCTCTCATTTTCACCAAAAATTCCCGAGGAAGGTGTTTATTGAAGAGGAGGTTTTACACTTCTAACTTCCTAGCTAGTCCCCAAGCACTCGTTTTTGGCTTTCTGAATGGAACGTCAGCGCACTAACAATAAAAAGTGTTTCACTTTATGCCAGAAATTAACTAACTAAGGTCTTACAGGTCAACGAGGTTCTCCAAAAGCAGGCTGCCATTTCCACTTGGTTTGTTTTCTGGAAGAAAAAACTTGGTTCTTTAAATCCAGACAAGCCCAGCTCTTTTCTCAGGAATAGGAAATACTTCTGCAACTGATGCTGAAAGCCAGCGATGTTATTTTTATTTACTCTAGCAGCATTTAGGAGCCTGAGGAGCGGACCAGGAGCCTGCTGTGAGAGGTGCTGCACAGAGCTTGAAGAGCAGTCCCTGACTTTAGTATTGCTGGTAGGGACAAAAGAGGGGGTGCAGCACTGAAACACTGCAAAATGTATTAATTAAATTAAAATACGAGTGTATTTTCACATATTAAATGGCAAGGAGCTGCAGTAGAATTGTTGTTTTTAAATGACACGATGGTATCTCGATACTGACAACTCCCTGCTCATTCTCACCTTCATCTTTCAAAGCACGCTTCTTGATTGCTTACAAAGCGTTTTCCCCACCCTGAAAAAACCCCTTGATTATCTTCTTCCATCTCTGTGAACAAATGGTCCACTGCAGATTCTGCCCTCCCAGCAAGGTCAACATCTATTTGTGCAAATGATTTTACCTCAATGATAACACATTCGTGTCCCGTCTGGGGAATATCACAGGTAGTTTCTAGAATACAACGGGAAATGAATTTTTCTACTTCAGTTTATGTTTCAAACTGTCCCCTTCTATTTAGATGTTCCTTCAGAGGAGAGACAGCTCATTTCCTTGAGGAGCTGTATCCACCCACCGAATGTTATTTCACACTGTACACAAGTAATAGGAGATTTCCTACTTTTTGCCCACTTCTACCCCATAGATTTAATATGTAAACTGGGAACACGCAGAATATATTGCTTGGCACAAGCCGGCGAAGTTTCACCTGTGAGAACACAGTATGAATTCACCCTCTGGCTGCTTGAACTAAACCACAGGGAGGATCTACACTTAAGAGATGTAAAATTCATAGATTAGACACAAACCCACAAAACCAAAGCCACAGGGCAGCGTTTGGGCTTGCAGAGCTTGCTGGCCTTGTGACTCCATCTTGCTTGAGTTGTTATGGAAGGTGAGAGCCCTGTCCCAGGGTACACGCAAAGGGAGCACCGCGTGCTCCGCTTGCTAGGAGGGGCTCCTGGTACCTGGGGGAGGATGCTGAGGCACAAATCCCTTATCAAAGGACGGAGTGGGAAAAGAAAATAGGATCTACTTCATGAAGAAGGCAGAGAAAAAGTGCTTGATGCTCTGGAAGTGAGCACTCCAGGTGAAACGCTACCTGGGGTACTGCATCCAGCTCTGGAGCCTCCAACACAACAGGGACATAGGCCTGTTGGAGCAGGTGCAGAGGAGGCCACAAAGATGATCAGAGGGCTGGAACATCTCTGTTATAAGGACAGGGTGAGAGAGTTGGGGTTGTTCAGCCTGGAGAAGGGAAGACTCCAGTGAGATCCCATTGCAGCATTCCAGTATCTGAAGGGGGCCTACAAGAAAGCTGGGGAAGGACTTTTCACGAGGGCTTGTAGAGAGAGGATGAGGAGTAGCGGCTTTAAACTGGAAGAGGGGAGATTGAGATTAGAAATAAGGACAAAGTTTTTCACTCGGAGGGTGGTGAGACACTAGCACAGGGTGCCCAGGGAGGTTGTTAAGTACCCCAGCACTGGATGTGCTCAAGACCAGGTTGGATGGGGCCTTGAGCAAGCTGGTCTAGTGGGAGGTGTCCCTGCCACGGCAGGGGGATTGGAACTAGATGATCTTTAAGGTCTCTTCCAACCCAAACCATTCTGTGATTCTATGGTACTCGTTCTCACATTTCACAGTTAAGCTTCTTTTGTGTTCCAGAGTTACATTTAAACGTTCATTTAAACTTCATGCACAAAGCACCTGATATTCCTTGCTATCCTCTGCAATGAATCCCTAAGATTAATTTCCATAACCTCAGCTTATCACTGATCTCAGCACCACAACAGGTGAGTGAAATTTATACCACGGTTTGCCCTTTCAATTTCACACGTTTCTGTGTGAACCTTGAGAGATGGGAGGAGAATTATTCCTCGTTCCTGTGTGATTTTGATCTTCCTTTTTAAATTTTGTCCGTGGATTTGTTTCCGTGGATCAGTTTAGGTTCCAGATCATCCAGATCTTAAGCCATTATTTTCTCTTTGCTACAAGTCAACTCCTATCTTACTTCATTTTAAACGTGGGATGAACTTCATTGCTCTGAACACCAAAACCCAGCTCCAAAAAACCTCTGGTAGGAGCGGAGCGACAGCCCAAAGTCCTGATTAACTTCGTCTCTTTTGCAGGCTTCAGCAACGAACACAAATGGCTGCGAAATCTTTTCCACCAGGGTAATGGAGGGAGGAAAAGAGTTGGCTCTAAGTTTGAGAATTATTATTCCTATAAACCCATTCACACACCCATCACTTGAGACAAGTGAAGGGCCAAAGACATGCCAAGCAATTACACAGCTACATAGGTCCGTGCACAAGATATTCCGCGTCGCGTTGGCTGTAATTTGCGCTCACTACGTTGGCAGTAGCTCCACCTGTGTCAGATGGCAGCAGAGAAAACAACTTTTCTGGAAGACTAAATCCATCTCAACTGCGGCCAAGCCACGTCCTTGTTTTGGAAAGTCTGGTCGGGAACAGCAGCACCTTTCATTTCAAAGTGCAAAAAAGGTTTACAAAACTCAGACTCCTTAGTCGCTGGTTTTCACCTTGCTCCCTGCACTCCCAAGCAGTATCAAGATGCTCAGAGACTCTTGGTGACACTAACATAGCTGGCCACGGCTTCCAGGGATTTATGAGATAATGTTCTGTTCTGGTTCTGACCTTAGCCAGCAATCTGTGCCCTGATGAGAAATGATTTCTAAACAGGTTTATATTTTCCTTCACTATTTGTTTGAGAGAAACCAGAGGAATGTTTCCTGGTTCTGCTACAAAGACGGAAGAACCACCTTTCTCAAACCACTTAAATTCATGACACGAAGGATCTTGGCAAAGTAGGAAGAGAAGTCAAGATCATCGCTCATCTTTTACAGCATGTTTGCAGATGCTTAAGGCTCTACAAAAGGGTTGATGTGGTGGAGTTAGTCTTGAGCTTGTACAAGCCAGTGTTCAATATTGAACAAATCAATTAACCCCTTTTTCTCTGTTGGTAAACTGAAGACTGCTTTCCCTGCCAAGCAGAAGTGACTCACTTCATTATTTTTCCCTGATATATTTTGAAGTCTTTCTTCATTCAGTCTTGTAGAGACACAGCCTATTGTTGCCGTAAAATAGACCACAGAAAAGGATGCAGCAAGACAAGAAGGACGTGTTCTGAAGAGCTCCTGAAGTCTAGAAAATGCAACACTGACAACTAGATAGGTAAGAATTTACTAGAACACCTTGATTTTGACCAAAGATTTTTCTTAACAATAAGAAGAGAAATACAGTCAGTTACGTTGGTGTGAAATGTGTGGTGACTTAACTCACCAGAAGCCAAGAGACCAACTTAGAAGCGCTGAGAGAGTCTCTGTTTCCTTGAGAAGCATTTCTGTCCAGCAGCAGTGACTGTGTGCCATCCACAGGATTTTAAAGGGATTTTAAAGAGTGTCATGATGCTCCTAAAGTCTTACCTATTATTCTACTAACTGTTCATGGACGCGACAGACAAGCCCCCTCCCTTTAACTGTGGTACGTCAGAAGACTGTAACTCTTGTACAAAGATTTCGATCTTGGACTCCTAGAGCTGTGCCCTTGAAAATTGAGTTTCCTGTTGGATGAGTCTGCACAGACTTAGAATAGCATGAACAAGGCTATTCTAAAAATTAGTTGTTGTAACCACAGCGTCCCACAGGACTAGTTTGGCATGGCACTGTAGCTGCTTTCTGCTCTTTGCTCGCCCCAGGAGGACAGATCCTTCAGAATTGCATCTCCTTCTCCCAGTAATACTGTGTTTTGTGCTGCTGCTGCTTGCTTTGCCACGTATCTGCCAAATGCTGCAGGTGCTGAAAAACAAAGGTGAAAGCACCCATATGGTGCTTTCGGATCACAAAACCGACTCACAGAATCAAAAGCCCAAAAGGACCTGGGTTTTTTCCCTCACAGGAAAACCTGATGGGGAATCTATGGAGTTACATCCGAGTGCCAAGGCTTGTGAAAGGATTTATTGTGAATGTCTTTTACAAGATTCCTTCCTTGTTGGAAATAGGTCCTCTGGGATTCCCCTTCATGATACTGCTAATCCCATCTATTCAAAATTTATGACCCACATTCCCTAGAATACCTAGATGGCTTTAAAAACACAGTGTAGATTGGGGTTTTTGCTAGTTTTATTGTCATTTTCTTTTTAAGATTTCCGAACGAAGGCATTTACTGCACTCACAGGCTTCCTTTTGCAAACACGAGAGCTGGCAGCTCACTTTAATTTGTATGCGATGTTGTGTTCAGGGCAAATGTTTACTCATGTTCTTGTAGAGGTCTTGGGTCTGGGCTTTTCCTGGAATCAGTCGTGCCAAGGCTCAGGATCGGATGGTAAAAGTAGTTTTCTGTAAGGTGTGTGTGCATGCAAGCGTGTGTGTTCACGTGCGGGTTCTTCTTCTGCCTCCTCCTTCAGTCCCTGGTTTAGGAATTACAATTAGTTTGAAAATAATTTTTCCTTTCCACACACAAAAGAAGTAACTTCAAATAGAGCTGCTCTGATGTTCTAAAATCCTTCTAGTTGTCTTTCCCTCTGTTCATGAACTCCAAGTACCCGGAGACTAACTGGAGCGACTCGGCAGTTCCCTGCTGCACACGGGTAGGAGGGAAGAGACGAGGATGTAGCCTCGCTGCCCAAAGTGCCCTGCCCAGGGAATAAGTGGCTTTATTTCCTATCTGCCAATTCCCTCGTCTCTGACATCCTTACTATTTACAGCAATAACGTGCGTAGAGCTTCCAAACATTTACCTGAGGCAAAAATGATAGGTGAGCGAGAGAAAAACTTTCCATCTTAGGCAATACATTAACTCCGATGAAAAACACACACAGGGAGGCTTTTGTTTGAAAATACCATATTATGTTTTTCCCTACCCTCTTCCCGGATGAATTTAATTTGATTTGGTGTAATTAAGAAAAAATCCCTAACAACATACAAGTTACATGATGCCTTCTTTATATCAGATAAGCAAAAAAAAAAAAGTTATGAGGTTACCTTCAAAAAACTACGAGTGTATTTAGAAACTAGCATTTTTTCCTCCCTTTTATTTGCCTTCTCCTTGAAAGAAAAACACTTTTGCTATGGAATATGGTCTTGTTTTGGCTTGAAAGCACAGATTTACATCTCATCTCTGAGTCTCCGCGGTGCCTCCTGAGCACAGCAAGGACTAGTTCACAGGACAGTTCCAAACTGGTATTTTAGAAAGATAAACCCAACCCTGACCCTTCTGATAAATAATCCAGTCAATCCCTAGGAATACCAGGAAAGACAGAAAAATGATAGCACTAAGAACAAGAGCTGCCGTTATTAATAGAGGAGCTACACAAAGTGCACGTTAAATAAAGCTCATTTAAACATGCTCTGCTTTAATTAGATTGAGTTTAACCACCTAAAAACATCCCAGCAGAACTCTGGCTGCAGCTCCCTGCTGTGAGCCCACCTGGTTCTGCCGGCCTCGCTGCCCCGGCTCTCCTCAAAATCCCTGGGTTGGCTCCGCGAGCTGGGGCAGCTCGCAGGGACAGGATTCCAGCCTGCCTCGCAGCGATGTTTGGGGGAAAAAGTTTTTCGGAGTGAAAAATCAGCTGCGCCCAAGATTTACCGTGCTACGAAAACAGAAACAAATACTGCCAAGCATCGGACTTTTTCTCAGTCGGCGGGTTTCCAGGCAGTGACCAGAGCTGTCCTTTCAAGTAGGTTTTTATATTCTGCACAAAATCTATTAAGAAAGCTACACTGTTTGAGACAAACCCTCCCCCCAATATAACAATCATATATATATTTGAAAAAAACATACAGAGATACAGCAAATATCAGGAGCAATGTCTCTGTGCTTTTGGCTGTATATATGGACGCGGGAAGATTCTCCTTGGAATAGTTTCCTTCCTGGGGAGTGCCCGGAGCCTGACCCGAATCCCAAGGAAGCAGCATTCCCAGCAAGCACCTTTGGCAGCACGGCCCGGGCAGGGAGGAGGCTCCCGTGAGCCACACGCAGGGAGAGACGGGGACTATTTCTATATAAACAAGCCCAGGATCAGCCGAAGTTGCTGCTCACTGGCAAACGAAAATAAAGAGACAATTCAGAATCAAAGGTGAGTCAAAGAAAAAATATGTCCAATAAGAGGAGGCAGCCCAGACAATCAGTCAGATGCCAAAACATGTGACAGACCCAGAGGCAACTCCAAAACAACCAAACCAACTGCCTGTGGAGTCTGCCAAGGAGCCAGATGCTCCTGCTTAAAAATATCTTCCGCTGCCTTGGCATCTGCATTTTCTGCCTGCCGTCAAAGGAGGAGGGAGGGGAAAACGGGAGAGTGGTGCGGGAGTGGGGAGGGGGGGGCAGCAACTAATAATATTTTTGCCGTTTTAATACTAAGTACTCCTAATTATTCATTTGCAGTTTGTCATCATGTCACGGGAGAGCAAAACAAAACCCCAGCCTGGCAGAGGCTGGGAAGGGAAGAATAGGCAAAGCCCTCTATGCAGAAGGAAAAGAAATGATGAGAAAGATCTAACAGTTCTGCATTGCTGGGGGTGGCACGTTTCTGTCGAGGTGATAAGAAGCCATAAGCTGCTGGAGTTGGCAGCTACCACCCAAGAAAGTGCTCGTGTGATGGCGGCAGGGCCCCGGGGATGGAGCCGGGCAAGGGATGCTCCAGCCTGAACACATCCAGGCTGTCCCCGAGGTGCCCTGCGCCGTGCGATGGGGACTAATGACTTGTGCTGAATTAAAGTATTGCTGCTGGTATGTGGTTCACGGAGGCTGTGGCTGCTCAACGGAGGCTTAAAATACACCTTTGTAATATTAGCATTACAAATATTAATATGACGAACTAACTTACTGAAGATGCAGATTCTTTATTACTGTAGCTGTTGATTAAAACTATTAAATACGATATACATTGTAGAAACGTTAGAATATTTAATAGGAAAAGGTCAAATAAAAGCACAATTCAAAAGGAGAGAATTTGTGCGATTTCTGTGGCAGGAGGAACTGTAATGCAAAAGGTATTATACATTTCATTTGTATTGAAGGGCTTTATCTCTTGTATGAAAGTTTTCACTGGTGAATACGTTCCTTCAGAAATTAAATTGCAAACCGGTTTTGTTTGTGTTTCTTGACCCTTTGGGTTGGAATCATCAGGAATCCCACGTGGGGCCTGTCCCTGTGTCGCTGAACTAATCGCGTGTCCTCGGCTTCTGCTCACATAAAACCTCTGAGCTTCTACACGTCGGGTGCGTCCCTCACCGCCCTGTCCCAAGCAGAGCTGTGCTTCCAAAGCCAGCGCTGGTGGAGCAGCACGTGTGGAAAGAGACACAGAAAACAATGCTTTCTGTTGGAAAGAGATTTTGCCTGAAAAGGGCGTTTGTTTTTCTAGGATAGAAACCAGAACATTCTCTTTCTTTGGAGCTGCCCCAGTTGGGTCGATAGTGAGGAGGGTTTGGGACAACAAGTGCTTCGGTGACTGCCTCGATCAAGATGCCTCAAAGCAAGAACCCTGGTGCTAAACGAGACATGCACCAGAGCCCATCACTACCTTTTAGAAAGCAAGCAGCACTGAAGGGCAGGCCCAGCAGGGCCGGGGCAAAATTTCACCCCAAGCTCCTGTAAAGAACCTTTTGTGATATTAGACTTCTATTCCCCCACTCGGATGAACGCTGATACTCGGCTCTACGGTGTTTTTTCCAGGGCAAAGTCACACGCCGGCTGAGCGCCGGCAGAGAGGGCGAGCTCTGGGCTCGCAGCTTCTCTCTCAGTCCCTCCAGCAATCTGGCACCCATGGGACTGCCACCACCTTTTCTGCACTGAAGGGTTGGACTCCTCGCTGAAAATCTGCGCTACACCTTGTGGGCTAAATTTTGCATACAGAACTCATTTGCAGCGAAATGCAATCGCAGTAAATAAATAAGTAACGGGAGCCAAAACGGCAGCGTGGTGAATCGGCAAGCTTATTCCAAATAAATGGAAAGAACTTGCGGTGACGAACGTTTCGCGCGAGTCTGGTACTGAGATTGTAAGAATTTTGCATGTCTACATCAACTGACTGATAGCAAAGGAGTTTCTAGTCCCCCTCATGGCACACACAAATGTCTGTTCAAGACATAAATATTTAAAAACAACAGCTAGACTAAGAGGGTTAGCTTTCATTTCATCTAATTTGGCAAGCATTAGATACACCCACCAGAAATCATTTTATTTTGTGTAATTTAATAGCAGATCTATTGTAGCATTGCAGTTTCTGACATACCGAAACAAATCGATGTGGCCTTTTTTTAAGTTCAGAATTAATACAAGGCTCTATTTCAAATGTTAGAGGGAAATCAATAAAGATTAAAACCTTTCTGTGTTATTCACTTGTTTTCATCCTCTGCTGCAAAGTTTATTTGCCTCCCTGCGTGTGATGCAGAGACTTTGATCCTTGTTCAAATACCTCTGATTTCTACTTCCCTCATGTTTGATCTGGTTCTCAGGTGAGAAATATTGGCAAAACTTGTTAGAATTACGTCTGCCAATGGTAGGATACAGGCTTGCAACGTGAAATTACATAAGCTGCGCTACGCATGCCCTTTAGGATGTTACACATCAGAATAATATTCCCACAGAAATCAATCTGAGATTTTAATTTATTAAACCCTCTCTCTTCCCCCCCACCGTTCTTAAAGGGATAGATGGAGATACGGAGGAAGTGAGATAACGTCAAATAAACCAGTTTCAGAACGGTCACGGATGACCTTCACAAGATGCGTTTTGCAATTTTGGGTGGATTAGAGGAAACTAATGATGGCTTTGAAAGGAGCTTTTGGATAAAGCTCGGGAAACTCTAATCATTACAAATCCACTACTTAAGAGAACAATTCCGTGTGGCACACTGCAGCTTTAAAGCATACATGTCTTGTTTTCTTTCCTCCTCTCAACGAGCTTATTTTGATTTCACTTACTCCAGTCTTCGTATAGGAACTCAATGACTGTTTTCACTTTCTGTCCTGCCTTCTAATTTAAGGAAGCCTATTGGGTTTTTTTTTTTTTGCCATTGCATTGCCCTTACGGTGCCTTTTGCATTTAGTTTAGGACTCATAGAGTTAACAGGCTGGGGAAGAGAAAGAGGGGGGAAAAATACCCACTTGCATTAAGCCTGAAGCCTGTCACCTTTTCTTGGCAATTACACTGCTAATGGCTGGGTCCCAAGCAAAGTGGCAAAGAATATCTCTTCTCACGTTCCCAACTCACAGTGCATTCCCAAATACCAGATGGTGTTTTTGGAATCCATTTCACTATGTTTGATATGACAATACTTTTGTATAATGTTAAATTATATATAACTATTTCAAATAGCCGATATCGGAACAAGGCAAGAAAAGGAATATTAGACGCAAGGAGGAAAGGGAGAAGCTGAAGACTGAAGGTTCTCGTCTCCTCCTGTTGTATCTGGTGTCTCTCAGATTTTTGTGCCGTTTGAACAAAAGAGGAAATAAAAGTGGTTCAACAGCCTAGCTCTCGCAGTGGTACTCTACAGAAACGGTGTTGTTTCCTTCCCAGAATTTGGTGTACATCTTCGGACGCCTGCCAGCTCTACAGGAGGCAAGATCATAAATAGTGCAGAGAAAGCAGGAAAAAAAGGAAAGGGGAAAAAAAACCCCAGTCATGAATAAACAAGTCCCACCATTTTCTTTACAGAATTTCCCTTGACATTTTGGGGAAAAGAAGTCCCTGAAAATTCAGGACGGATAAATTGGTACCTCTCCATTAACGTCAGTGGAGCTATGCCAGTTGACAGGAGCTAAGCGTTTGGCCCAGGATATTTAAGTTGAAGGAACTTGGATCTATGTAGTATGTCAACTATACATCTTACTAAAGGCAAATCCAATCTCATTTGCCCCAGATTAGCTATTCCAGTTTTATGTTAACACTGATGGACTTACAGGAGTTGGAAAATATCCACTGGAATTGGGCCTGCAGATTTAGTTGCAATACAATTCATCACGCCTGAACTGAAGAACAGAAGTAGCTTGGCCATTCCTCAGGAGACAACCAGGAACCTCAGCTTTAGTAGGGACAAAGATTTTCCTTTCGTTGGACACACTACAAACGATTTCTTAAGAAGAGGGAGAAAATACGCTACCGAGGGAAAAGAGTATTCAGGATAATCAGCGTCCCGTCAGTCTGCCAGCGATGCCACTTCCATTATCAGAATCCCATCGTTTAAACACCGGGTAGTTTCATGATTTCTAAACTGCAATTGTTTATTTTAGCATAGCCAGAACTTTGTTTTCTTTCTTCTCAGATGCAGCTCAAGGCACATTTTAACAACCCGCAAGCTTTGGGGATAAATGCTTACCAACAAAAACACTTCCCGAGCTTAACTGTAACATGAATATTGAAAGTATAAGGACACAACTTCACAAGTAATTTGTCTCATTCAATCAGGTTTTTTTCCTGCATATGCCACAAACCCGAGGTGTACATAACGCAAGCGAAGGTTTCATTCGCCTGGCTCTGCCTGAGCAACTTGCCACGTTAGTACTTACTTCTTACACAACAAAATACTGATTTTTCCCTCATGATTACTTTTACTGCCAGCGTACAGTACCGATTATCAACCCCTAAAAGGATCATACAGATCCAGTGACTACTACATAATTAACAATAACTTGTAGTAATGCAATTTAAGAGTCTTTTTAATGGGCATAGATGGCAGAATGTATAGCCCATCTTTCTTTGTCATCCTAGAAAAGGGGCCCCATGCGGAGCTGCTGGTTGCTGAGTGATGCTTTGTAGTCTGTACCAGACAGTTGCACAGTACCAGCTGCATTGGCAGGTAGCCGAAGTGCAAAGAGATAGCTGCCAAGCTATGCTATACAAAGGAAGCAGTGCCAGAGAGAAAGGGACCTTTGCGTGAAGTCACCTTTGACCCCGAAGCCAGCATGGATCCCATATTCATCAATTCCAGACAATTGCATCTTTCATTCCACCACAAACTATGATTAGAAAGGGCCCATTTGTGATAGTGATTGTTAGTTTACAGTTCCCAGAGATTGGATTATTTAATCTTTAGTTCTGTTAGCAGCAATATTTTCCCTAACCTTTTGTAAAGGCACGCCAGTGATAATCTAACATATGTATATAGGCAGATACGCACACACAGACGCACAGGCACCTCCCTTCCCCACCAAAACTGGGTGAAGACATAAAGATGCAAAGAAAAGGGGAAAGTCACAGCACACTAATTTCACATGGTTTGGCAAACACCGCACTGATGTCAATTTTCAGAATTCCATCCGGAACGCGCAGCGCATCCCTGCGCAGCAACTTCTGGACACGGACCTGGCTGTCCTACAGTCCTTTCGGTTTGATGGGAAAGCTTTTGCTTGACAGAGTTGAGATATGTCAGAGGCATTATTTTCAGACAACTGCAGATTAATTGTAACTCCTATAAATATTGACTGCTTGTACTACATGCAAAAAGAGGAACATTAAAAAGATTTCAAGTGGGCTCCTGAGAAATCCATCAATGATGACCAAAACCACTATCTGATGGGTGTTGGGGGGAGACAGCGCACAGAATAAAAGCAGCAGGGAAGCGTCTAGGTCTGGATCTGGCTACTGCTCTCCGGCGTGTCTAGCTTTGATGCTGTGAGGCCTATTGAAATCAACGGCAGAGCTCACGAGGTGCACGTGTACGGCAGCGTTTGCAAGTTTGGGATCTCAGTAAATGGGTCTTCAACAGCAAAGTGCCTCCCTCTCCCCCTCCAAACTTCACACAGCACTTCCTTGAGCAATAAAAGCAAGTTGTTAGTGCAATAAGTAAGCAGGTAAAGAACATAAGATGTCTGAGAACTCTTAGCAGTGACTTTCCATGGCATTCAGGAGAAAAAGGGGTAAAAACCCCACCAGAATCAAATGAAGAGCTAAGGTTTGCAAGGAAAGAAGGAAAAAAAGAAAAAAAAGAAAAGGATGGGAGTCTATTAAACTTTCATCAAAATCTTTTTTGATCTGATCCTTTGCTCTTATCTCAGAAACGTTAGCCGAAGGGAAAAAAAATCTCTCTACCTGAAGGCTGACCGTATTGTGCTGCACCTGACTTCTGGCTCACATGCGAGACCGTCTGTTCTTTATTTTCACTCTGTATGAAGCTAATGGAATTTGCAGTTGATTAACCTCAAATCTGGAGTAATGATCCAGCCTGGGACTGCAGCTGGCAATGCTGGGGCTATTTGTACTTCTTAACTGAGTCAGACAGCAACAAGTATAATGGCACAAAGGTAAAGATGCCGAGGAGACGGATCACTGGCAGAGGTGCATTAAAGGCGTTGAGGACGTGACCTGAGAGCGCACTGTCCCTCTTCCCCATGAAGAGGCGGGAGCACCAACTCTTAGAAAAATTAATCACAAGGTAATACGATAAAAGGTATATGGCTACACTTATTCAATTATATCCTACAGGAGACACTCAAAGCATAAGCTTTCCCCTTTCTGCACACCAAATCTATGCAGTAGGAAAGGTCATCTATTGAGGAACAGCCTCTGTAGAAAACTTAGGCCATGCAGGGTCCTGAAACTTCTCCACAACTTCGGTTCGTGGGAGGGAAATCACAGTCTTCATTAGATCGGCACCACAAAACAAAATTCCGAGCAGAACTACATGTAGTAATTTGTATTTATTTGTGCTGATTAATTATTCGGTCTGAAATATGAAAAATGGCAGCTGCATCGCTGCAGATAAACCCCACCAGAAAGCAACTCAAGCGTTTTTTTCTTAATAGATGTGTTTCTGTTTTTTCCTTCACAATTGTTCAAAGCTTCAATGAACAGAATTATACAAATGTGCACCAAACCTCGGAACTAATTTAGTTTAGCAAATGCTTCACACATCTTCGTTTACTGAACAATGTTACTTTCAAATCACGACAACATTCTTCCTTCCTTGCTTCATGACTAATACAGTGTTATTCAAGCCGCTCTTCAGACACTTCAGATCTCCACAAATCTTTTCCTCAGCTTTACCACCTGATTTCTAATTACAATCAAACTGAGAAAGTTCCTTCTACGATGTAAATCCCGCAACCCCAGGCCAGTGCCAGGCACTGCTGGAAGAGGCGTTGCACGGCTTTGCTTGCACAGCATCCCTTGGAAGAGAAACTTCTTCAAAGAGACAGATAAAACGAGCATAGAGCTGGGATGAGCTGTGCCTGGTCTTGAGCTCTTCTACTGCTTATTGGATAAATAAGTCTTAATGTGACAAATAAGTCTTAATGTGATGTAGCAAAAATGATTTCTCAGTCTGAGGAAGATCATTCTTTCCATCCCATATAAGACTTGTCAAATTAATGACTACCAGTGGACTTTCCTAACACTACATTACTGTCTGTATTTTATTTATATATCGTGCATGTAAATATACATGTGCACACACGCACACACACACACTGTGTGTACTATATGTCAACAACTAATCAAAAATTGTTTGCCCACAAGCATATGTGAAAAATTCATCTAAATAATTGTACATTTAATTTTTAATGAAATCCCAGTAATCCGCTCAATTTACCAAACTCCTACTTAGGATGAAACAGGGGCGTGCACAGAGATCTCTGTGTTACACGGTATGAGCGTATGCACCACTTCAGGCATCCTCAGTCAAGTGTTATTAGAATATTATCTTGATTTTGAGACCACTGCTTTTACTTGTGTGCAGAGTGAAGGAGCATATGCTATACGAGTAACCCATAGTGTTTGGCTTAAAGGCAAAATAAAAGTCAGCAATAAATAAACAGTAAAAAACAGACTGCTGGTGGATGGAAGGACTCCACAGCCTATTGGGTCTTTCCTGGCTTTAGTTCCCTCGTTCTGCAAAAGCTTATATTCATAAATGACTTTTAAATAAAATAATGTCCTGCAATTATAGCATCTGTCTTCAGATAATGTTGGAAACCCATTAATTAACATCTAACACCCTTTTGAGGTGGGTTTTTATTATTCTACTCCATCGACGGGGAGGGTGAGACATAAAGAAATTAAAGCGATAGATTTGGCAGACCTCTCCAGAAACCAAGGGAAACACGTTGCATATCTGCTGTAAGAACACACATTTCAGCAGGCACCTGCATTTTGCAGGTGCAAACACCTACAGCATACAAAGAATCATCCCAGGCCACGCTCCCGCACACCCCTCCTGCAGCGTGCGCCCAGAAAACTCGTTAGAACAAAGAAATTTGCAAGCATGAACACATACGTGCAAGTGCAGGTGTTTGATTATTTCAATCCAAAGCACATGAACAGATGTTCGCATCAAATTGAAATTGTCACCATCCTCAAAACTCTGCAGCTCTGTCATTCTGCCCCTTATCGGGCTGTTTATTTCTGACATTCTAGAAGGCCTTGTCTCACACTGTCCTTCAGGGTACAACTTCCACTCAGTTTGTCTCCAGCCCCTTCTCCTGTTGAAAGGGAAAATAAAAACTCCCAGCCTGTCGATCTTCCTATTCTTAGACAATCATTCCCTTTTTGACTATAGAAACATTTTTCAGTTTAAGATTTTGTGCTCCTCCCCAGCGTCTGTGCAGATCGCTATTGCGAAGATCTTGGTTTTTACACAGGATCAGTTCCACGATCATAGAGCAGATCTGCAAACAGATGCGTTAGGTCAAGTGACAGCAAGGTGGACCTCACCCTTCAGAGATTGGAATGGGTTCTGTAAGGGCTTGTGGCTCCTGAGGTTGATGTCCTGTGAAACCCCAGACTTTGTCAAGCTGCAGGTGGGAGACACCAGGACGCAAGTCTGTGGGACGTGATGCACGATGGAGCATTATTCAAATCCCAATGCTGCGGGGGCACGTTGGCAGCCTGCTCTTTGCTCTTTCCTCACATTTTCCTTTTCTCTGTTTTCATAAGAGTTTACAGCAAAGTTCCCTAAAACGCTCCCTGAAATTCTGGAATTGAGCAGATGCAATCAAAAGTGGTTGCACTGCTGATCACTGGGGACGTCTCATGGAGCTGGCACTAAGCCTTGTTTTGTTCAGCCACTGCTTTTGTCCTATGGCTCTTTGGCTTCCTGCTATGGAGTTGCCTCAGTGCAGAAGAGTTTGGGCAAATCAGCTGCTAATCTGCAATTCAAACCATGCCTCTGCATCTGAAGAGAGGAAAATGAACCCACAAAGTTATTTGTCTGTGCAGTGGTCCAGTTACTGGAGGACCAGAGCAGTTGGTAGCCCATATGTTACTGAATGGAATTTTAAGTGATGAAAAAGAAACTACTTCAAAGAGAGATGTGGAGGAGAAGGAGAAATAAAATATGACGATTCACTGCCTCTACTCAGGTGTGATCTCTTGGCCACTGCTCTTCATAATGCCAGAAAATATATTCTCATATCAAATCCTGCCCTCCTTCCTATGTCCTTTACGGTACCTGTGCTGAACACCCATGCTTCGGTCAGTCCTTTTCTTCCTATTCTTTAGGCTTTATCTTCTCAATAAATTCATATTAGATACTATCAAACATCACTGCGTGCCAGGAGCCATGCCTTCAGCAAGGACTTTCCACCTATGTCCTCTTCATGCATGCCCACATACCTCTGTGGAAGGTATTTCCCTTATTTATCTGTGGAAGACTTCTAAAGGAGTTTGCGAAGAATGAGAAGAACTGGCGTCCCTAGAAATACAATAAATTTCAACAACTCTACACACCTCCTCAACAAACGTTGTATCCTACAGAAACAGGTGAGATGGTTACAACCTGTAAGAAGGTTACTATTTTCTTTTAAATTGTTTAAGAATTATTCAGCGATTGCTGAACATGAAGGAATTCCTTGGGTGTGTTAAATAATGTCTTATGCTAAAGTTTCCTTCATTGCACGTGGCAGACAGACAGCTGATCTTTTAAGCCTCATTTCCTTAGGAAATGAAGATAAAAGGAGAGGAAGCAACAAGTCCTAATGCAATGGTTATATGCATTGCGATTTGTTGAAACTGTGAGTCCTCATTAGCAGCAGATCACGAGGAAGTTTGAGTTTTACTTGTGTTTGCTTGTAATCCTTGAAGATTTTTTTCTGTTTGGGCTTTTGGAAGAACCTTGGAGATTTACCTTTGAGTCACTGCCCTAAATAACCTGTGGTTAACCTATTCCTCTTAACCTGTTCTTTCAGATAGCATCACAGAAGAAAATTTACAGGAAAAAAGAAAAACACTGGCAGACAGAAGTGCACATGCATGTTGTTTCTGTTTGTTCCCGAGAGCAAACATAGATGCTGGCTGAATGAACAATCAAATAGGACAGTTTTTCTCCTTTCTTATCAAACGGAAAAGGTTAATTTGGGTCACTTTGGAACACTCTTTGTATTTTCTTGATGTAGACCAATAAGCCACGCTCTACTTTCCGTTTCCATTTCCTTCACTAAAGATGACTGCTTATGAATATCAGCATATTTCCATGCAGAATCAGGGCCATTTTCTGCAGCCTAATTGAATTCTGGATGGAAAAAATAAATATGGAAAAACTCCCCTCTAATTTACTCACAAACTGTCTCAATTATGGAATTACTCTGTTAGTGACCACGTGCACCCTGTGCCTTTTGAGTCAGTCACGTCTAAAGCAGAAAGGCCTACTTGAGAACACTATTTGTGCTCTTAATTTCCACACAGTTCCTACTGACAACCTCAATCCGTGTGTGCGATTGCAATTGGGTTGTGAAATTAATATGGCTGTTTGCGTACATCAAGGGCAACCTGCACTCCTTTGAAAGCAAGGGCATCGCAATTATTGGTAGTAAAAGTCTACAAGCTTAGAGTGCCATCTGTACTACCCAACACTTCCACCCATATCTAGTTGTATTGCTAACTTTGCATTTCACAGCCTCTGAAGAAAAAAAATAAAAAGAAGAAAAAACAAAGAACAACAGACATGCTTATACGGGCAAAATATTTTGAATCCCGTTCAACACATCTATTTAATCTGTTCTAATCATTTTTATCTGATTGAGAAACACTCTTCAATGATCTACTCTATGGAAAATAGATCTGGAGATCTTTGTTGCACTGAACAAAAGTTCTACAACGTCTGTGCGAAAGAGCTCTTGCGGGTTTGGGCAGCGCCTGCTCTGAAGGCACCTCAACCAGACTGGCTCCTGCTGCTCTGAGATCTGCTGGACCTCTGCTTTTTGTGGGCAGATAAAGTATAAGTGTATTACGTACGTAAGAGGGGAATGCACATGAGAAAGAGCTCCAGCATTTGCAATGAGCTCTGTGATTATTACCTGCAGTTCTTGAGGAACGGAAGTTCCTGGTGACATTCATGGAAATAAAGATATTATTAATCCAAAACATGCTGGTATGAACTAGCATATTTGTCTTCAAATATCAACAAAGAAACAACCTGATTCGTCCTAAAATCACCCTGAAATATTCATCAGTGGCAGTGACCACATCTGAGGGAGAGGAGTGAAGTGTGGTTCTAGCAGCACAGCGAGATTCTTTTCACACTGGGATTAAAACAGGAAGAACCTATCGATAAACCAAAAATGTTACCTTGTTCCTTTCATATGAAGGTAGGGAAAGAAAATATTTACTTCCTTACTTATAAGAAGTTTAAGATCCTTTTTTTGGTTTGTTTGTATGGAAACTACTGGGAATTTTCCAGCAAAATGTTTCAGAATATTCTTTTATTTTCACCCTCATTTTCAATTAGTCCCAGTATTAGTGGAGAGCTTGTCTAAGGCAGCAGGATCGGGCTGCCAGAAACCATCACAAGCATCGCAGTCAATTTAAAGATCCAGTGCTGGTGTTTCAGCTGGAGTGTGTGATGAGTCTGGCAGCCTTCGGGTTCAGCTCAAGGTGTCAGACCCTTCAGGCAGCATCTCTCTGTTTTGGTTTTCTTGCATGGTCTGGTATTCAATACCATTTTCACACCTTCAGATCTCAATCCATTGTGTAAAATTAAATGATGGTACGTGGTAACACAGAGACACCTCAGGTACAGCACAGACTGAGGTTAGAAGCCCTCCTATTGATCCTTCACAAGATAGGTCCTTCAAATCGTACTATTGCTCGCTCTTCCCAGCTATCACAATGATTTCATAACTGGGGACCATGATGAGCTCTGGAAATAACACAAGGATCGACAGGGAGAATGAGCTGCCCATGAGGGTACAAAGCTGTGCTCCTCTTCATCCTCCTCCTGATCAGGCAGCTATCTACTCAACGTCCTTCTACCCTGTAAACGCTGGCTGGGGATGTCAGATCTCCAGCTCCTGGCTCAGAGGGTAGCACCAGGAGTCCAGACAAAGTTTTTCGGATAAACTGGCTTTCCTCTTTAGCCCTTCCTCAGGGTGTCCTACGGCTACACCATTGTGTTACAAGAAATAAGCAGAAAGTTTCTGAAGGGAAGAGGGTTGAACAAGGGTTAACATGGCGCGCTCTCCTCTTACTAAAATGATGTCATTTCCCTCCCCTTCCTCAAAAGTATCCGTTGCTTGGTTGTTTACATACTGAAGTTAATTTAAAATATATATTCGAAACCAGCATGATTTAAAATGGAATTAATTCTCCTATCTGAAGACATTGGTACAAATTTAATTTAAACCTCCAGTGCTTCAGTGTTATTAGAAAGTATTGGTTTGTAGCCACAAACTACCCGTTTTCCTTGTTTTCCATATTTTCTCCAGAAAAATAAAGGCTAAGAAAACAGAAGTACTAGTGCATTGTAGAAATTGTCCCAATGAGTTCATAATCCAGTGTAAGTTACACAGTACTGATAAGTAAAGGAAGTTCAACCAGACAGTTTAATCCTCCAATTTCCTGTCTTCTAATCAGCCACTGACTCCTCTGGCTTTAAATTAGAAACATTCATGGCAATATTCAGGACAGGTGAAGGAAAAAGAGTAGCAAACAACTAGGGCAAGGACTTGTAGGCAAAAGGAAGCCACATATAGAAAAAGAACATAATATAAAGTATGTCCAACGAGGCACTGAATACATGTGTTTAAGTTATAGACGGAGTTTAGCAACTCTGACAAAGAAGGAGTAATTTTATTAAAAACATTTATACAGCAGCTGAGAAGCGCATGAACATCCGAGAGTTACTGTATAAAACAAAGAAAATCCATGCCGCGATCTTACACTCTGTTCACACTTTGTTATTTTTATAGAGGCAGGATAATTATTAATGCACGTATGCTTTTTGATACACAGTAAATTACAAGTAGGAAGCACAATCAGCAAAGCCACGTATAGTTCAACAGCATCTGGGGATTACCATGACAAACTTAGAGGAGAGTACGTATAGATACGCTCAGTGATTTAAACAAGAAATGCTACTTTTGAGAGTTTCATGCGTCTGGACTTTTTTTAAGCTTCGGTAGTAACAATTAGCTTTCCATATGATGAAATTAAATATTTATTAGATGCGCCATTATTCTTCATCTCATTTGCAATGAGATTTATAGGGAGCATTCTATTAAATCCTAACTGGTGGAAATGCCAGGAACATTTTGAAATTTCAGTATTTTTTTTACTGCATAAATTACCTGAGCCATTTCATCTATTCCTCTGAAAATATGGAGCACAGAGGTGCGAAGTAAAAGTATTTACCAAGAATATTTGCAATGTTGAGCTAAAAAGCTTTGAAGTAACAAAATGACCATTTCAAGTCCAGTCCTGCTATCTTTAATAAATTATCTTTTAACTTATGGTATCTAAAGAAAGTAAAAGGCATATATGCCGAACTATGGAACAATAGACGGATAATAAAACTAGAAAACAATTATTTTGGAAAATGACTGGAAGATCTGCTCCAACTGTCGTATTCAGTAACAGCAGTTTGCATGCTAACTCATACATGGAGTCATTGGAAATGGCTTCTTATTTATTAATGAGGCTTTTTTTTCTTCAGACATTTCACAAAGGAAACCAGTTTGGGTTTTGAAACTGCTTGGACTGAGATAACGCAAATTTATGGCTCCAAGCTGGCTCCCAGTCACTCAGGTGAGTAAGCCTGGAGTAGCTCAGCTCCTCTTAATGCAGCGACTCCAGGTTGATGGCAGTGTCAACGTTGAGCAGAATTTGGCCCAGGGTCTTTCGGTTTGTATTGCCATTGAGAATTTGCCTCCAGTATATAGCTCTGCTGCACGTGCGTTTCAGTAACCCACTGCAAAGGAATTTTGCAGACAATCCCTTATTAAACATAGATAATTGTCACACCATATTGCCTTGCTGGAGCAAATAATTAAAAAAAAATAATCAGCTTGAAATAAATGTTTATAAAAGTTGCACAGCTGCGCATATTTGTTACGAATGCAAGAGAGTAGTGAAACTTTTCTGTGACTAACCCTTTAGTGTCTCTATGACAGCACCAAATTTAAATCTGAAGTGCCAAGGATTACAAAATAATGATCATCTTTCCAACAAACCAATTCATCTCACATCTCCATGCTGCTATCCTGGTTAAAGTATTTGCTATTGCATAGATATTTTAAAATAGATATAATTCCTTCTTCCGCAAATTTACAACATTTGGAGGGAATTTTTCTGCTACTATGTCACACTGCAAAATAGCCAAAATAACTGTTCCTGCATTTACTTGATTAAAACATGAGAAAAAAAAATAGATTAGGTGTCAAAAGATTGCCTTAAAACTGTGGTGACAAATGCAATTATTGCCAAAACGTACAGATCCTTTGGGTTCTACTAAAATAGTTTAAAACATTTGTAACTGCCTACAAGAAAGAAAAATAACGTTTTCCTTTTCCTTTGACCTCTTGCTACTTTGGCAAGTAAGATAAAATATATTAGCCATTCCATCAGATGGCTGGAGAGAAAAACTAGCTGCGATGAGGAAAACCGAATTAAAGGAGCATTAATAAAGATTATCTATGAAAGAAAATAAGGTCAAAATTAGAACTCTGCATTTTAAAGCCACCTTTCAAAAATGCAAGCTGCTTTGCCCAATGCTAAAATCCATTCATTTTACTAATCATGCAATCAACCAATCTCCATTATCTCCAGCTAGCTGGCTATAAACATACTATAGACTGGAGTGAAAGAGGGAGAGTGTGAGGTTGAGAGACAGAGAGAGAGAGAGAAAGAAAGAAAGAAAGAGAGAGAGATTACTACACCCAGCCTTTTAGAAAGCCGTTTCTTTCATTATAACAGGTCTTTTCATCAAAATGACACAGAACCTTTAAATTTGGGCATAATACTCCAGTACAGTATGCAGCTATAGCTTAAAAACGGATTTAGAACCTGCTCCAGAAAGAAAACAAACTCCCTCGTTTGACACACAAATTGTTTACGATTCATTAAAAAGCAAAATTGCATATCACAGTGCTGGCAGCTGAGTCCATATGGGTGCAAGGGGTATTCACTCCTCTCTTTGTATGCTGGCAGTACCAAACCGAAGTTTAGCACTGTGCAGCTGAGATTTTGTGCAGCCAGACGATGCATGAGGTAATTTTAAAAGCTTTATTTGTCTTTAAAACATTAAAATCTGTTCTCCGGCTTACTTGTGATTAGAAGAATGTGGCGAATGTGGTGAGGTTTTTTGGGGTGGGGGGGGGTAAGAAAAGAAAATAATACTTGATATCTACTTTTTGTTGTACGTTTTAGATTCTCAGACTGTATGAAAAACTGCTTATTACTCCATCGATAATTGAAACTTTGCACGAAAATTATTTGCAATTAACACATCTATTGTAAAGGACTTGAATTATTCATTTCAGTTAAAAATAACATCTCTTTCATCTAGCAACTTCTACAAAAAAGAGGCTATTTTAGTGATTTTTTTGTTGTCGTTCTCTTAGAAAATAAATGGTGTGACGTTCAAGTTTAAGGCGAACTTTCTGCAATGTTTAATCTAAACAACAGCATGTGTGGTTATAAAACTGTTTATTTTTAGGCAAGTGCATTACTAAATGTTTCCAGCATTTTTACATATTATATTCACGGTACTAAAACATCTGTGAAATGGATGTGACTGAAATGAAACTTCCTCGGACACTTTCTATAGGGTGATAACAACTGCCTAATAACATTTGAGGATACTTATTAAATAATAAACATGGACGTACCTCATCATAAAAGCAGCTGATAGACAATAAAAGAGGAGTGGTAATAAAATATACGAATGGCTTAGAATAAGGCAAAAAAAAAAAATCACAGCATGCTATAAATCGTGTGGTTAAAACAGGTACTTGAAAACTTTGCTTTGAAAATGATAACTAAGAATCAATAGCCTTATTTACAGGGGCTTTAACAAGCTTAGAAAAAAAAAAAAGTCACATGAATAATCAACAGTTTATGTGCATGCAAATACCCCTTCCCCCTCCAACTTCCCCTGGCAGAAAGTCTAATTGGAAAATCAGTACTATAAGTAAAGTGGTTAGCCTCCCCTAGCCCCACTAACCAAAAGCTGCACGTTACATTTCACTGGCAACCGCTGGCAAACCTCTAATAGACGGTTAAAAAAATGAAGAGTTTAGACAAAACAAAACAGGAAAACCCGAGCCCAAACACCTTTAAATACGAGCCACATGATAGACACAATGGCCACCACCAAGCTGCAGAATAAAAACCTTCCGGATCTCACTTTTTAAAGTCTTTCAAGTCCTCAGAGGTCTTAAACTTTCCAAACGATACCAAAATTGGTCCGGGGCGGCGAGGGGGAGGGAAAGCCCCCGACTTGTTTCAGCGTATCATACAATGAAAGTGATCATGCCTTGTTTTGTAATTCCACTCGCCAGTCCTTTTTTAACTGATATCTATGTGAAATGAGCTGAGGTTCACGGTCCAGTTAGGAGCGGATAATACATTCATTGTCCTGGCAGCAAACTTTTCCTCTCACTGGAAGAATTCACGCTTGCCACAAGAATAATAATTACAGAAAACTAAAAATGCGCTGCTAACGAATTAATCCCTAACGGACAACACGCTAACGAGGGCAGTAATGATTTGAGGACTCTCTTCCTCACAACAGGACTTGCATCTTCTGCTACAATGGGCTATTGTGCATCCTCCTAACTCACTATACCTCTTATAGATTCAAGATGTCAAAGGTTGTCTGGCCCGGCTGACCATGACATGCTAGTTAACTCGTTCTACGGAGCACGTTGGGACTTTATTGAAACTTTAATTGCACCCAAAAGCAGCTAGAGCCAGACTATGTGGGATCTGTAACACATGGCTCCAGGTCAGCACAGCCCGGTAACCTGTTCTAACGTAAACAAGCGGAGGGAAAAGTTAGATCGGGGTCTCCGACGAAAGGCAGCACCTCGCAAAACGCGCTCCTCTCACACGTGATGATTTTACACCACGACACTACTGCACCGGTCCAGGCTTTTACAGTGATCGACTTGCTCTGTAACGGACTGAACTTTCCACCTCCCCTCTTTACAAACTACTGCATGGTAAAAAATGCACCCGCACGCGAAGGCTCGAACGCAGCAGATAAAGTAAAACAAACTGAGCGTTAGGCAGCCGACTGAGACAAGTTACTCCGCACAAGGCTTTTGCAAACTACTTCTTTGCACACACTTTTTTTGTTTTTTTTTTCTTTCCCCCCTTAAGGAGAATTGAAAAAGCTTCCCCGTGGAAACTGTAGTGCACATTAACGGTCTCCTGTTACACAGGGGAAAGCACACAAGTGGGACAAGTGTGAGGCTGCTCTACTGAAGAGTGTGAAAAAAATCAAATGTTAATTTGATAAATGTGAGGTCTGGGACATTTTGTCAAAGAGGGAGGGAAAGTAGAAAAGGGAGAAAAAAAAAAGCAGCCCTGCTGCCAACTCACCATCCACCAAGTTCTGGCCGAGATGTCGTAGCAGAGCTGCCATTTGATGGAGCCGTCGGAGGTTTTCCCTGCCATTATGCTGTCAGCAAGCTTCATCTGATGCTAACTCACGGGAGATAAGACACCTAATTGAGAAAACATTTGCACTGGCATGTTGGGCAACATGTAGCCCGGTCCATACCATATGGAATCATGGGTAAAAAAAAAAAAATCTCCTTGACAATGAACCAATCTCTCACAGACCCAGTGGCAAGGTGAAGTGGAGATGAAAAGTCATCTGCTCCTAGCACTGTCTTCTCCTCTCTCTCTCTCTCCCCCTCTCCCCCCCTCTCCTCTCTCCCTCTTTTTTTTTTTTTTTTTTAAAATAAGAACCCACTGCTCAACATCAAAGAGAGGCGGTCAAAATTAGGGCTTCATCACTCAGATGATTTTGGTCTGCAAGGTTTTTCTTTCCTTTCCTTTTTTTCTTTTTAAGAAGAATAAAGAGATTTAATAGGACAAAGGCAGGTAGTGGACTGCGGAGGGAGATCGCCACAGGCTATTAGCCTAAAATTTCTGCTTGACAGATGGAACTGCTTAGAGACTATCATGCAATGTTTTGGGTGTGCTTTTTTTTTTTTTTTAAAGACTTTCAGTCTGATTCAGTATCTGTTTATCGCAGCTACTTTTCTCATG